>JANAVB010015399.1:4167820-4577820 GCA_029216955.1 Iris pallida | reverse complement strand
GGAACTATTCAGATAGCCAGGTTACAACCCGTAAACCAAACAAGGACCGGGGTTGTCACCCTTCGTCTGAACAGAGCTTGGAATTCCCACCATTTATCGGTAAAATAAATACAAGTATTCTGGTCATACAGTAATCTGGAACAGGATCAGGGCAAGACTAGACAGGTTAGACTCCATCCAATCACTTCACGGCCAAGCAAGAATTACGGCTTGATACTTTAACTAACTAGGGTTGTCACAAACCTAATTACTAACAAGATGCAGTAAGATTATTCCACAGCCACAAGCCCTGCAGACCATCCAGGTTCCCCGGGTTAAAAGATTAGAGTTGAATTCAGGTGGGTACATCGTCCAGGAAACGAATGTACCCTTAGGTAGCTTGAAGGGTGCAACACATGACAGTATGCTGGAAATGTGCCCTACTCGACGGCAGGCTACAGATCCCAAGGCGTGCCCAGGTAACGGGATTGCCTGTAGCTGGGAAATCTCTTCATGACTAATGTATTAATCTAGTTATTAGCCCTTAGTTTATTTCAATAGGTACTCCTGACCGTGGTACTCAGGAGTCCCCTCCTAGACATGATGTAAGACAAGACTGGATTATTTATACATGCACAATCGCCCACGGTATCCAGGTTATTATACAGGTCATGTCATGACAGGTAGCCGTCGCAACAGCTTATCAAGGTATAACATGTCAGGTTATCAGGTCAAGTGTACTTGTCAGGAGTGCGCCACGACGGGCCACTATCAGGTCATGTCAGGTTACTCATGTCAGGAGTGCACCACTACGGGTCACTATCAGGTCATGCTCAATTGTCAATTCCAAACATATCAAGTAAATTCGCAATTATCAAGTTCAGGACAAAAGGCGTAAGGATATAAAATGGGCGTAAAATATCTAATAAAATATCAATATACAGGGCTATAAAAGAGCCAAGCTTAAGGAAAATAAAAACAAATCTGACACGCTGACATAAGGCCAAGTCAGCCAAAGGCCATACGCTCAGTGCAAGCTACGCTCAGGCCAGCGTACAACTTGCTCGCTTAAGCTAGCGTACCAAGGCACGCGTACGCTCAAGCTACAGGTCAGCGTACGCTCAAGCTAGCGTACCAAAGGGTCCATACACTTCCAATGGAAAGCGTACGCAAGGGTCAGCGTACACAAGGGCACGCTCAAGCTACAGGTCAGTGTACGCTCAAGCTAGCGTACCAAAGGGTCCATACACTTCCAATGGGAAGCGTACGCAAGGGTCAGCGTACACAAGGGCACGCTCAAGCTACAGGTCAGCGTACGCTCAAGCTAGCGTACCAAAGGGTCTAGGGCACGCTCACGCTAGCGTACACAAAAGACACGCTGCCAACAGGCAGCGTATCAAGGCTAGCGTACGCTCGCTAAAGAGCAGCGTACCAAGGCTAGCGTACGCTCGCTAAAGAGCAGCGTACCAAGGCTAGCGTACGCTCGCTAAAGAGCAGCGTACAGCTCAGTGGCATAAGCTAAAAAGCTAGCTCACTGTTCACTGTCTTCTCCAAATGGCAAGAACAGCAAGAACTCTAAAGTTGAATCTAAGCTTCAACAGTCCATATCTTGGTCAAAATAAGCCCGAATCCAACTTTCCAAAGGTCAAAATTGGGTAGAATAAAATTTTCTACAACATAGAACCATCAAAACTTGAAAACAAGGAAGTTTGATAGATCAAAACCACCAAAAATCCGAAAATAGCAAGACTCTAGATCTACAAGAATTAAAGCCTCAAAATGAAAAATGACAAGTTCTAATGTGGTTTAGAATCATGAGGAGAAGCTAATGAAACCATAAAAAGGGGTTCTCTTGTAGAAGCAAGTTGCACTTGCCTATGGTGTTCTTGGTTGGTGGAGAAGAGTAATGGTGGGGGAAGGAGAAGTAAATGAGAATTATGGAGGAGAGAGCAGGTTGGTGGGGATAATAAAGAGGGGGGTTGTGGTGGAAATGAAGGAGAAGAATATGCTAAGGTGTTCCACCCTTGGCCCATGATGAACCAAGCATTGGGCCGGCCGAACCAAGCCAACCCAAACCGAGAGTTAAACCAAGCCGAGAGCTAAACAAGGAATCAGGCAATACAGAATAAAATACGTATACGTATCCCAAAATACGTAATACGAACACAGGTATTACACCAAATGCCTAAGCTATGGCATTCTTGTTGCCACTGTTCTGTGGCCAGTCCAAGTCCAAATCCCACTGATAATAACACTCATACAAGTGTCTTGCATGAAAATGAAGCTCAAATTATCAAAATAACAAGGGTTTTACCTATTGGGTGGTTGTTTTTCCAATAAAGTCTTCTAGGGATGCTCTTGTGTCAAGTTTGACACAATCTCTACCTCCTTTGGACTCCTCCCCACGAGCTCCTTGGTCTCCAAGCTTCTAGCCTTATAGGGTGAAGTTTTAGAAAGGTTTTGGAATAATTTTGGAGAGTTTTGATGGTGGGAATGAATGGAATGGAAAGGGGATTGAAGAGGCTCTTCTAGGGTTTGTTGAGGCTCTAAATGGAATAAAAAGGAAGGATAAACCCTCATAATGACCCGCCATGTATGTAGCCCTAAAACCCTTCTAAAAATTCTATTTTACCTCTCAAGTTGTCATGAACACGCTTTTAAATGAAGGGTTAATTGTGCTCTAAGTGTGGGATTAATTTCTAGTCCAAAACTAAGCTTAACATGACTTAAATAAGACTAGTTGTGTTCATCCTAAAATATAGGCTCAAGTGGTCATGTCTAGTCTAATTGGATCCCCAAGTGAAGGTCCAATAAATAGGTTAGTCAACTAAATAATGAAACAATCATGTTTAATTAATAAAAAAATACCCACTATATAATTAATGTAAAATGACAAAAATATCTCTATTCTGGAAATGTGGTAGTTGTTGGCCCATTGGTGATGGTCAAAGCTGATTTTAATAATTGATCAAACTCTGTCTCGATATAATTACAAGTCAACTCAGATGTTTACCTACGACATTTTGGACACTGCTCAACAATGGTTATCAACAATGTTCAAGACTGAAGCCGTTTGCCATTCAGAATGTACTTTCTGCTAAGCAATGTAATTTTTCATTTTATTGAGTCTAGGAATACATTGTACACCGAGTCGTACTGGCAAATAGGCTATCCGAAAATATTTTTCAAAACCATCCTATTCTTTTACAAATGACCTATGTTTTTGAAAAATATTCTTTTTACAAACAGCTTCTGAAGGATTTTTCAAAAGCTAAAATTTATTTTCTCCAAATGAACTGGCAGAACCCCAGGAGAACTCGGGCCGAGTTCGGCCAGAGTTCGGCCATGTGGAACGTTAGTGAACGTTAGGTTTTTGAACTTGGTCATCCTTCAGTTACGGTTTGTTACAAAGAGTTCTGTCCGAATTCTGTCCGAATTCTGTCAGAGTTCTGTCTTTGGAAAAGCTATAAATAGAGAAGTATTTCGATCATTTCAGAACACCAATTCACTTTCAATCTCTTCTCTTTCTAAGCTTACATTCTTCCAAAGAGTTCTAAAAATCTTTTATTTTTAAATCCCAAAGCCAGTTACAATCATCTAGTCGATTTGCCAGTACGGTACGGTCTAGAAGTTTCAGAGCGATTGTAATCAGAGGCTAGATAGAAGATTCAACTCTTCACAATTGAAGTTGGTCGAGTTCTTCGTATCAAAGCTTGCGTCTGTAGAAGTTGCAAGGACTTCGTATGAAAACTTGTGGGATTTTCCAATAGTGGATTCAACTGGAAGCTAGATTTCTTCCGACTGGACTAGTCCTCACTAGAGGGAAACCAGTATAAATCTTGGTGTTTGCGTTTGCCTTCTGATCACTTTTAAATTCTATCATTTACTTTTGTGATTATTATTTTATCTGTGATCTAACTGCTAACAAGTTTTAATTAGCAATATTCTGCTGCCTACTCTATTCACCCCCCTCTAGAGTATTCTGCTTTACAATTTCGTTCCTACAATTGGTATCAGAGCGGGTTATACAGGTAAAGCGAGGTAAAACAGTAGTTATATTCAATTTTATATAGATCACAGCTTTACATATGGCAACTGTGAAATTCATAAGTGAAGGCCAAGCCACAAACAGACCTCCACTGTTTGACGGTACAAACTACACTTATTGGAAAACACGTATGAGTTTCTTTCTGAAGTCTCTTGATTTTGACTTATGGTCTATGGTTATTGATGGTTCTAAAAACCCACCTCGTATAAATGTTGATGGAGTTTTAACTGAAAAACCCCATGACAAATATACAGAGGAAGAAAAGAAAAAGGCCAGTCTTGACGCACGTGCTATTAACGCTTTATTTTGTACTTTAGACAGAACTGAATTTAACAGGGTATCTATCTGCACAACTGCAAATGAAGTGTGGAAACTTCTTGAAGTCACACATGAGGGCACAACTCAAGTCAAAGAATCAAAGGTCAGTAGACTTACTCAAGAGTATGAGGCATTCAAGATGAAGCCCAACGAAACAGTTACTCAGATGTTCGAGAGATTCTTGGATATTGTAAATCCTTTGTCCTCCCTAGGCAAAGATTATAGTAACCATAAAAAGATTCGTAAACTCCTGCGAGCACTTACAAAGAACTAGATTCCGAAGGCTACTGTAATAATTGAAGGAAACGACCTTACTACCATGACACTTGAAGTACTCATGGGTAAGCTACTCACTCATGAACTAGAGCTACAAGATTTTGAAGAGCCTGTACCAAAGGAGAAGACGATCACTTTCAAGGCTCAGCACAGAAGATCTGCAGAAGATGATTCAGACAACAATGAATCTGATGCTGAAGATCAAGCACTCCTTGCAAGAAAATTCAAAAGATTCTTTAGGTATGAGAAGAAAACAAAAGAGAACAATGGCGACAACAACTGGTATCAAGATGACGCTGTCTGCTACGGCTGTAAGAAGAAAAGACACATGAAGAAGGACTGTCCTACAAACTCATCAACAAGCAAAAAGAGCAACAGATACGAGAAAGGGAACCTGAAGAGATCAACATCTCGAAAATATGCCAACACCAGCATATGGCATGAAAGTGAAGCCAGCGACTCAGAAGATGAACAATCAGAAGACGCTGCAAATGTATGCTTTATGGCATCCGATCAGGTACTCTCTGAACCTATAGTTGATACATATTATGACTTCACCTTTGAGCAATTAGGAGAAGCCTTCAGTGAACTGTTAAGTGATTACAGGAAACTGCGTAGCAAATATCAGACCTCTAAGAAGGTACTCAAAGAGTACAAAGGTGAAATAGGAAGACTTATCGACCTACTAGCTGAGGTTAAAGATAATGTTAGTGAGTCAGGTGAGCTTTCTTCTATTAAGCTCTTATTACACGAGACTACCAAGTCATCCGAAGAAAAAGACAAGGTTATTGACCAACTGAATGAAGAACTTTCTAAAGAGAAGAAAAGTCTTCAAAGTGCACAAGTCTGAATGGAAGCACTCACTTCTGACTATACTAAGTTATATGGCACTTCCAAAAGATTGGAAATTAGGTTAGAAAAACAGCCTGAGACTGCTGCTTCCTACCCTAACACGTGTCACTTACCAAAAAATCGGAACATTCCCAAACCTAACACTGTCAGACCTACCCTATCAAACCTTTGCCTAAAAAGGTTATGCCCAAATAGGATAATAGGTATGCTTTCTTCTATAATAGAAAACCTAAACCTACCAACCGTGCACACCACTCAGCTTTTAACACTCAACATGCTAAATGTCATTATTGTGACCTCATTGATCATATATCTTTTGCATGTAGAATCAGAAAGTTAGTAGATTTAAATATTTATACATGGATACCGAAAGCTAACCAGTCAGTACCCTACAAGAAATGGGTACAAAGAGTTTCATCTGTAAATTGTTTTGTAGGTGGGACGTCCTTCATATGCTAGGAGCAAATGGATCCTCGACAGCGGTTGCTCACGGCACATGACCGGTGACGCTTCATTATTCACAACACTGTCGAAGAGGAATAAAGAAGGATACGTCTCCTTCGGCAATAATTTAAAAGGGTATATAATCGATATTAGAAATATTGGTTAAGCTCCCTATCCAGTGATTAAAGATGTTTGTCTTGTTACTGAGTTAAAACATAATATGCTCAGCATAAGCCATTTAGCTGATCATGGTTATGCTATTAACTTCGTAAAAGATAAATGTACTATTATTGATAGTTCAACTGGTAGTACTATATTTGAAGGTATTAGAGAAGACAATATATATGTTTTCTATTTGCTGGAAGATACTAACATTTCAGGTAGATGTTTAATGGCTAAAAGCGATGAGAGTCATCTGTAGCATATGAGACTCGGTCATGCAAATATGGATACTATTTCCAGATTATCCACGAAGAAGCTAGTACGCGGTTTACCGGACATTACATTCAAGAAAAATTCGGTATGCAGTCAATATGAAAAGAACAAAGCTACTCGATCCTCTTTCAAGTCAGTAAACGCTGTATGTACTACTAGACCTCTATAATTGCTACATATGGACTTATTTGGTCCTAGCAGAGTTGATAGCCTCGGAGGTAAGCTATATGCTTTTGTAATTGTAGATGATTATTCTAGATATACGTGGGTATATTTTTTGACACGTAAAAATGATGCATTATCGAAATTTGTCACCTTTTGCAAGAAAGTACAGAATGAAAAAGGTTACATGATCACTCGTATTAGAAGCGATCATGAAGGCGAATTCGAGAATGCGGAGTTTGAGCAATTTTGTGATACACACGATTTTGTGCATGAATTCTCCTGCCCTAGGACTCCACAACAAAATAGAGTTGTAGAACGTAAGAACAGAACTCTATCCGAAATGGCCAGAGTAATCTTAAACCAGTTTAGTCTACCCAAGTATTTCTGGGCTGAAGCTGTAAATACAACTTGTTTTGTTCTCAATAGAGTTCTAATTCGACCCAAATCGAAGAATACTCCATTTAAGTTATGGTTTGATAGAATTCCATCAGTTTCATATTTTAGAATATTTGGTTGTAAATGCTTTATTCTTAATACAAAAGATAATTTGGGAAAGTTTGACGAAAAGGCCGATGAAGGTATATTTTTAGGTTATGCGGGCAAAAGTAAAGGATACAGAGTCTTCAACAAAAGAACCATGATCATCGATGAGTCAATCGATGTCACCTTTGATGAACTAAATCAAACGACAATCGATGACAATGACAAAGATCTCAATATACCCAGCAAAGCACCAGCTGATCCTCCTAGAGAAGATCCAGGAACCAGCTACCTTCGGAGTCTGCCAAAAAGATTGAAGTTCATGGCTGATCATCCAAATGACTTGGTAATTAGTGAGATTACCAAGGGTGTAAGTACTCGTTCCTCTAATAAAGATATAGCTTCTTGTGTTGCTTTTGTCTCGCAGTTTGAACTCAAAAATATTGATGAAGCATGTAGTGATAATTTTTGGATAGATGCTATGCAAGCGGAATAAACCAATTTTAAGGGAATCAAGTTTGGGAACTTGTTCCCAAGCCTATTGATCATCCGATCATTGGCACCCGATGGGTATTCTAAAATAAACTGAACGAGAATGGTTTAGTGACTCGTAATAAGGCTCGACTCGTAGCTCAAGGATACAATCAAGAAGAAAGGTATCGACTATGATGAGACTTATGCCCCAGTTACGAGATTAGAATCCATTCGCATATTATGTGCATTTGCAAGTTTTCATAATTTTAAGTTATTTCAAATGGATGTCAAAAGCGCATTTTTAAATGATTTTATAAAAGAAGAGGTTTATGTAGCTCAACCACCCGGTTTTACTGATTTTAAATTTCCTGATTATGTTTTCAAGTTGAAAAAAGTTTTATACGGTTTGAAACAAGCCCCTCGTGCTTGGTACGATCGTCTAAGCACTTTTCTACTTGATAACGGTTTTTCAAAGGGAAAGGTTGACACTACTTTGTTTATAAAGTCTTTGAATAATAATATTCTTTTGATTCAAGTCTATGTAGATGATATTATCTTTGGATCTACTGATGAATCTCTTTGTCAAGAATTTTCAAAGTGTATACAGAATGAGTTTGAGATGAGCATGATGGGAGAGCTGAAGTTCTTTCTCGGACTGCAAATCAAACAAACCAACAATGGGACGTTCATAAATCAAGCTAAGTACACAAAGGATCTACTGAAGAAGTTCGACATGGAAGCAGCAAAGCCACTTAGCACTCTAATGGCGACTTCAACCAAGCTTGACATTGATGAACAAGGCAAATCTGTCGACATACGTAAGTATCGAGGTATGATCAGTAGCTTACTATATTTAACTGCTAGTCGACCAGACATTATGTTTAGTGTTTGCTTATGTGCACATTTTTAAGCTAATCATAAGGAATCACATTTGTGTGCAGTTAAGCGTATCTTTCGATACCTTAAAGGCACTTCTTCTGTCGGCTTATGGTATCCCAAAACTACGCCGTTTGACCTAACCGGTTATTCCGATGCTGATTTTGCCGGATGCAAGGTTGATAGAAAAAGTACTAGCGGTACTTGTCATTTCCTAAGAAAAGCTCTAGTCTCTTAGTTTAGTAAAAAGCAAAATTCTGTTGTATTATCAACAACTGAGGCTGAGTATATCGCCGCAGGACGTTGTTGTGCACAAATTTTGTGGATAAAATAAACCTTAGAAGACTATGGACCCATTTTCTGTGATAATACTAGTTCTAATAATTTGACTAAGAATCCTGTATGTCATTCTCGTACTAAACATATCGAGATTCGATATCATTTTCTTAGAGATCATTAACAAAATGGAGATATATACCTTGTATACATAGACACACAGAATTAATTAGCTGACATACTCACAAAACCTTTAGTGGAAGATCGTTTCAACTATTTACGTCGAGAATTAAGAATTTTAGATATCAATAATATTAATTAATTTTTTTTATTAATTATTTATTCAATACTCAAAAACTATTTCGAGACAAGCCCAAAAAGAGTCTGTCTGTCACCACGACTACGGTCGAAGCGAAGCGGTATTTAAGAGTTCCCCGGTGAACCTCCGTTAGCTGGGACAGTACTCCTACAGCTAATCTGAGACAGATGCTGAGTAAAGAATATTAATTTGTAAAATAATATTAATTATATTACTTTGAGATTTAAAATTACTAAACTTTGAATTAAGCATTTGAAATGAATTAATAAAAAAGAATGTGGCCTCTTTTGAATATTTTTTTATATATATTTATAGCCAGGCAACCCTAGGCGAATTTGGCCCGATTTCGGCCAGAGTTCGGCTGGGTATTTATATATACCAGCACCAACCAGAGGCCTCCTTTTTCTTCATCCTTCTCCACATCCTCATAACAGCAGCTCCACCCTTCCGAACCCAAGTTTCTTCTCCATCATTGTTCTTCCAATCCTTGTGGAGTTTCTCGTCCAAACTTTGGATTCGTGCGGAGATCGTCATCCTCTACAACATATCCAATTTTTGGAAGGTATAATCTCTTCTTTCTACCACTTTTCAATACTTAGGGTTTGTAGAAATTTTTGGGAAAGAATGCCTAAGTTCAATTCCTTCAAGAGGAAGAAGACCAATGCCAGTGAAGAGGCATCGTCTTCAGATCTGCATACGGATTACCTCTTTTCTTCGGTCCAATCGGACAATGGTGCGTCGGATGAGTTTTATTTTAAAACTTTCGATCAAGCGTTATTGTGGTACGCTGATTTTAACATGCGTACTATTTGCACCGGTTCGCCGATTAAGTGGACTGTCTTTCCGGATCACCACCCTTACTTTAAGGCATTAGGGTTACAATACTTTGTCACCATACAATTCCCCATTGCCACTAATGCCATTAGACTATTCTACTATAATTTCGTGTTAGACACTTTTACAGTGAGGACACGTGTCGGAGAAATTGATATCGAATTCACTGATGACACGTAAGCAGAAATCCTTGGTATCCCAAACGAAGGTGCCCCGCTAGATGACATCACTGATTTTGATTTACCCGATGGCACGACACTCGTTAGTTTCAAGAATGAACTTTGTGCGCCCTTACGCGTTATTTCTGGAAAGTTCAAGGCTAATAACTTGAACTTGTTTAACTACGAATTACATCGCATCATCTATTCCACTTTACTTCCAAAATCTACTTCTAAAGATGATGTCACTGCACTTTAGCTTTCTGCTCTTTATCATATTCTTAAGGGGATTCCTTTTTCTGCCCCTAAGACTATCATTCAGATGATGGGTAGATGTCGCGGGAGAGACCGCAACCTATCTTATGCGATGCTCATTTCTCGCATTTTTCAGAGATTTGATATTGATTTATCTACTTCTGTTGTCGACCCCGAGCCCAAGTTTCTCAAACTTTCTCGTCGCAGCATTACATCTGTTCCTCCACCTACTGCACCTACTCCTCCTGCACCTACTCCTACAGATCCCACAGCACCTGTTCCTTCTTATTCTCACCCTATGACATTTGAGGGTATCCATCAGCACTTATCAGATCTGCAGTCTTTTTATGTTGAGACCTCTAGGGAACACGAGTTCCGTGATGTGACTTGGTTCCAGGCGATTGCCAACTCCTTCGTCGATCTGAGGTTGCGCAGACGGGTCATTCTGCTAGCTCTCTGCCTCGAGACCCTTCTGTTTCTGGCTACCGCATTGACGACGAGGCGGTTCACTCTCTGTTCCAGCCAGGGAACGCATATGATTGGTATCATACCACTGGCGCCACTCCTCGTACTTCTGGCGCTGGTACTTCTAGAGCTAGTCCTTCTGGACATGCTGGAGCTGCAGCTGATGACATTGATGATGATAATGAGTTTTGAGATGTTAGATTATTAAGACTGTTACTTTTTGTCATATGTTTACTTGGAAATGCTCCAACATTCCAAGATTATATCAGTACTCTTTTATTTAGTACTTTTTCGATTATGTGACTATTCATGGACATGGTTTTTGTTATGCCTTAGTTTTGGCATCTTAGTCTATTTCAGCACTTTATTTGTTTCAGTTTAATAGTAGCACTATCTATCTTTGTTGCTTCATTCTTTATTAACTGCCTGTGACAAATACATGCTTGTGTTGTTTTTTCTATCTGTTTCTACCATGTCTGTCTTGCTTATCTATGTTTATTGTGTTTCTTCACTGTTTGTTACTTATGTATTGATTACGGGGGAGCTTTCTCTTATGCAATTATTTTGCTAAGTAACAACGGGGGAGAAATAAGGATCTAACATTTTTGTGAATACATTTTAAGAACAATTTTTTTGATTACTATTTTGAATTGATTCCAAGCTTAGATGTTATATCGGCAAGGTTTGTCAATTATCAAAATAGGGGAGATTGTTGGCCCATTGGTCATGGTCAAACCTGATTTTAATAATTGATCAAACTCTGTTTCGATATAATTACAAGTCAACTCAGATGTTTACCTACGACGTTTTGGACACTGCTCAACAATGGTTATCAACAATGTTCAAGACTGAAGCCGTTTGCCATTCAAAATGTACTTCCTGCTAAGCAATGTAATTTTTCATTTTATTGAGTCTAGGAATACATTGTACACCGAGTCGCACTGGCAAATAGGCTATCCGAAAATGTTTTTCAAAACCATCCTATTCTTTTATAAATGACCTACGTTTTTGAAAAACATTCTTTTTACAAACAGCTTCTGAAGGATTTTTCAAAAACCCAAAATTTATTTTCTCCAGATGAACTGGCAGAACCCCAAGAGAACTCGGGCCGAGTTCGGCCAGAGTTCGGCCATGTGGAACGTTAGTGAACGTTGGGTTTTTGAACTTGGTCATCCTTCAGTTACGGTTTGTTACAAAGAGTTCTGTCCGAATTCTGTCCGAATTCTGTCAGAGTTCTGTCTTTGGAAAAACTATAAATAGAGAAGTATTTCGATCATTTCAGAACACCAATTCACTTTCAATCTCTTCTATTCCTAAGCTTACATTCTTCCAGAGAGTTCTAAAAAGCTTTCATTTTTAAATCCCAAGCCAGTTACAATCCTCTAGTCGATTTGCCAGTACGGTACGGTCTAGAAGTTCCAGAGCGATTGTAATCAGAGGTTTGATAGAAGATTCAACTCTTCACAATTGAAGTTGGTCGAGTTCTTCGTATCAAAGCTCGCGTCTGTAGAAGTTGCAAGGACTTCGTATGAAAACTTGTGGGATTTTCCAATAGTGGATTCAACTGGAAGCTAGAGTTCTTCCGACTGGACTCGTCCTCACCAGAGGGAAACCAGTATAAATCTTGGTGTTTGTGTTTTCCTTCTGATCACTTTTAAATTCTGTCATTAACTTTTGTGATCATTATTTTATCTGTGATCTAACTGCTAACAAGTTTTAATTAGCAATATTCCGCTGCCTACTCTATTCACCCCCTCTAGAGTATTCTGCTTTACGATTTCGTTCCTACAGTAGTGACAATCTTACCCCCTAGAAATTTTTTTTTCAAAATTTAAGTTGGTTGTACTCTTCTCTAAGTCAAGCCCCCCTCAATCATGGTCCAAAAATCTATTAAATAGTACACAAATCATGGTCCTACTGGTCGTGATATCATGGTCTTAATCAAGGTCAATATACTATCTATCACAGCACAAAACACAATCTAGGAGGTACTATTTGAAACAAACATCAAGATGGAAAAGGACGAAACAAGGACAAAAAGACGTACCCGCTAACCCATCACCTGTAGCATCAGCCTCCTCGACCGTCAACATAAAAGCCCCGTCCTACTGGGGTGTCTCTCTCTGCTGGTGCGGAGCATGATGCTGCGCCATAGGTGGCCTAACTCTATCTCTCTGCCCTTAATCTGGACACTGACAGGACGATGAAGGGTTAAGAGACAATCCCTTACTAGATGCTCCGTTGATCTACAATGCAAGCACGCTTCCAGCCTCTTTCTGCACACCTTCCAAGTATGGCTTGACCTCCGACAGTAGGTACATATAGGAGCTACTGAAACTGCCTCTAAGGCTGATGCTGATCTTGTTGTACTGGGGCTCGTATCAGTGCATAAAACTGTTGAACCTGAGCCCTAGTTGGAACTTGGAACTGCTGTGGTGGCTGGAATGATTGATGCATAAACTGGGGATGCTTCACCGGTCCCGCACTACTGCTAGCACCATCCACGACGTCACTACCTCTCTTGGGCCTGAGGTCCAAATCCTCCTCCGTAATCTGGGCATCTATCAGAATATCCTCGAAGGTAGCCGTACAATGCCCATAAGTACAAGATCTGATCCCATTCTTCTGGCCCCTCCTGAACTTACGGGCCTTCTCCTCAGCATCCTGAACCATGCCCTTAGCGAAACGGCTTAGGCGGAAGAACTCAGCTGCATACTCGTCAACTAAAAAGTTCCCCTGCACTAGTCCCATAAACTGGCCCTCTAGTAAACTAGGAGCCACGTTGGTAAAAAATTTCTCCTTGAATAGCTGTCACGACCCGCTTCCGAATAATCGGACACGAGTCGGACATGCCCAGCCTTCGTCGTTAGACACGACGAAGTAAGCTGTACCAAACTAGGGAAATCTAACCAGATAATCATAAATGTATATAATCACAGCATCTAAAAACGTATCCCAGAATGATCACCATAATCCACAATTCTATGTATATAAATGTACGAGTCATCAAGAATGAAATGTACTATGAATTCTAAATCAATATCTAAAAGTAAGGAAAACGGTCTAAACCTGAAACCTCAAGCTAAGTCATGACCCATCCTGCTCAGCTAGGATCCCGGGCTCTGGTCTATATGGTAGAATGATATCCTGCAAGCATACCTGCAACATATCCAGTCAGGAGCGGAGCAAAGTACAGTTCTAGGTAATGAAATATGAACATGATATGAAATGAGTACAAGGGTACAGGAAATGAAATACAGGAATGAACATGAAAGTACAGGAAAATAGTACAGGAAATAAGTACAGGAACTATAGTACATGAATGTAAAGTACATAAAATGTAAAGTACAGGAAATGTAGTGTACAGGAATGAAACTGTAATCCTGTAGTACCAGACATGATAAGTGCACAATATCGAAATACATCTAGTCCATGTGACCGGCTGGGATGAGAACATGCACAGGAGTACATGAATATGGTACGACTTAGGACCCGTGTGCACAATGCGAGGCCTAAGCTAGGCACAAGAATATGTAGTAATCGGGATTGGTCACATGGCTAGTGTATTTCCCCACCCGACACTAATAAGTACAAGAGCAAGAGTACAGGAGTACAGGAGTACATGAATATCGTGCCATGACATGTCACAAGAAAGGGTACAAGAATGTAAATGCACAAAATCGTAGAAAAGTACTTGCCTTGCTCCAGGAAAGTACGGGTAATGAAGCTGATCTGTGTATCCACCTGATTAATGGATACAAGTTGGTTAATATTAAATCATTAACAAAACTACTAACTAGCTAATGACCCAATCTAATTTGTTATAAATACTAGCTAAACATTGCCCAGCTTGCTAATATCTTATCTATCTATTTAATCAATCACTTATACCCCTTAGCAAACTAGCAAAGTAGCAATTGAATATAACTATTATTAATTTAAAATAGTTGCTAAAGAAAAATGGCAAATATTATACAACCTCTAAAATATTTGCACTAAAGTTACCAAGGAATGTTAAGAAAATTTTATACAACATTAGAATAACTAATATGCCAATAATCCACCACACACCCTACTCCCAGATTAGGATTTACTGGAGTAAATAGATGGCCAAACAAAATAAGAATTTGAGTTTTAGATCATAAAGAATTTATTATGCTACAGTTTACTGAAACCATTAATGTATATAATTCTAATATGTATATTGATTGGCATATACTTAGAAGATCTAATAAGATCAACAATCAAAATCCCCATCCTGAATGCAAAGCCAGGACTGAACACTTCTACTCTTTCCATCTCAATATACAAAATTAATATCACTTAATGAATATAGGTTGTAACTCAACTTCGAGGCTCCAATTAACTTCTTACAAAATCTAAAGACATTACTAGGCCACATACTCAAGGCTAGCTTCCTGTCTATGTACCCAAACCCAACTCATGAACTTCATACACAGATGATCCATATACAACTAAGCTTAATAAAAATAAGCAGCTCAAAACCTAAAAATGAAACACAGAAGTTCAGAACACCAACCCGCAACCAATTCGACATTAACTCAACACTATCCACTGAACTGGCTTACACATATATAACTCAAAAATGGCCTCAACACAACACATACTTCCACACCAGGACATAATTTCTATTGAAATAGTAACACCTCTGAACTCATGAAATCATGGACCAAACTTACCAACAATTAACCAAAACTTTAGCACTAGCAGACCCATTTGAAAGGAAACTTAAGATGCAAAATAACTTACAGACTCGTAAACCACAAAGTCCCCATAAATAGATACATGCTGCTATATGAATCAAATTCAAATTCATACATGCCACAAACACTCCTAGTCGAACTACCAATGGACATGATGTCCTGCCCAGGTTGGAATAACCACAAAAATTAGAAGAAAATACAAAACAGAGTTACAATTTTAAAATCAAATCATTCATGAAGAGAATCACCAAAGTCGACCCAACTCCAATTGATCACCCACACCTGAACCTGACTACGCAATCAGCTACTGAACACGCACGCGAACTGGACACGAACTCATGCTTGACACAAACACGTCCAGGATACGGACACAGCTACTCGATTACTGCTACGAACTGGTACATTCATTGTATTCACGAACAGTACAAGGTCTCGGACACGAACCACGCCAAAGAAAGCAGACACGAACACGTCCGATACCACAATACGAATACACAACCCGAGTTATAATCGATCATTCGCAAGAACTAAAAATAAGGGAATGAATGTTTACCTGATTCCAATTTGTTGAAATTGCTCAATAGGATCGGACACAACTCCAACAAACTACAGCAGTGGTGTCCCGAACACAGAATACTCAATCAAGCTGCAAAAAATCGAAAATAAACATACAGTTAAACCACGAATCAACTCTATTAACCGAAACTCGAGATGAAGATTTGCTCACCGAAATAGAGTCGAAGAAACAATTCGGCTGAACTCAGGAGGATTCGATCCTCCTCCTCCTACTCAACACTTGAAATAGTCGATCGACCGATCGAACAAAACTACGGAAAAGAAAGTCTCGATTAGATTCAGATCTGTAGATCTGAGGATTTAGAATGAAACTCTAAAATAACTCACAAAAATAATACCGTCGAGTCTGCTTCCCGTCGTAAGGATCGATCGAACACCCTTCACTCAAGAGAATCTCGATCTAGGCTACTCGAACTCGGCTCTCAAGATCTCAGCCATCATTGCCATCCGTCGCTGGACGATCCGTGTCGAAGCTGTGTCATCGTCGCCGAGAACACCGCGGAAGAGACGCTGCTGCTGCGATCTCAGCGCCCGAAGAGATCCACCGCCATCACCGGAGTGGCTCGACCACTCGTCGCCGTCAAAGTCGAAGCCAGAGAGATGAAGTCACCGGTCGAAGAAGTGAACCGTGCCGTCGTCGGAGAGGATGGACGACTCGACGTCCGCCAAGGAGCAGATGAGTGCCACTGGTCGAAAGGAACGACCGCCGTCGTTGTCACCGGAGTCGTCACCGGAAATTGCCGCTCGAAGTAGCCGCTCGTCGCCGATTAGGATTGGCTCGAGAAAAATTTGGGGAACGAAAAGAACAGAAGAAAAGAAATGATTCTATTCTCTCTCTTTCTCTTCAGATTTTAAAAGAGTTGGCTGGAGACTTTTACAAAAAACCCCTCCCGAAATATCAAATTGGAAAACACCCCCTCCGCTCAGAAAATTTATAAAAGAACCCTTCCCCTTTTCGAATATTACAAAAATAATAAAAATCAGTTACAAACTTTTGGAAAATAATGAGGGGACCATAAGTTGGTTGTAACAACTTTCAAATTTGAAAATTGCTCCAAATTTATTTCCCTCTAAAATATCCATCATCATATTATTAATTAAAATAAAAAATTAACTCTTTATTTGAAACCCAAATAAATCAATTGCTATTATTAAAATCAAAAATTTTATTTTCTCAAAAAATCGGGAAGTGAAGTTACAATAGCCTCTTGAAGGTACCCCTCCGAAATCTGAGCCAACTCCAAACTCCTCTCTATATCCTCTAGCTAATCATCGGCATAAAGGATCCCCTCCGTCCCCTTGAACTCTCGGGAAAACATCTTCTTGAAGTCCTTGACAGTACCCTGCCTTGCCTGCTGCTGTTGCTCTTAGGAGGGAGCGCCCTGAGGCGGAGTAGTAGCCACCTTCTCTACTGTGGCAAGTGCCAACTGGTGGGCACTATTGATGCTCTGGCGCAACACGTCAGCCTGTCGCTATTGCGCCTCAGCCTGAGCTCTCTGCGCCTCCATTATCTGCTGGAACAACGTGAACATCTGTGTTGTACCAGTCGGTAGTGGAGGTGGAGGAAGAGGTTCCGGCTGCACGAGGACAATCCTCTAGACCGGTGGAGGAACACCCCCAGGAGCTGCTGATACAGTAGGAGCAACTTCCTATGCTATAGCTCCTACAGCTGGAGGAGGAGGCTCTAAGGTAGCAGACCTCTCCGTCGCTGCAACGGTTCCAGTGCGTTGCGATCTGGTCTCCAGCGTCCTGAAGACAGATCGACAAAAGAAATCAATATGGCATAAGATGAGATATTTTTAAGGAAGGACAATTAATTTCAAAGAAAATTGCAATGAGTGATCAAATTGGTAATCAAAAGATTGGAAGTTCCTAATTGTGATTGAGTAACTCCTTATATGGCCTATAACCTATATCCTAATAGCAGGCTCGTAGCAACGCTCTAAGTGGAGCACCACTACGAAATCATACTAGTTGTGACCTAGACCTGTATGGGCCACCACAAAAATGTGTCACAACCCGTACCATGTTTAGGGACACGAGGACATGGGTACGTCCAGCCTGCATCACAGTGTCGGTGGTAGAACGCTATATAGGTCATCCATAACATCTAACGTCTAACAATAATGAATATAAACCTGTAATATCTGTACGGAGGAAATATATGATATAAGAAATATAACTCAATCACATGGAACTAAAAAAAGATAGACACGATAATTGATAGAAAATAAAAGATGAAATAATCTGAAATAGTAGCAAGAGTCACACACAGATAAGTCTAGATGTCTAAGTCAATATAATACATTTCCTGAATAAATATAACATCTCAATCTCATAAACTGGAGACAAGGTCCAGTAACCCTAGTTACTAGCTATAACACTACTAAAGGTGCACCCTCAGCGAGCACCGACTTCAAAGGATACCTCCTGGGCATGGTCGTTAGTCCTCTAAATACTCTGAAAAATATTATCCAGTCAGGATTGGAGCGAAGTATAACCCAAATACAGTTCCATTTAATTGACAAAAACTATAAAACAGTGATAAGAGAATGCTATATACGATGAAGAAAACATGTCTGAGGCAATAGTATAATGGAAAGAGTCAGGCAATATGAACTAAGAATGTAATCTGCGAGAGCAAGAGAAACTACCATATTAAGGATAGAGCCATATAGCTGGTGAACTGAGTATAAAAATATAATATAAAATGTGTTTTGGAATACCAAATTAAATATGTAATTGGCTTAGGCGATTCAATGATTTACACTAAGGAAGGCTAGCTCAACCATACGTGAAGTGTATGATAGCTATGATTTACACTACTTTCCGATATTTCTTGATCACATATCTAACTAGTATTTCTTCTGTCCCGACTGATACGATGGATCCAACCATGACACGTTACTAGCCAATGTATTCCAGTGTTATCCAATATTATCCAATGTTATCCAATACCAACGAGGATAGTATCCGATACCATTACGATGAATTAAGGTAACATCCCATACTGAAGATCCAATGATAATACTAATCTATGTACCATCGTGTCAAGAATCATAAGTAACATTTCTAAATACTTGAATTATAGCGGTAATCAAATAACAGAAACTATCAGAGAATGCACTGCGTGTTGTCCAGAGCAATAAATGGGAATCGAGGCCCAAAGTGGAGTCACAGAGACCTATATATGAGATACATATGTTAAATGATTTTTAATAGAGTTAAACATGGTTTTCTAGTGCGTGATATACAATCTAGGTCGAATCTAGGTCAAGTTTGACTCACAGTTGACCTTTGGTCAACCCTGGTTAAACCCTAGTCAAATCTAGGTTAGGTTAACCTACATCAAGTCATTACCTACCTATGATATATATATATATATATATATATATATATATATATATATATATATATATAGATTTTTATGTGATACTCCCATTGGATACTTACCTATGATATCCTTATACCCTACTAAGATGCCTACTAGTCCAATACCTTACCTTAGATAGACTAGGCAATATCATATACTTACCTAGGATGGTAATAACTTAATATTATATATAGATATCCCTTTCTAATAATAGGTAACCCTCAACATACTACCCATCCTATAGGTAATACACTACCTTACTAGTTAGGTAATTCCATTACCTTAGGCTAATAGGTAAATCCCTTTACTTAGATTGATAGGTACCATTACTCTAAGCTGATAGGTAAGACATTACCTAGATTAGGTATAACATTACCTATACTAATAAGTAAATCCTATACTTAGATTGGTAGGTAATCCTTACCTAACATCCCCTACAGGCCAAGTGGCTAGGGTCCATAGCCAAAAGCCCAAAGAGGAAGTATCCCCTGCTACCACCTGCTGCCAATGCCAAATTGCTGCTACTGCTAATGCTACACAAGGCCGAGGCAAAGCTAGCCCTGTTGTTCCAACCTTCATAATGACCAGCCATGTATGTAGCCCTAAAACCCTTCTAAAAAGTCTATTTTACCTCTCAAGTTGTTATGAACACTCTTTTAAATGAAGGGTTAATTGTGCTCTAAGTGTGAGATTAATTTCTAGTCTAAAACTAAGCTTAACATGACTTAAATGAGGCTAGTTGTGTTTATCCTAAAATGTAGACTCAAGTGGTCATGTCTAGTCAAATTGGGTCCACAAGTCAAGGTCCAATAAATAGGTTAGTCAACTAAATAATGAAACAATCATGTTTAATTAATAAAAAAATACCCACTATATAATTAATGTAAAATGACAAAAATATCCCTATTCTAGAAATGTGGTAGTGACATGGTTTGATTGTGTAATGAGGACTAAATGAGGAGTTATGAGTTGGCCAAGTTTCTGTAAGAGCATCAGGGTAGAGTATGGTCCATCACATTATACTGACTACATGATAGACCGTAAATTTTGCTGAAATAAGAGGCAACAATTCATGAGTATTGTTGGCCCAATGATTGTATCATATTTTTAATATAATAAATCGATTAAGTTTAGCATTATATCATCACTAATCTTCATGCGATCACTATAGCATTTACACTTATACTTATACATTTTAGTGATATGTGCTTAATGTTTTACATATTAGTGATATTAGCTTCTATTATACTAGTTCATCATGGACCCATATTTCTTTAACTTTATATCTTATTGATTGAGGTCATGATACTTATATTTTTTGAAGGGTTTATGAGAGTGCATGCAATTATCTTTATTATCTGGACTCTCTTTTTTATATGGGTTTAATTAGTTCACCTTGTCAATATCAACTTGCTTAACTTATCTTGATAACTATTGAGCTTTTATTGATTTGCTTTCCTTGTATGCTTAATTTCTTTTTGGCTTTCCTTGTTGAGGACTTACCAAAAATTTATGATTTATATCAATATTGATAATACTTTGAGGGAGAGCATTCAAGTCGGCTGAATTTCTCATTCTCGGGCATTTTTCTCTTTTAGTTTCATGTTGATCTAAATGATATTCATATAGCATGCTAAGGTAATTGAGTTCAAATACATGAACTTGGTTAAGCGAATAGATTTGGCAAATAATAAGATTATTTTATATTAATTAGTATATTTTTATTGATCGTTCTTTTATTTTGTTCTACTAATTTTGTGGACAATTGTGACTATCAATTGCTTCTTTGTTCAATGTTCAAATTTGTGTCTCTCCAATTGGTATCTATTTTTATTTGTATATATTATTTTGCAATTATCTAATCCTCATAACTTTTGATTGAAATCCTTTATTTTATAGTTCTCTTCCAAAACTAGAGTCATATTTCATATCATATTATGTTTTGGATTTCTTTTTTGGATTTCTTGTTGGTAAACTATTTATCGAGTGTTTTCAAATTCTTTTAGCTTTACCAACCATATTGTACTTTGACAAGCTATTTTCTATTTGGTATTCTATATTGGATATGTAGTTTTCTAAACTTGTCTTTACATACTTCTCATATTGCTTTCATAAGTATATCTTAGTCATGATTGTCTATGTTGCTCATGTTCTGATTTATTTGCTTATGATTGATTTTTTTCATCTCTTTGATCATGTCAAAGAAGAAGAAGCAAGTTTAAGTATGTGATTGTATGTTTGTAAAAATGGGTAGACATAAATTAAGTGGTATGCTTTTAGTGATATATGTATGTCCTTTGTATATTATGATACATGCATCTATTGTGTCTATACTAAACTTAATCGATTTGCTATAATAAAAAAAGGAAAGATTGTTGGCCCAATGATTGTATCATATTTTTCAATATGATAAATCGATTAAGTTTAGCATTATATCATCAGTAATCTTCATGCGATCACTATGGCATTTGTACTTATACTTATACTTATACCTTTTAGTGATATGTGGCAAATGTTTTATATATCAGTGATATTAGCTTCTATTATATCTTTCTTAAATTTAACTGAGTTGTCATAATAAAAAAAGGGAAGATTTTTAGCCCAATGATCTAACTACGTTTTTTACTGTGGTTATTCAATTAAATTTAACATTATGATATCTCTAATATTTATGCTATCACTATAGTACTTATTAACTTAGCATAGTCCTAATGTGCATTAACTTGATCATATTTGCTATTATGTATATTGTTCTGTTCGTCTAACCTTTATTTACAGAAAAAAAATAAGCAAGATCAACATGGAGATATGCAATGAAGAAAACATGATGGGCCAAAGACGACGGTATCCTACAAGATTTCTCTGAACCGCTTGATGATATCTCCAGAGCCACGCACTCGGGGGGTTCCACTGACCGGTCAGCGGATAGGGGCCGAGGGGGTAGCGCCCCCATAGGGGTTCGAGGGCGAAGCCCCGAAAGGTATTTATATTTCACAATCTAGGTATCTTTGGATAGCTCCTATCAAGAAAAATGCCATCAACTATCAAGGGAAGATGCCAAGCCATTCCATCCTCATTTCAAGTGTCACGACCCGCTCCCGAATATTCGGATACGAGTCGGACACGCCCAGCCTACGTTGGAAGACTCAACGTAGTAAGCTGTAAACATCTAAGAAAAAACTCCAAGAATAACATGAAAGTAAATATCACAGCATCTAACCGTCCCAGAATGATCACCATAATCCACAAGTCATAATACAATTTATACATAAAAGTACCAGAGATAAATCCGGTAACAAGAATGAAATACAACTATGAACTCTCAACATACAACTTCTAGAAGTAAAGCTAAACAAATCTAAACCTGTAACCTCTAGCTAAGTTATGGCTCCATCCTGTTCAGCTAAGATCCCGGGCTCTGGCCTATAAGGTGGAATGGTATCCTCAAGTACACCTGCAACATATCCAGTCAGAAACGGAGCAAAGTACAATTCTAGGTAATGAACATGAACATCATGATATGAAAAGTACAAAAGAACTTGTAAAGTACAGAAAAGAACAGGAATGTACATGAATGTGAAATACAAAAAGTACAGGAATGTAAACCATGAATCCTGAAGTACAAGACATGATCAGTGCACAATATTTGAAATACAACTAGCATATGTGACCGGCTGGGGGTAAGCACAGGAAGCACATGAACAGGATACGACTTAGGGCCTGCGTGCACGATGCAAGGCCTAAGCTATCTACATGAATTTTTGATCTCTGGGTTTGGTCACTTAGCTATTATATTTCTGTCATGCCCCAGAACCAGAATATTGGAGAGCGGGGGACAGACACAGCCAGCTACGTACATTGAAGTGAATCCTACCTCGCAATACGGTCACGGCTGTCTAGATGAATGAGGGTTTACTACAAGCCATTAGTCTCTTAGGGTCAAGAACAAGCCTAGTGTCTCAATCTCAAGCAAGCAAGTAAATGTAACACGATGGTAGATCATCAGACATACAAAGTAAGGCGTCCCATACATTACATATTCAGATGATCATGAAGCTAGTCATACAAAATGCGAAGACTAGCAAGAGTTTAAGTCATACATGATCAAGCCTAGGATTTATCAATCATGTTACAGCCCGTAGGCAGACAGTAAGTAAAGTTGCAAACGAGCTAACACTTGTTCGGCGGCTAAACGCCTCAAAAGAATATTTTTACAAGGGAGTGGGAGAACAAAATAAGAACCCACTCGTTGCCAGGGTTGCGCCTAGTGGTCACCATCTGGCTGGAAGGCTGGAAGATCCTCGGGTGCTACTCCAAAATCTGGCCATACAAAACCAGCTGGGTCAGACCCCAGAAAGAGCAAGTGCCACAAGGGAGGCTTCACTTAAGAACTAAAACCAGCATATTAGCACATAAAATCATAAATAAAATAACATGAGACATGAGTTAGAGAAAACAGGATGATAAACGATAAGATAACTAAAGGACTATTCCGGTAACCAGGTTACAACCCGCAAAACAAATAAGGACCGGGATTGTAACCCTTCGTCTGAACAGAACTTAGTCTCTAACCAATTATCGATAAGTAAAGCATACACAAGCATGTCCAGAGATAGCCATGTACTGGGTCTATACAAGACTAGATAAGATAGGACCCCATCCAATCATTCACGGCCAAGAAAGAGTACGGCTTGATAGTTAACTAGCTAGGGTTATCACAGGCCTAGTTACTAGCAAGATGCAATAAGATATTCCTACGGCCACAAGCCCTGCAGACCATCCAGGTTATCCAGACGCAAGGATCATGTTAAGAGTTGTCTTGACGTGTTAGGTGACATGGATGCAACACATGACAGTATGCAAAGTAATCGTTTCATGTAGTGCCCCATATAACAGTGAGCTGGAAATATACTCTAATCATCGGCAGGCTACAAGTCCATCAGAAAGGCGCCCAGATAACGGGATTGATTGTAGTCGAAATATCTCTCCATATGAACTACTTGATCAATCTAGTAATTAACCTAGTCAGATTCAGCATGAATCCCTGACCGTGGTAACCAGGGATACAAGTCCTAGACATGATGCGAAACAAGACTGGTAGCTTATACAAGCACATTCAAAACAATCACCCACGGTGTCATGAGAGTTTACTAGCATGTCCAGTTAGCTGTTGCAACAGCGTTCATGAGTTACATGTCAAGATTGCTTGTCAGGGGTGCACCACAACGGGTCACCATCATGTCATGTTACTTGTCATGTTCTTGTCAAGAGTGTGCCACAACGAGCCACTGTCATGTTTCGTTACTTGTACTTGTTATTTGTTAGGAGCGTGCCACAACGGACTGCCATCATGGTTCATTACATGTCATTCATCATTTTGTGTTCATATATCATGGTTATGATCATATAGCATATCTTTATATAACCAGAAAAGAGACATGATCCTGAGTGCACCCTGACGGGCCACCTTTTAAGAAAGAAAGCATGGTATAGTGTATGTAGTACAATAAGGCTGAAAAGAACATGGCACTTATAAAGAATCCGAAAGAATGGCATATCAAAAGAAACAAATACTGCTTAGCATAAAACAATGATCAATCCGTGCTAGTGTGCCAGACATGGAAAATCGTGCCATGCCATACTGTGCCAAGCCATGCCTTGCCATGCCATGACATGCCATGTCATGCCATACCAAGTCGTGTCGTGTCAAGTCGTGTCGTAAAAGTCGTACCATAAAAGTCGCATCGCGAAAGTCACACCGTGACTAGTCGTGCCAAATCGTGCTAAGTCGTGCTAAGCCGTGCTACGGCTAGCACAGGCCAGGCCGTGACGAGCCATGCCATGCCAGGCCGTGGCACACACGTGTCGATTCGTGTAACAAAGACTAATCATGAGAAAACATCACAAAATCACAAGTCGTCGAGAGCAAAATGGCAAAAGATATGAAAATCCTCAAAAGGGAGCCTGTCCCCTGCACTATGCGCCCAAAGGAGGGCAGTATGCGCCCACTGCCAGTGGCTATGCGCCTAAGACATGGGTGGGGGACCCCTTACGCACCCACTAAAGAAGTTCTCCAAGTTTCAAATCCAAATAAATTGACTAAGGATCAAAATGGTGAAGAAAGGTGCTAAAAATCATGCGTTCTATGCGCCCACGTGTGGGTATGTGCCCACATGAAGGTTCTATGCGCCCACATGGTGGCTTATGCACCCATATAAGGGGAAAGAACTGCTTTAGACGCATAACAATGTCTATGCGCCCAAGCACTGTACTGTTCTTCTTCTCAAAAATTCTGAGAAGAAGAACTCGGCTTCCAAACTCCGCCAAATCTTCATCCGGTGTCCGTTTTCGGACTTCCTTAGGTCAATTTGGGGTAGAACAAAATTCTCTACGACACGGAAGCATCAAATCATGCAAAAGAAGAAGTTAAATAGATAAAAACTCCAAGAATCTGAAAATAGATATTTCCTAGATCTACAAAAATCTAAGCTTCAAAATAAAAATCTCCAAGTTCTAAAGTGGTAGAGAATCATGCTAGAAAGCTATCAGAACCATCAAAATTGGTTCTTGAGTGAGAGCAAGGTGCACTTGCCTATGGAGGAAGAGAGGTTTGTAATGGAGGAGAAGAAGAAGAAGAAGTTATGGAGAGTAATGAAGAGAGAGAAAAGTAGGTAGGGTTTATAAATGGGGATGGTGGTAGGTAGGGGGTTAACATGTTGAACCATAGGATTGAACCAACCCAAACCAAATAATGAACCAAGCCAAACCATGACATGCCATGATGGACCTAAACAAGATTAAACAAAAATCAGCTAGCAAGACAAGACAAGAAAAATATTGGATAGGATCCCGTACACGTATACTGGAAATACGTATACGAAAAATGGAGGTGACAACTCTACCCACCATAAAAGAATTCCATCCTCGAAATTTAATCAAGAGGCTAGATATATCGAGCAAGCTATACTATTCACAGACAAGTTATACTTAAGCAATCAATCAAGCAATCATTCATGCAAGCAAGAAAGTTAAAGGCATAAGGCATAAGGCATAAGAAAGATATTATACCTTACGGGTCAAACATGTCAGGATATCACGATCGAATATCATCCTCACGCTCCCACATTGACTCACCCAAAGAGTGATGACCACAAGCAACACGGACTAACTTGATAGTCTTGTTCTTGAGTATCTTCTCTCTTCGGTCCAATATGGATATGGGTCTTTCCTCATACGAAAGGTTGGTACCAACAACCAATTTCGAATGATCAAGGACATGACTCAGATTCGGGATATACCATCGTAATTGGGATATATGGAAGACATCATGTACCTCACGTAGCGACGGCGGAAGAGCGAGACGATAGGACACATCACCTACTCGCTCCAGAATGTCGAAAGGCCCTATATACCTAGGACTAAGCTTTTCCTGCACGTCGAAATGAATGACGCCACAGGTAGGGGAGATCCTAAGAAATACATGGTCGCCGACAGAAAATTTAAGGGGACGCCGATGGGAATCGGCCCAATGACGCTGGCGATCTTGAGCAACTCGAAGATGATCCCTGACTTGTCTGACTACCTCAATAGTCCGTGTTACCATCTCCGGTCCAAGCATTTGCCTCTCGCCGATATCATACCAAGCTAAAGGAGATCTGTACTTCTTGCTGTACAAGGCTTCAAAGGGTGCCATATGGATACTGGCCTGGAAACTGTTGTTATAGGAGAACTCCACGAGATGCAAGTAATCTTCCCACGAACCACCGAAGTCGAGTGTACATGACCACAACATATCTTCAAGAGTCTGGATCGTGCATTCTGACTGACCATCTGTCGGCAGATGATAGGCTGAACTTAACTTGAGACGAGTCCCCAAGCTCTCCTGAAGACTCCGCCAAAAGTGCGAGGTGAATCTCGAATCTTTGTCGGACACAATACTGACTGGTACTCTATGTAATCTGACTATCTGCCTGAGGTACATCAATGTAAGCTGATCCATCAACTGACCGATTCTGAAAGGGATAAAATGAGCTATCTTCGTGAGTCTGTCAACTATAGCCCAGGTAGCATCTCTTCCAGCTGGAGATCTAGGTAATCCAGTCACAAAATCTATGGTAATGTGCTCCTATTTCCATTCTGGGATCGGTAAAGGTTGAAGAAGTCCAGCTGGTCTCTGATGTTCGGCTTTAACTTGCTGACAAACCAAACAATGAAAGACAAACCGGGCTATCTCCCTCTTCATGCCATTCTACCAAAAATGCTGTCGAATATCATGATACATCTTCGTACCACCGGGGTGAATTGAATACTGAGAACTGTGAGCTTCTGCCATGATCTCCTGTCTGATATCTCTACTGGGTACATAATGACGTCTTCCATGTCGGAGTGTACCATCTTCATGAATACATAACTCTCGTCTTCTTCCTGCTACACATTCTGTCCTAAGCCGCTGAAGCTTAGAATCCGTGGACTGAGCTAACTTGATCCTCTTAACTATACAGGACTGCACATACATACTGGCCATCAATGTCACACTGGAAGGAAGAACAACTTCAATACCCATCATCTGAAGATCTGCTAACAACTCTGGCTGTGTTGTTAGAAAATAAACTCCGGCTCTCCTGCTCAATGCATCTGCAACAACGTTGGCCTTTCCAGTATGATATTGCAAGTTGATGTCATAATCTACAAGTAGCTCTAGCCATCTCCTCTGACGCATATTGAGGTCCTTCTGGGTGAACACATACTTAAGACTCTTGTGGTCGGTGAAAATCTCCACCTGATCTCCATACAGGTAATGACTCCATAAATTCAATGCAAAAACTACTGTTGCTAACTCCAAGTCATGGGTAGGATAATTTCTCTCATGGTCACGAAGCAGGCGTGACGCATAAGCGACTACCTTGCCATGCTGCATCAAGACACATCCTAATCCCTTGTCGGATGCGTCGCAATAAACTGAAAATCAGCCCGTCCCATCAAGAAGAGTGAGAATGGGGGCCGTCATCAATCTCGGCTTCAACTTCTCGAATAAACTCTGACATTCTGCTGTCCAAGCAAACTGTACATCCTTGCGGGTCAACTGCATCAATGCCGCTGAAATTCGAGCGAAGTCTGACACAAACTGTCGGTAATAACCGGCCAATCCAAGGAAACTCTGAACTTCCACGACAGTACTAGGTACTGGCCATGTCTTTATGGCAACTATCTTCTGGGGCTCCACTTCTACTCCACCTCTGGTGATGATGTGACCTAAGTACGAGATACGATCCAACCAAAACTCGTACTTACTGAACTTTGCGTACAACTGGTGCTCCCTAAGAATCTGAAAAACTACACGAAGATGCTGCTCATGCTCCTCTTCATTCTTGCTGTAGACTAAGATGTCGTCTATAAACACTATCACGAACTGGTCCAAATAGGGCATGAAGATACGATTCATGAGGTCCATGAATACGGTTGGCGCATTGGTCGCTCCAAATGGCATAATAAGGAACTTCAATGTCCATACCTCGATCTGAATGCTGTCTTCGGGATGTCCTGCTCTCTGAATCTGATCTGATGGTACCTTGACCGCAAGTCAATCTTCGAGAATACAGCCGCTCTATTGAGCTGATCAAATAAGTCATCTATCCTTGGTAGAGGATATTTGTTCTTGATTGTTAGAGAGTTCAAGGTACGATAATCAATACATAATCTTGACGTACCATCCTTCTTTTTCACAAGAAGCATCGGGACTCCCCAAGGTGATCCGCTAGCACGAATGAATCCCTTGGTTCTAAGTTCTTCAATCATCTTGTACAAGATCTCCAACTCTGAAGGCGCCATCCTATAGACTCTCTCTGACACTGGTGCTGATCCAGGAATCAAATCAATGGTGAACTCGATCTCTCTCTCTGGGGGCATGCCTGGAAGTTCTTCGGGAAATAATCAGGAAACGTTTCTACTACTCTGGGAAACTGAACTGCTACTTGTAGGAGCGTAAAAAGTGCTTCACAGAAAGAGTCAAAGTGATAGATCATTCCACTCAAAATTGATCCCCTTTACGCCACAGAGAGGCTAGTCTCTTTACGCTCAAGTCAAGGCTAATTACTTTTATGCCTAAAAGCAGCCAGGGTCAAGACAATGGGTTTTACGCCCAGGATAGGCTAGCCACTTTTACGCTGGACAAAGCTGTCAAGTCTTGCATTTAATGCAAACTCTGACGTGGAGATATTAATGATGGCATATATCACAGAATTCATAGGGATTTGTTTTTACACAGAGACCAATGTTGTCGTTTAGTGTATGGATTGAGCTACTTTACGCTCACACTATGGCTTCTTTTACACACGAAGATTATATGAGCCTTTACGCTCAACAGTTGACGTGTGCGTAAAGTCTATTTGAGCTACTTTTACGCTCAAGGTTATTTAACAACCACTTTACGTGGGAAGTCTATGTCAGGGCTATTTTATGCCTAATCTACTGCTTTACGCTCAGAGTACATTGGGGCTATTTTTACGCCCTATTCTCCTCCACCAGTTTGGAACGTGGTTTGCCTACGTGGCTTTCATGCCATTCTTCTCGAAGAACGTGTGTACATGCATCCTATTCTTACTGAAATGATGGAACGCATGTCAACATATGCAGAGGATGGCTTCAGTCGTGGGTGGCAGTTGTTAGCGTAAAGATGGAACTTTTGCTGAGTTTTTTCGCATAAAAGCCCAAGTCTATAGATAGACTTATTTTTTTCTCATAACACGCACAGAGACAGGAGAGAATACAGAGATCAGAACTTAGAGATTTTGATTCTCCAGAGCATTCTTCTTCAACCTTTCTTTCAGAACAGAGTGAAGCAAAGCAGGAAAGCATTCGGCCTCGCCATCAGTGCCCAGGTGCGTCGATACTTTCTGGTGACTTAGTTCTTCCAGTTGTTCTACTTCAAGCAGTGATCTTCATCATCATCATATAGTCCAAGGAACAAAGTGATCATTTACGAATCAGACTTCCATAGCAATACTTTTCCAGAATCAAATTTGTACTTCTTGTACTTTTTCTTGTTTTATTTTCAAAGGCCAATTTCTTTTTTTTGGCATTTTTTGTTAAGTGAAACAAAAATGGCGACTCTGCTGGAGATGACCTTCTCCTCTGACGAGGAGGCAATTGCTCAATATGATGATGTTTCGGTCGGTTCGACCAAAAAGACTCTGGTTGTGCACTTCGACCAGACTGCCTATGAAGAAATGCTCCGAACTGGAGGTGGTTCTCGCTGCTCCAATGTTCAAAAGTCTCGCAAAGCACAAAAAGTTTGGATTCCTAAATCCAAAGTGGCTTCTGATCTCTCCGTTGCTTCTGATGATAAGGGAATTCTTCCCACTCCTGTCGTAGGGGCTCCCGTTTGTAACGAGGCAGTCCTTACTTCAGCGTCGCACTCTAAGTGTGGCAATTTATCTCTCGTCTGTCACGGTGAAGATAATCAGGTTTCACGCTCACTGCGTAAGAATCAAATTTTACGCTCAGTGGGTAAAAACTAAGTTTTACGCTCAAAGCATAAGCATGAGTCTCCTATTTGTAATATGGCAGACTCTAATGCTTCTGAGTGTAAGAATAAGTCTCACGTCTGTGACGTGGTAGACACACACAAATTACGCTCTTTGCATAAAGAAAAATCTCCCGTCTGTGATGTGGTAGATAACCAATTTTTACGCTCTACACGTAAAGGTAAATCTCCTGTCTTTGACAGTGCAGATAAAATTCGCAATGATGTTTTTACATCTAATATGAATGTACCTAAACGTGTGCAGCGTAAAAATGATGTTGGTAAAACTTCAGTTCTACACCAACAGCCTTCTTATACTGCTCTACGCAAAGTACCAAATCTATAAATTACACGCAATGAAAATGGAGTCCTTCGTGCTAAAAAATCTCAAGATTTACGCACACAACTCCAAACGCGTAGAAATATACAATTTGGTTCTGCGAATGCTGCCAGTAATCTTCTTTATACACAGGGTACTAAACGTTTTTCTACCCCTAATGTAATAAAGAAGACTACTCCCTCCACTCCTTCTGTTGATTTACGTGAATTGCTAATGCAAAAGCGTAAGAACAGACAATCTCCGGTGACACTCCTCCAAGAAAAACATCATTGTGAATATCACCAGGTTGTGATCAATTGTTGTTGTTCGGCTTCAAAACGGTCAGTTTTTGATCGATTAAGTTTTAACTCGCTTCAACATCAAGCTGAAGACCAAGAACATGAGCTGTCATATGTGTCAGTCAACATGGCATCTCATACTAATAGAGGACGACATCCAAGACGGAACATGTCCCAAACTCCAGGTCAACAACAGTTCAACAGACTTCTTGATTCCTTTGAAGGAGTATATCAGAATACTAGATCAAGAAGACAAATACAATTGCAGTCTTCTGATTCAGAAGCTGGGGGTACTCAATCTTTTGAGTCTGATACCGATAGTGTGGATTCATACTTCTATACTAATCCCTCTATATCTTCAAGAGAGGTTGAATCCTACGCTGTTGGAGATGAACCAGAGACGTCATCTGCTAATACGAAACAACGTCTCACTGCCGTGGAGCAATCACTGAAAGACATGCTTAATATGGTACAAAGCATGTATCAGATAATTTTGAATCAGCAAACTGCTCAGCCGGTAATAGTAACACCGGTACCAGTAACAGCACAAACTCAAGATAGTCAAGGGGCTAAAATACCTTTGAATATTCAAGAGCCTGCTGTTAATCAAAATTCTGCATCTCCAGATCCCATTATTTCTGAAGATGTACCACCTCCAGTGGGGGTTACGGTACATCCAATAACCATTCAATCAAATGTGCTTCCTCAAACCATTGAAGCCATTCTAGCAGTGCGTGTGCTTAAAACACAGTTTGAAGTTTTGAGGCACAAAGATCAGCTCTAGAGGTTATGGATTAAGCAAGCTTATCCTCCTCATTGGAATGATGTACCCTTTCCACCGAAATTCAAGCCACAATCTATGGTTTTGTTCGATGGAAAAGCATCTCCCAGTCAATATATCAATTACTTTGATATTATGACTGTACACTTGCAGAAAAGTGATGCTCTTCTCACTCGAGTGTTCATCGGGTGCCTGACGGTTTCAGCTTACGACGGTATCGTAGTTTACCCGATAATTCTATTTCGCCTTTTGACGAATTCAAGGCAATGTTTCTCTCCCGTTTCTATGAAGGAGGTATGGACATGAACATGTCCTCCTTGATATAAATCAAACAAGAGGAGAAAGAAGATACTCGAACGTTCATCGAACGTTTTCGACAGGATACTCTAAAGATGCCTCCTGGTATGCCAGATTCAGCATTGATTGATACATGCAAGATGAATCTGCGACCATCCATCGCTGTTTTCACGGGTTCCCAATTCTCAGATTGGGCTTCGTTTATCATAGCAGCAGTTTTTGTCGAGACCAATGGTAGGTTGGCTCGAGAGCATGGGTTGATTTTCGCTTCAGAAGATAAAGGGAAAAAAAGTAATCCTAGTAATAATCCTGGCAATCGTAATATGAAGGGAAACGATACTCTTATGGTCAATCTTTCCAAGAACAAAACGACGTCGAATAATCAAGAATCTTCCAGGCCAAAGGAAGAATACTCCTTTGACGAAAGTGATATCCCAGGGATATTTTAATGTCTGGTGAAGAGTGGTAAACTTCAGATTCCGGAGCCAAAGAGGCCTAATGAGGTGAATCTGACTGACAATCCCAAATATTGTATCTATCATAGATACATTAATTATCCTACCAGTGCTTGCTATGTCTTGGAAAAGAAAATCCAAGAGCTGATAAATGGTGGTGCTATTACTTTAACCAATGATGACCATACGGTTACGACCAATATGGTTTCTCTTCAGTTCGAAGATTTTTCTCCACAGCAAGTCCCAGATGGAATTATCCCAATTTCGAAGGCGACGATGAAGATCATGAATATCCCGTCTGCCAGAGAAGAAAATGCAGGACTGTTGCCGCTCACACTAAAGAATGGTGAAATCATGTGGGTATATCCTGACTTAGTGCCTGAGTTGGAAAATAAAGATAAAACTTCAAAATCCAAGAAGGACAAGAAAGTCAAAACCTGCAACATAATTTCTCATGTTATTTCAGATCCTGATGACTTGGATCATCTATGGGGTGGCCTTCCTTTAGAAGATAGACTGAAAGGACTGAACATCTGTCCTCCAAGTCTAGCTCCTCCTACCAAGCTCAAGCTTACTCATCAGCAGTGGTTAGCCATGAATAGTGTTCCTTTATATCGGGCACAACAAGTCTTTGCTGCTTATGAAAAAGCTCTGATAGGGATTTTTCTTCGTATCTCGAATCCTTCTCCTACCGTAGCTATAGAGATATCTATGCTTCATTCTCCTATAGTTACAAAGATTTCTTCCTCTTCTTCTGTTGAAACACCTGTCAAAAGTCCGCTGCCCACTCACTTGTATAGTCAGCAATCTGTCCTTCTCATGAAGAAGATGGGTTATGACTTTCAAAAGGCAGAAGGTTTGAATTATGATAAAGGAATACGACTTTCTTTACAAATTCAAAATCAAAACTCCACTGTTAGATTGGGTTCTGAAGTTTCTCATAACAACCCTCACAAGAAAAAGGCTAAGGGAAGAAAGACTAAATCCTGTAATATGGTACTTCCTTCTCCTAAGTCTGAAGAAGAAACTTTCGCTGGTACAAGATCTGGAAAAGAGTACCACAAAGACTATGAGGGATCCTCCAAAGAAGCAGAAGATGTAGTGGAAACACTACCAACTCAACCTTCTCCTGTTCCTGCTAAACCTTCTGTGGTTGAAAAGGGGAAACAGAAAGAAGTACGCTTCGACGTCCCATTGAAGTCTGCTTCCAGTCAGGGGGTGGTGATGAAGCCTTAGAAGTTTGATATTCTAGCTCAGTTGGCCAATACTCCGGCTGGACTATCTATATTTGAATTGCTTCGCCTTTCCAGAGAAAGCAGAGAGACTTTGAGTGAAGCTTTACTTCAAGCAGATTCATGCTTGGCTCAACTCAAGACTCCTGATAATATACCAGTGTCATGTCCACAATGTCATAGTGTGATGGAAGCAATTCCCAACATCACCTTTACACAAGAAGATATGCTGTTGAAGCATAACAAGCATGACAGACCTTTGTGCTACACTGGGTATATTGGATCTACTGAAATTGACAGGATTTACATTGATCCTGGGTCCTCAATTAGCATAATTCTTCAGAGTATGCTAAGACCCCTGAGGATTCCTACTAGTGATTTGACTTACACTAGTACTACGATAGTCGGTTTTAACTCTGGCAAGAGTTAGCCACTGGGGAAGATTCGTCTGCAGATTCAGATTGGTGATCTTCGAACCATGGTAACTTTCTATGTTATCAACTCAGACGTCTCCTATAATATCCTTTTGGGGAGACCGTGGATTCATAAGCACAATATTGTACCTTCATCTCTCCACCAATGCTTCAAGTATGTGGATTCCCAAGGAGTTGTGAAGACTGAGTTTGTTGATATCAATCCTTTCAAGGGTGTCGAAGCCTATTTTTCTGATTCAAGGCTTTATAAACAAGAGCATGTGAAAGAGATATTAGACATGGCTGAAGATTAATCACCTACTGAGGATCAATCTATTAATGAATATCTGCCAGAGGAGCAACCTTTGAAGATCATAGTCAAGGGACGAATCCAATCCCAATCTGTCAATGATCAACCTCTGATAATCAAGGTTAAAGGAAGAACTCAAACTTCATCCGAGGAATCAACAAATATTCCTGCTAAGAGCCAAGTTCAACCTTTTATGATCAAGGTCAAAGGGCGTACTTCATGTACGAATGATCCAGAACCACCATTGATTGTCAATCTTGGCAAAACTACGCAGAAGACGGATAATGGTCCACTGATAATTAATCTGAAGTGTAGCAGTCAAATTGTAAATGATGTAAATATTGATCATTCTGTACTTTTTGATATCAAAGAAGATTTCCTTTTCGAGTATATGGCTGTCAAGTTTATCGAGAGAATGACTTTATCTTCTGACAATCAAAGTCATCAATATAAAGACGACATTGAGCCAGAAGAAACATTATACATCGATCATAAGGAAAATTCTTTTCCTCCTCATGTAGATGTTGGACCTTATGCTCAAAGGTTCCTAACATCTTCTCCTTATTTTCTACCTGTGGCCGCTTCATCACAAGCTTGCGTAACTTTTAGACGTCATGAAGAATCTTATTTTGTGGTTCCGTCTGATAAGAAAAACAAGCGCCAAATTGTGTTTGGCCTGGCTAGAAATATCCCTGTTAATCAGACAGATGAGCTGAAAGATAAAGACAAAGGAAGAATTCGGATTGACAAATATAGTCAACAATCTATCAAGATTATCCAGAATATGAGATATGATTTGAAGACTATGCAAGGTCTCAATCAAGGCAAGGGTAGACGACTACCATTATGTGGTGATCCGTTTTACCAAAAGACTCGTCATGGGTTGGGACATGTTTAATGACGATATACAAGAAGAATTCTCTTCTAGCTCTTCGCAATCATCAGATTCGGAGGAAATTCAATCTGATATGTCTCGTTCCTCATATAATGAATCTGAACAAATATTCTCAGTCAATATGGTTCAAATTAATAGTGAATCAGAACCATTTGAGAATGATCCTTGGGGATAATATCCTCTTTCTTGAAAAATATATTGATTCATTCATTCTCTTATCAATAATAACGTATATCTTCCATGACATCCATCTCCTTATTTTTCAGCTACCAAGGTTTGGTTAAGCTGATTATTCATCTCTTTCTTCTATCTTGCCAGTTGGTATATAAAGTTGGATTTGTTATTTATCATGTTCCTAAGACCTCTGGATAAATGCCAAATCTAATTTCTTTTCTTATCTATCATGAGTTTTTACATACTATCACGTCCATATTACCTCTGATAGTATTGCATACTCTCAAACAGAAATTAATCTTCTATCTTATCAGTTGATTAATTAGATTTCTTATTTATCATGTTCTCAAGACCTCTGGATAAATATTAAATCTACTTGTTTTTCCTATCTATCATGTCCATTTGACCTCTGCATAGATATTAATCTACTTTTCTTTGAGTTCTTACAGACTGTCATGTTCATATTACCTCTGATAGTATTGTATACTCTAAAAACAGAAAATAAGATTTCGTTATCTATCATGTCCATATTACCTTTGGATAGATATAATGTATTGAGTTTAAAAGACTTGTCATGTTTCTATAACCTCTGATAAGTATTTTCTATCTCATACCTATTTTTTAAAATTCCAAATAAACGATAGGATCACAAAATATATATTTCATTCATTTCTTATGAAAACATTGCAAAATGGATAAGAGAAAAGATTACAAGGAGCTCTTTCAAGGTGGAGCAGAAATATCTAGAAGTAACTTCTGTAGTTCTTCTAGCCGTTTGCCACGAGTGCTCATGACTTTCTTGGTAGCCTCGGTACGTCGAGTTTCAGGGGTGCAAATATAAGAAAGTTTAGCGAAGGTGATTATCAGACCCTCTTTGGCGTCATCAAGGGTTCTGATGGCCGATTCAGCCCCAAAGGCTTTCTCTTCTAAAATCGAGCTCTGGGTGAGGTGTAGATTTTGAGCTTCGATCATCTTTTCTTTTTCGGAAATCAAGCGAGCTAATTTTGCCTCGACTTCATAGATTTTATCATTTTTATTCTGAATATCTATATTCAGAGCATCATTAGCTACTCTGTGACCATGTAAGGGGGGCTTTATTCCAGCCAAAAAGGCCTTCTCTGTGGCAACCTTCAGGCTGTGTTCATGGAGAGATTCATTATATGTAGCCTCCCGAGCAAGATAATCAGCTGTTAAGGTGTCATACTCCTCTTCGATGAGACTTTCAACAGTCTTACTTGACAGCTTGAGATATTCTCGGATTGGCTGTTCAAGATCTTCCACAATTTTCTCCAATGTTGCAGCTCTCTCAGCATCATTGAACATAGCAACGTTCTTAATGGTCGAAGCCATTGCTGTCTTCAAAATCTCGTAACTGAGGCCCTTATTCAGGACCATTTTTATCAGGGTTGCCAGGGTTTTATAAAAAGTGTCAGTATAAATCTCAACTAGGAGATTCATCTCTATGCTGGAGCTTGGTGTGACAGCAATATCTAACAGATCTCTTCCTTGGGAATTGGGAGCAGATGTTGATGGTGCAACGGCAGGATGAGATGAAGTCGTTGCTGTTACTACCGTCATAGCCAATTGATTCCCAGAAGTTTCAGGGATTGTATCTCCAATATCTACAGATATCGTTGGTTTAACAACAAGCTGAGATTGAGCTATTATTGGCACTGCTGCTTGGTTTCCAGGAATTTCAGAAGCAATGTCTTCAATATTTGTTACTCCAACCGTTTCTTGAGTTCTGGCGGCGGTAATATTGATGGATGTGGTAACGGTTGCAGAAGCTGATTCAGGTTCCGGCATTGGCTTGTCAGAAACTGGTACCGGATCAGTAACAACAGTAGAGGATGTTATTATAACTTCCCCACTTTTTGTTGGTGGTTCAAGCATGCCTTCAGCATCTCTTCAATCGTTTGCTCTGCAGGATTTTCCACTGCTTCAGTTGTGGTGAAACTCTCTACAGCTGATTCTTTGTTCAAGTCTGGTTCTCCTCCAGCAGCTCCATCATCACCTATAGTGGAGTCGACTGTAGTCTTCTCTTTGTGTTGGTCCTCAGCAGGAGAGGACACTTCAGATTGTGCCTGTTGTGCCACAAATGATAGAGGATGTTCTTCTTGAGGCTCCATCTCATGCTTTTGCACTCCCTCCTCTTTGGCGTCTGCGTCTTCTGAAGAAGAAGCTTCCTCCTCAGATTCCTCATTTTCCTCATAGATGTCTTCTTCTTGAGGAGGAGGAGCCATAGGCTTTGGTGTAATTATGACATCTGCAAAACGAACAAAATAAGTTAGTATACAAAATCATGATATATAATTCCGTATAGGTTTTGTATAATACTTGGAATATGTGCATTTTTTCAAGATATGTATCATAATCACCATCCCAGTCATCATCCTCGAAGTCAAGAGCTGGTTCGTCTGATGGGATGCGGTCTTGATCAGTGGTGAATACAGTAGTAGCACCCTCTGTAACTTGTGCCTTGGATGGCAACGATAAATGGAGTGAGGTGCTAAGACGTCCAGGAGACAAAAATGTTACAGCTCCTGATCCAACTATTGGTGGAGGGGCTGAAGATCCTTCTCCAGGATGGACTGAGGAAGAACCGACAAGATGATCCTCTTCAATCAAAATGTCATCTTCTGGAGTGTGGGCTCTTGGTTTGGAAGGCCCTTTGGTGGTGGACTTTTTCTTCTTCTCTGGAGACTTCACCGGAGAAGCGGTAGCTGTGTTCTGCTTTCGTTTACGGTCTTTCCAATAATTATTGGTCCCGCGGCTACCTCCCCAGCTCCTCTAGGAATTACTGCCAGAAATTCATCTATAACGGCAGTATTGTCTGGTATTTCAGGGGCTATCCTGATAAGTTCCTCTATATTTCCCTTCTGAGCCCACCGAAGACTTCCTTGCATACTAAAACCGTCTTTAAAAGAGCGGATAGATGTATAGAAACGAGCATACGAATGAAGTATGCGTAGCTCAGTTGTACTGGTGGTTGTAGATATATTGAATTTAGCACCAGTACATGCAGCTCCGAAATATCTCCATGCTCGTGCACTGTCGATCAACTTTCTATAATGATAGAAACTGGTGGAAGGATTGCCAACATGGAGTTAGTCATAGCCAAACTGGCGAGCGAACCTACTTGGTAGATAAGGCTCGAATGCACAGTTATCTTTATTCCGGTACATCAGATGAGAAGGTCTGATGTACACTAGCCATCGGTAGACAGATCTCGGCAATAAGGCTGATTTATCTACCCTATCTTCAAATTGTACACCAAGGCAGTCAGCCGAAACTGGTGGCCTAGTGCAGAAGAAATTCCAACCGTGCGAATAATTTAATGCTGCTCTGGTGTCTACCAACGTGGTAGTTCTCCACGTGGATTTGCTAAATTTTTGAAGGAAAATCCTCGCTGCATCCTCAGGGCCTGGTGGCAACAAATTACAATTATGGTGTAGTAACCAACCTATCAGATAGGTGAATGGTAACTCTACCCTTGGAAAATTGTGAGGAGCATTATTGATTAGTTCTTCACCAAAAATCCTTAGACCTGCGTTTATCCGGCACACCATTGCCGACGACAGGTTAATTCTGTTCTTGAATACTAAACGGACCGCTGGCCACAATACGTTACGGTGAATCCGGTCCACAGTGCTGATTCCTGGCATGACCCATCTGCGCATCCATAAAGATAAGAAGCCTGCCAACAAGGCCTTCTTCGACATTTTTTGACTACCCTACCTCAGGTAGCTTAAAGCCTCAGTCCCCGCAGGGATGTCTCCAGTTTTGGTAGACAGGTATCGGTCGCGAGCTTTCTGCGACACCATCAATTCCTAAATTAAATCTGCAGGAATTATAGAGCAAGGCTTGATGACCTGAGTCTTGTCTTCTCGGAACCTGCTCTTATCTGTTTTAGACACTCTATTTTCATGATAAAATAGATAAGTTGTCCATTTTGTAATGTATACCAGATGTGATCCGGTTTCATACATGCTGGTGCAAATCAGATAATGGCACATGAGTTCTTCATAGACTTGTACCAGTTCGGGATTCTTCTCCCAAATTTCTGCCAATTCCCGATTGGAGGGAATATATTCTTCATAGGGGAACTCGCCCATCGGCAACTTCGAGATGAACTGCATTTCATGAAGGGCCAGACCCATCTCGCCATGCGGAGTTGCGAAAGTTCCTATCGAACTCATATACAATTCTAATAAATCCAAGAACAGATTACCATTCGGTGGAATGCAATAACTGGTAGAAGCCACTGCTTCATACAAACCGATGTCATCCAACTCTGTTTTAAAGTTTTTCATGACCCAGTTTCTGATCTGGATCCAGTTACCACTATGAGGTGTCAGCCACCCTGTCAGCCTAGGGTTGGTCTGAGGATATAAGACTCCTTCCCTTATGAATCTATTTATGAACATGGAAATCTGGACCGGCTGGATGAGAGATGAATCTTCACTCGGTGTAAACCCAGGCAATAGTCCAGAAAATAGAATAACACCACCATAAGGAGTGCTAATGTGATAGCCCATGTCATTTGCTCTCTCCCTTCTGAAGATGATTCTGCCAGGTCTACCATAGCTATTAGAAGTCAAATTCCATAGCATCTGACGGTGATGGCTAGCATGGACAAAAGCGGATATAGGGTAATTCCTGTCCATATCAGGGAGATACATTACCCTTTCTCCAGACTTAAATACCCAAACCCCTTTTTTGGGATGAGTCTGTGATTTGTAATCTATCGCATCTCCAAATAAGAAAGCTGGTTTCAGGAAATTTTGATTATCCAGTGACATCAGTACTTCTCCATTCATCATGGATAACAACATCCTATCTCCCTGGGCATATATCAGTTGTGCTCTTGTTGCAGGATATTCTGGGTTGGATTGGGGAAATTCAACATGAGATAGATTCTCCAGATAATTTGAACCCACCATGCCCACTGACGAGCCAAAAACTTCTTCAAGTGGATGAGCTTGCAAATCCACTAACAAAAGGACAAAAGAGATCAAATTAGTTCGAAGTTTTTATGATTGAAGATATTGACTTTTACGCTTACTAAAAGTTGATAAAAGCTTATTAAGTCTTTTGTTTTATAAAGTCTCTCAGTGATTGATGAATTTGACGCTACCACATAGTAATGTGAGCATAATATAACTTTTTACGCTGGCATGTATGAACATGAGCGTAGTTAAGTTTTACGCTAGCACATTAATTGTGGGCGAAATCCAAATTCTCTGCTGACACGTGTAACTTGGGCGTATTCTTTTTATCTTTTACGCTAACACGTACAACGTGGGCGTATGTTGTTATTTCAGTTTTTACGCTAACACGTACAACGTGGGCGTAAAAAGCTGAAAGTTTGGGTTATCTTCTTCTTCCTCGACGGATTTTTCTAGCCAGTGAATAGGGTTTTACCCATCATAGGCGGAGCTACGGCTAGGTTGGGTTGTCGATGTGGTGTCGATGACTGAATGGGAGTTTTTGCATGGTCGGCCGGCGACGAATCGACGGCAGGTTTCTTCCCCTTGTTGCCGGCGGTGGATGATTTCTTTGGAGCCATCGGATCAATGTGAGGGTTTTGAAGAAAGAAAGGGCAAAGGAATTTGAGAAGATGAGTAAAAGTGTTTTCTTTCTCTGGAAAGACCTATTTATAGAGATATTCAAAACCGACTGTTGGATATCCCTATTCTTACGCCGACTGTTGGATATCTCCGCTTTTACGCGGATGACTGTTGCGTATCCCGAATTTTATGCTGACTGATCAAACTTTAACTTTTACGCTTTTGTTCAAAGTGTTTCAAATTTTGGAGATATTTGAAAACTTTGAAGGGGGTCTTGTAGGAGCGTAAAAAGTGCTTCACAGAAAGAGTCAAAGTGATAGATCATTCCACTCAAAATTGATCCCCTTTACGCCACAGAGAGGCTAGTCTCTTTACGCTCAAGTCAAGGCTAATTACTTTTACGCCTAAAAGCAGCCAGGGTCAAGACAATGGGTTTTACGCCCCGGACAGGCTAGCCACTTTTACGCTGGACAAAGCTGTCAAGTCTCGCATTTAATGCAAACTCTGACGTGGAGATATTAATGATGCCATATATCACAAAATTCAAAGGGATTTGTTTTTACACAGAGACCAATGTTGTCGTTTAGTGTGTGGATTGAGCTACTTTACGCTCACACTATGGCTTCTTTTACGCACGAAGATTATACGAGCCTTTACGCTCAACAGTTGACGTGTGCGTAAAGTCTATTTGAGCTACTTTTACGCTCAAGGTTATTTAACAACCACTTTACGCGGGAAGTCTATGTCAGGGCTATTTTACGCCTAATCTACTGCTTTACGCTCAGAGTACATTAGGGCTATTTTTACGCCCTATTCTCCTCTACCAGTTTGGAACGTGGTTTGCCTACGTGGCTTTCATGCCATTCTTCTCGAAGAACGTGTGTACATGCATCCTATTCTTACTGAAATGATGGGACACGTGTCAACATATGCAGAGGATGGCTTCAGTCGTGGGTGGCAGTTGTTAGCGTAAAGATGGAACTTTTGCTGAGTTTTTTCGCATAAAAGCCCAAGTCTATAGATAGACTTATTTTTTTCTCATAACACGCACAGAGACAGGAGAGAATACAGAGATCAGAACTTAGAGATTTTGATTCTCCAGAGCATTCTTCTTCAACCTTTCTTTCAGAACAGAGTGAAGCAAAGCAGGAAAGCATTCGGCCTCGCCATCAGTGCCCAAGTGCGTCGATACCTTTCTGGTGACTTAGTTCTTCCAGTTGTTCTACTTCAAGCAGTGATCTTCATCATCATCATATAGTCCAAGGAACAAAGTGATCATTTACGAATCAGACTTCTATAGCAATACTTTCCCAGAATCAAATTTGTACTTCTTGTACTTTTTCTTGTTTTATTTTCAAAGGCCAATTTCTTTTTTTTGGCATTTTTTGTTAAGTGAAACAAAAATGGTGACTCTGCTGGGGATGACCTTCTCCTCTGACGAGGAGGCAATTGCTCAATATGATGATGTTTCGGTCGGTTCGACCAAGAAGACTCTGGTTGTGCACTTCGACCAGACTGCCTATGAAGAAATGCTCCAAACTGGGGGTGGTTCTCGCTGCTCCAATGTTCAAAAGTCTCGCAAAGCACAAAAAGTTTGGATTCCTAAATCCAAAGTGGCTTTTGATCTCTCTGTTGCTTCTGATGATAAGGGAATTCTTCCCACTCCTGTCGTAGGGGCTTCCGTTTGTAACGAGGCAGTCCTTACTTCAGCGTCGCACTCTACGTGTGGCAATTTATCTCCCGTCTGTCACGGTGAAGATAATCTGGTTTCACGCTAACTGCGTAAGAATCAAATTTTACGCTCAGTGGGTAAAAACCATATTTTACGCTCAAAGCATAAGCATGAGTCTCCTATTTGTAATATGACAGACTCTAATGCTTCTGAGTGTAAGAATAAGTCTCCCGTCTGTGACGTGGTAGACACACACAAATTACGCTCTTCATATAAAGAAAAATCTTCCGTCTGTGACGTGGTAGATAACCAATTTTTACGCTCTACGCGTAAAGGTAAATCTCCTGTCTTTGACAGTGTAGATAAAATTTGCAATAATGTTTTTACATCTAATGTGAATGTACCTAAATGTGTGCAGCATAAAAATGATGTTGGTAAAACTTCAGTTCTACACCAACAACCTTCTTATACTGCTCTACGCAAAGTACCAAATCTACAAATTACACGCAATGAAAATGGAGTCCTTAATGCTAAAAAATCTCAAGATTTACGCACACAACTCCAAACGCATAGAAATATACAATTTGGTCCTGCGAATGCTGCCAGTAATCTTCTTTATACACAGGGTACTAAACGTTTTTCTACCCCTAATGTAATAAAGAAGACTACTCCCTCCACTCCTTCTGTTGATTTACGTGAATTGCTAATACAAAAGCGTAAGAACAGACAATCTCCGGTGACACTCCTCCAAGAAAAATATCATTGTGAATATCACCAGGTTGTGATCAATTGTTGTTGTTCGGCTTCAAAATGGTCAGTTTTTGATCGATTAAGTTTTAACTCGCTTCAACATCAAGCTGAAGACCAAGAACATGAGCTGTCATATGTGTCAGTCAACATGGCATCTCATACTAATAGAGGACGACATCCAGGACGAAACATGTCCCAAACTCCAGGTCAACAACAGTTCAACAGACTTCTTGATTCCTTTGAAGGAGTATATCAGAATACTAGATCAAGAAGACAAAGACAATTGCAGTCTTCTGATTCAGAAGCTGGGGGTACTCAATCTTTTGAGTCTGATACCGATAGTGTGGATTCATACTTCTATACTAATCCCTCTATATCTTCAAGAGAGGTTGAATCCTACGCTGTTGGAGATGAACCAGAGACGTCATCTGCTAATACGGAACAACGTCTCACTGCCGTAGAGCAATCACTGAAAGACATACTTAACATGGTACAAAGTATGCATCAGATAATTTTGAATCAGCAAACTGCTCAGCCGGCAGTAGTAACACCGGTACCAGTAAAAGCACAAACTCAAGATAGTCAAGGGGCTGAAATACCTTTGAATATTCAAGAGCCTGCTGTTAATCAAAATTCTGCATCTCCAGATCCTATCATTCCTGAAGATGTACCACCTCTAGTGGAGGTTACGTTACATCCAACAACCATTCAATCAAATGTGCTTCCTCAAACCAGTGAAGCCATTCAAGCAGTGCGTGAGCTCAAAGCACAGTTTGAAGTTTTGAGGCACAAAGATCAGCTCCAGAGGTTAGGAATTAAGCAACCTTATCCTCCTCATGGGAATGATGTACCCTTTCCACCGAAATTCAAGCCATAATCTATGGTTTTGTTCGATGGAAAAGCATCTTCCAGTCAATATATCAATTACTTTGATATTATGACAGTACACTTGCAGAAAAATGATGCTCTTCTCGTACTTACTGAACTTTGCGTACAACTGGTGCTTCCTGAGAATCTGAAGAACTACACGAAGATGCTGCTCATGCTCCTCTTCATTCTTGCTATAGACTAAGATGTCGTCTATAAACACTATCACGAACTGGTCCAAATGGGGCATGAAGATACGATTCATGAGGTCCATGAATACGGTTGGCGTATTGGTCGCTCCAAATGGCATAACAAGGAACTTCAATGTCCCTACCTCGATCTGAATGTGTCTTCGGGATGTCCTGCTCTCTGAATCTGATCTGATGGTACCTTGACCGCAAGTCAATCTTCAAGAATACAGCCGCTCTCTTGAGCTGATCAAATAAGTCATCTATCCTTGGTAGAGGATATCTGTTCTTGATTGTTAAAGAGTTCAAGGTACGATAATCAACACATAATCTTGATGTACCATCCTTCTTTTTCACAAGAAGCATCGGGACTCCCTAAGGTGATCCGCTAGCACGAATGAATCCCTTGCTTCTAAGTTCTTCAATCATCTTGTACAAGATCTCCAACTCTGAAGGCGCCATCCTATAGACTTTCTCTGACACTGGTGCTGATCCAGGAATCAAATCAATGGTGAACTCGATCTCTCTCTCTGGGGGCATGCCTGGAAGTTCTTTGAGAAATATATCAGGAAACGTTTTTACTACTCTGGGAAACTGAACTGCTACTTGTAGGAGCGTAAAAAGTGTTTCACAGAAAGAGTCAAAGTGATAGATCATTCCACTCAAAATTGATCCCCTTTACGCCACAGAGAGGCTAGTCTCTTTACGCTCAAGTCAAGGCTAATTACTTTTACGCCTAAAAGCAGCCAGGGTCAAGACAATAGGTTTTACGCCCAGGACAGGCTAGCCACTTTTACGCTGGACAAAGCTGTCAAGTCTCGCATTTAATGCAAACTCTGACGTGGAGATATTAATGATGGCATATATCACAGAATTCAAAGGGATTTGTTTTTACACAGAGACCAATGTTGTCGTTTAGTGTGTGGATTGAGCTACTTTACGCTCACACTATGGCTTCTTTTACGCACGAAGATTATACGAGCTTTTACGCTCAACAGTTGACGTGTGCGTAAAGTCTATTTGAGCTACTTTTACGCTCAAGGTTATTTAACAACCACTTTACGTGGGAAGTCTATGTCAGGGCTATTTTACGCCTAATCTACTGCTTTACGCTCAGAGTACATTGGGGCTATTTTTACGCCCTATTCTCCTCTACCAGTTTGGAACGTGGTTTGCCTACGTGGCTTTCATGCCATTCTTCTCGAAGAACGTGTGTACATGCATCCTATTCTTACTAAAATGATGGGACGTGTGTCAACATATGCAAAGGATGGCTTCAGTCGTGGGTGGCAGTTGTTAGCGTAAAGATGGAACTTTTGCTGAGTTTTTATGTACAAAAGCCCAAGTCTATAAATAGACTTATTTTTTTCTCATAACACGCACAAAGACAGGAGAGAATACAAAGATCAGAACTTAGAGATTTTGATTCTCCAGAGCATTCTTCTTCAACCTTTCTTTCAGAACAGAGTGAAGGAAAGCAGAAAAGCATTCGGCCTCGCCATCAGTGCCCAAGTGCGTCGATACCTTTCTGGTGACTTAGTTCTTCCAGTTGTTTTACTTCAAGCAGTGATCTTCATCCTCATCATATAGTCCAAGGAACAAAGTGATCATTTACGAATCAGATTCCATAGCAATACTTTCCCAGAATTAAATTTGTACTTCTTGTACTTTTTTTTATTTTATTTTCAAAGGCCAATTTCTTTTTTTTTGGCATTTTTTGTTAAGTGAAACACTACTGCCATCTGCAATGCTGGGGAAGAAGGTTCTACTCCGCCTCGGAGAAATAAAAACTCTGGCTCATCAAGAATACTAAAAATAATCTTGCCGATATGGCAATCTATTCTAGCATACTGGTCCCTCAACCAATCCATTCCTAGGACTACATTATAATCAGCCATCGGGAACTCTATCAACCTAGCGGGAAATTCTCTACCACTAACTATGATTCGACACGAGGAAAATACTCTATCTACTCCCACAAGACCGTTACCAGTAAGTATATTGAGCCTTACTGATAATGACTCGGGCTCCAGTCTTATCCGTATCGTGAATCGTGCAGACATAAATGAATGCGATGCACCCGAATCAAATAATACTGATGCAGGAAAAGAGTTGACGAGAATGATACCTGCCACCACCTCACCCGATGCCAACTCCTCTTCTACGGTCAAGGCCATCACCTGACCTTACCCTCTGAGTGCTGGTCCCCTCTGCTGGAAACCTCTCTGGCGTTCTGAATCTAAGCTTGGGCCTGGGCATACTGCTGCGGTCTCTGCTGCTGGAATACTTGGGCCTGAGGCGACAATGGGCTCAGAGGCTGGTACTGCTGCTGCTGTACTGGTGCTGGTCCCCTCACCGAGGGACTAGTCTGGGCCGATGAGGATGAACCGGCTCTCTGTGTGCATGACCCTATCATGTGGTCCGATGCCCCGTAAGCCAAACACAATCCTTGTGCTCGGCGACATTCTGATACTACATGCCCTGGCTTCCCATAATGAGTGCAGCCCATTGTGGAAGACTGCCTCCGCTTCTGCTGTTGAGGGTACATCGAAGTCGAATGCTGAACCGACGTGACTGATGCTGTCCTCCTCGGAGTTCCAATGGTCAAGGCCCTAGCTGGCGGGGCTAGTGTTGAGGACTGGGTCATCTGACCATGGGATCGCTTCCGCCCGCCAGTTCTGTCTACAATCTTCTGAGAAGTATACTCATGCGTCTTCGCTGCTCGCAAGACGGCATCAAAAGTCTGATGCTCAAACTGCTCCACGGCTAGAATGATCTCTAGGTGGAGTCCCTGCTGGAACCGCTGTGCTCGATCGAACTCGGTTGCCACCAAGGTAGGAGCAAACCGACTCAGTCTTGAAAACTTGGCTACATATCCATCGACCGTCCTGCTCATTTGCCTGAGATTGGTGAACCTCGTCTGTAGGTCATGCCGAGCTACAGCATTGAAGTACTTGATCTGAAACTTGTCACTGAATATCGCCCATAGAATAGGCGTCGCCAACCCAACTGCTACCATCGCTCACCAGGTGCGGGCTAGGTCCAATAACTGCAGGTGCACCGCAGCTACCTTCTCTCCTTCTGAAGTCTTGGCTGCATCCTAGAAAATCTCGATGTCCTGGAGCTACGCATCAGCTGCAATAGCATCCTCACTACTATCGAAGAAAGGAGGGTTCAGACGCTTGAAACTGCTAGCCGTACTATTCCTTTGATAACCAACACGGCCCATGGCATCTTGTACTGCCTGGTGCAGGGCATCGATCCGACGATCTTGAGATGCAAGCAATTCCCTGATGAGACACACCAGGGTTCCATCGTCAGGCTCTGCAGGCTGGACTGGCTGAACTGGTAGCTCTTGACCCCCAGTAGGCATGACTCTGGAGGCTACCCCTGAGTGCTGGGCTTGATCTCCAGGTTGCTGCTAGTTCACGGGAGGTGCTCCGCCTTGCTGATCGGTAGGACCAGGAACAATACCGCTGAAGAAACGACATAGGGGAAAAATAAGGAAGGACCATGATAGATCAAGGATATAGACATGTGATCAGATCAAGATTTCAGAAAGATTAGGAGACACGAGTAGAGATCAAGGGCGAGTGCTGATTGAGACATCTATCCGGTAAAACCCTCATAGATCTTGATTTTCAAGACCTGCATGGGCTACCACTTAAACCGAGTCACGTCCCAGAACCAGAATACTGGAGAGCGGGGAATAGACAAAGCTAGCTACGTACATTGAAGTGAATCCTACCTCGCAATACGGTCACGGCTATCTAGATGAATGTGGGTTTACTACAAGCTATTAGTCTCTTAGGGTCAAGAACAAGCCTTGTGTCTCAATCTCAAGCAAGCAAGTAAACGTAACAAGATGGTAGATCATGAGACATACAAAGTAAGGCATCCCATACATTATATATTCAGATGATCATGAAGCTAGTCATACAAAATATGAAGACTAGCAAGAGTTTAAGTCATACATGATCAATCCTAGGATTTGTCAATCATGTTACAGCCCGTAGGCAGACAGTAAGTAAAGTTGCAAACGAGCTAAGACTTGCTCGGCGGCTAAACGCCTCAAATAAATATTCTTAAAAGGGAGTGGAAGAACAAAATAAGAACCCACTCGTTGCCAGGGTTGTGCCTAGTGGTCACCATCTAGCTGGAAGGCTGGAAGATCCTCGGGTGCTACTCCGAAATCTGGCCATACAAAACCAGCTGGGTCAGACCCCAGAAAGAGCAAGTGCCACAAGGGAGGCTTCACTTAAGAACTAAAACCAGCATATTAGCACATAAAATCATAGATAAAATAACATGAGACATGAGTTAGAGAAAACAGGATGATAAACGATAAGATAACTAAAGGACTATTTCGGTAACCAGGTTACAACCCGTAAACCAAACAAGGACCGGGATTGTAACCCTTCGCCTGAACAGAACTTTGTCTCTAACCAATTATCGATAAGTAAAGCATACACAAGCATGTCCAGAGATAGCCATGTACTGGGTCTAGATAAGACTAGACAAGATAGGACCCCATCCAATCATTCATGGCCAAGCAAGAGTACGGCTTGATAGTTAACTAGCTAGGGTTATCATAAGCCTAGTTACTAGCAAGATGCAATGAGATATTCCTACGGCCACAAGTCCTGCAGACCATCCAGGTTATCCAGACGCAAGGTTCATGTTAAGAGTTATCTTGACTTGTTAGGTGACTTGGATGCAACACATGACAGTGTGCAAAGTAATCGTTTCATGTAGTGCCCTACATAAAAGTGAGCTGGAAATGTGCCCTACTCGTCGGCAGGCTACAAGTCCATCTGGAAGGCGCCCAGATAACGGGATTGCTTATAGCCAAAATATCTCTCTATATGAACTACTTGATCAATCTAGTCATTAACCAAGTCAGATTCAGCATGAATCCCTGACCGTGGTAACCAGGGATACAAGTCCTAGACATGATGCGAAACAAGACTGGTAGCTTATACAAGCACATTCAATATAATCACCCACGGTGTCATGAGAGTTTACTAGCTTGTCCAGTTAGCTGTCGCAACAGCGTTTATGAGTTACATGTCAAGATTGCTTGTCAGGGGTGCACCACAACGGGTCACCATCATGTCATGTTACTTGTCATGTTCTTGTCAAGAGTGCGCCACAACGGGCCACTGTCATGTTTTGTTACTTGTACTTGTTATTTGCTAGGAGCGTGCCACAACGGGCCGCCATCATGGTTCATTACATGTCATTCATTATTTCGTGTTCATATATCATGGTTATGATCATATAGCATATCTTTATGTAAGCAGAAAAGAGACATGATCCTGAGTGCACCCTAACGGGCCACCGTTTAAGAAAAAAAGCATGGCATAGAGCATGTAGTACAATAAGGCTGAAAAGAACATGGCACTTATAAAGAATCCGAAATAATGGCATATCAAAAGAAACAAATACTGCTTAGCATAAAACAATGATCAATCCGTGCTAGTGTGCCATACATGGAAAATCGTGCCATGCCATACTGTGCCAAGACTTGCCTTGCCATGCCATGACATGCCATGTCATGCCATGCCAAGTCGTGTCGTGTCAAGTCGTGCCGCAAAAGTCGCATCGCGAAAGTCACACCGTAACTAGTCGGGCCAAATCGTGCTAAGTCGTGCCAAGCCGTGCTACGGCTAGCACGGGCCATGCCGTGACGAGCCGTGCCATGCCAGGACATGGCACGCACGTGTTGAGTCATGTCACAAAGACCAATCGTGACAAAACATCACAAAATCCCAAGTCGTGGAGAGCAAAATGACAAAAGATATGAAAATCCTCAAAAGGGGGCCTGTCCCCTGCACTATGCGCCCAAAGGAGGTCAGTATGCGCCCACTGCCAGTGGCTATACGCCCAAGGCATGGGTGGGGGACCCCTTATTTGCCCACTAAAGAAGTTCTCTAAGTTTCAAATCCAAGAAAATTGACTAAGGATCAAAAGGGTGAATAAAGGTGCTGAAAATCATGCGTTCTATGCGCCCACGTGAGGCTATGCGCCCACATGAAGGTTCTATGCACCCGCATGGTGGCTTATGCGCCCACATGAGGGGAAGAACTAATTTGGGCGCATAACAATGTCTATGCACCCAAGCACTGCACTGTTCTTCTTCTCGAAAATTCCGAGAAGAAGAACTCGGCTTCCGAACTCCGCCAAATCTTCATCCGGTGTCCGTTTTCGGACTTCCTTAGGTCGATTTGGGGTAGAACGAAATTCTTTACGACATGGAAGCATCAAATCATGCAAAAGAAGAAGTTAAATAGATCAAAACTTTAAGAATCCGAAAGTAGCCATTTCCTAGATCTACAAAAATCTAAGTTTCAAAATGAAAATCTCCAAGTTCTAAAGTGGTAGAGAATCATGCTAGGAAGCCATTGGAACCATCAAAATTGGTTCTTAAGTGAGAGCAAGATGCACTTGCCTTTGGAGGGGGAGAGGTTTTTAATGGAGGAGAAGAAGAAGAAGAAGAAGTTATGGAGAGTAATGAAGAGAGAGAAAAGTAGGTGGGGTTTATAAGTGGGGATGGTGGTAGGTAGCGGGTTAACATGTTGAAACATGGGATTGAACCAACCCAAACCAAATAATGAACAAAGCCAAACCATGACATGTCATGATGGACCTAAAGAAGATTAAACCGAAATCAGCTAGCAAGACAAGACAAGAAAAATACTGGACAGGATCCCGTACACGTATACTGGAAATACGTATACGGAGAATGGAGGTGACAATTTCCCCTCCCCAAGTACAAGTAAAACAAGACAATAAGTACAAGAGTACATGATATCTTGTCACATCGTGTCAGAAGAAAAGTGCAGGAATAATGTAAATGAACATAAACCATAGAATGTACTTGCCTTGCTACGGATAATCGGGAAAATGAAGATGATATGTGTATCCACCTGATAATGGTATAAGTTGGTTAAATACAAACCATTGGTACCAATTTATCAATACTAATTCCTAACTTTAGCTAATGTATACTAAGGCCTACACCCTTCCCAATACCTGACCAACATTCCAACATTCATTTTATACTCTACTAGATGACAAATATTTGGAGATGGCAAAATAGTAGTCATGAAAATTATTAGAAACTCTATATAGTAACATGCACTTATCAACCCAACCTTATTGCTAACACTCTATCATGCTACTATCATGCTACACACCTGCAATTCTCTTGAGCCTAAGCAATTGTCAGACTTAGTAAATTTAGTCCTACACTTTACAAGTTCTTTGTTCACAACTCTTCTACCCAATGCTCTCATCTATTTGTAAAGCCAAGTTAACTTGTTTAATAAGTGCTCCGTTGGAAAGAGACATTCACTGATGCTCACAAAGTGGAGTTTAACATGATAATGAAGTATTATTTAGCTCACAGTATTCAGAGTTAATAATAAAGGAGCATTTGTATAATTCTACATCTATTCTCCCTATTTATAAGTAAGCTAAACATCCTAATTTCTCAGATATCACTAATTGATGTTCAACTACAAGTCCAGAATCCTGTAATGCTACTGTGGGAAGAATCATAATTCAAACCAATGTAAACTTAGTTTGGAAAGTTTGTACAATAATCCCACAACTAACTGACACTTCTGGATACACGTTCACATCTTGCATATCATTCTAAGACAACATATATCAATGTTGACCCCTATTTTGACTATCAACCTCTGTCCTCCTAACTCTAATCTACAATTCGAATACTAAGAGCTTCTTAATACACACCTACAAACTCATTAATTCCTCTAATGTTACTCATGGAGTATAACTCAACTCATAATAACTAAATTCAGAAATCTACACAACTATCTCACTAACCTACTAACACTCTTGGATACAGGCGCATGTATTGTATAGCAGGTATTAATGAAGCCATAGAGTAGTTCAAATATACCTGTAGAGTTAGGTTGGCTTGTACGGTCGACATGCCCAGAAGTTGGACACAAATCCTTCGTGTTCGACCAAATTCAAATTTCTGTTAGAGATCAGATTCAAATTGCATTTGGTGTTGGTACGCCATGAATTGGACACGAACCACTCGTCCGATCTAATCCACTTCCTTTGAAACAATAAATCGAGCCGATGCATAATCCAAATAGAGAAGATCACATTACAAAGCAATTCATATACTGCACTATGCAAGACACGAGAATCTTATAATCAAAAGAACCAGAGGATCGGATACTCACCCTCATATCTAACTCGAGATCACGATCTGTTCGATGTGTCCAGGTAACCAGATCCAAGGGTTCTGAATAGATGATAATGTAAATTTAAAAGAAATTTCCAAAACTTGAGAACATGTCCCATAACTTATCAAGAACGTATCAATTTCCATATACAATACATAAAACTTGATACTTACAATCTTGCTGATGATCCGGATCGGGATGATGAACTACAGTCGGTCAGTGGATCTCGATGAAGCCTTTAGGATTGTCGGAGAAGACGATCACAATAAACGTTAATAATTAGATCAGAGCACCAACCGATCCAAAGAAATCGCCAATGAACTCACCTCAATTGTTGACATGGCTTTGATTCGCGATCGCAGAAGATGATAACCGAAAGGTCGTCGGAGAGTTCTTCGTGCACCGCCTAGCTGCTAAGGAGGGATACCGATCAGTGGAAGGCCAGGTCCTCCCCGTTGCCGTCGCCAGGAATTATATATCGCTCGTCGCTCGGAGGTGACGACTCATTTGAGAATTTGCATTCGCCATGGCCGCCCAATAACTTCATGAACATGGGTGGATGTAGAAGAAAAAAAAGAGTAAAATTTGCAGCAGTCCTCTTCTGCACTCTGTAACTGCTCAATGGATGGAGTAATACCCTACTTATATAGGCTCGGGGGAGCTGGTTTCTTGGAGGAAGGAGAATGGATTTGAGAGGGAAATTTTTTGATGATTTGAGAATTCAAAAGTTGGTTATTCTCTCCCATGTGCTTCTGTAAAAATTTAGTTAGAGGTGGCAGCCAAGGATTTGGGCTGAGGTGTTAAGGAAAACCCAACAATTTGTTAGGCTAAAATAAAATGTAGTCTTTATCATATGTTAACAGCACATTATGGCATTATGTAAAAATCAATAATTTCTTTAACTAATTTTATAAATATTTTTTTAACCAAGGAAAATATTATATTTTATTAATTTCAGGAGGGTGGGGTTACAATTCTAATCCCCTTAGAAAAAAATTTGTCCTCGAAATTTTAAGAAGTACGACACGATACAGAAATGACAAGAAGTTTAAAATTGGTTAGGCACGAGTGTGAATACGCTCGATGACCAGGTACGAAATTCATAACAATTTGAAATGATTTAACATGACAAAATAAATAGCTAAAATGGCACGATTGAAAATGATCAAAAATTGGTCATACACGAAGTAAATCATGTTTAATTAAGAGCATGTACGATAATTTCATACATGGAGTTGAAATAAAATGATCTAACAATGATCAAGAATCGAACAGGCTCGAGGTGGGATGACGTTTTAATTACGACTTAGAAAAGAAAAACCATGAAGGCACGAACTTCTAAGCACAATCAAAATTAAAAGTTTAGCATGTTTGAAAATAGAGCAAAAATAGGAAAATCACGGTTATATAGGCATAACCAAAGTTTAGATAAAACAAGATCAAGATTTAAGTACGATTAATAAAAAAATCTGAGACGGAATCAAAATACAACAATCAATGTTTGCTGAGAAAATCAAATGATTCAACAATGTAAGAAGGAGAAGCTGCACAGATTGACTGAAAAGATGTATAGAATCTACCGAGGTGATATTTGTATCAAATCAAGGTGAACATACAAGGATTTGTGAGTCTCAAAAATCAATAATTATATGAATAGGGATATAGTTGTCACACCCTAGAACCAGAATACTGGAGAGCGGGGGCAGACATAGCCAGCTACGTATATGAAATGGAATCCATCTCGCTATACGGTCACGGCTGTCTAGATACATGAGGGTTTATCTACAAGCCAACAGTCTCTTAAGGTCATGAACAAGCCTAGTGTCTCAATCACAAGCAAATAAGTAAAAGTCACAAGATGTATGATCATTAAATATACAATAGTAAGGCATCCCAAACATTACATATTCAGTTGATCATGAAGCTAGTCGTTACAAAATGTCAGGACTAGCAAGAGTTTAGTCATACATGATCAACCCTAGGATCTGTTAATCATGTTACAGCCCGTAGACAGACAGTAAGTAAGTGCAATCGAGCTAAACAGGTGCTCGTCGGCTAAATGCCTTAAAAGAATATTTTTATAATAAAGTGGGAGATCAAAAATAAACCCACTCGTTGCCAGGATTTCGTCTAGTGGCCACCATCTGGCTGGAAGGTCGGTAGATCCTCGGGAGCTGCTCCGAAATCTGGCCACACAAAACCAGCTGGGTCAGACCCCAGAAAGAGCAAGTGCCACAAAGGAGGCCACGAAATAAGAACAAAAGCCAGCACATCAGATCATAAGAAAATAATTACATCATAAAGACAATTAATAAGAAGAAACCTGGCAGGTGATATACAATGAGATAACCATGGGACTATTCAGATAACCAGGTTACAACCCGTAAACCAAACAAGGACCGGAGTTGTAATCCTTCGTCTGAACTGAACTTGGAATTCTCACCATTTATCGGTAAAATAAATACAAGCATTCTGGTCATGCAGCAATCTGGAACAGGATCAGGGCAAGACTAGACTGGTTAGACTCCATCCAATCAATTCACGGCCAAGCAAGAATTATGGCTTGATACTTTAACTAACTAGGGTTGTCACAAGCCTAATTACTAACAAGATGCAGCGAGATTATTCCACAGCCACAAGCCCTGCAGACCATCCAGGTTACCCATATCGAAAGATTAGGGTTGAATTCAGGTGGGTACATCGTCCAGGAAATACATGTACCCTTAAGTAGCTTAAAGGGTGCAACACATGATAGTGTGCTGGAAATGTGCCCTACTCGACGGCAGGCTACAGATCCCAGGCGCGCCCAGGTAACGGGATTACATGTAGCTGGGAAATCTCTTCATGAATACTGTATTATTCTAGTTATTAGCCTTAGTCCATTTTAGTAGGTACTCCTAACCGTGGTACTCAGGAGTCCCCTCCTAGATATGATGTAAGACAGGACTGGATTATTTATACAAACACAATCGCCCACGGTGTCCAGATTAATTATACATGTCATGTCATGTCAGATAGCCGTCGTAACAGCTATTCGAGATAATCATGTCAGGTTATCATGCCAAGTGTACTTGTTAGGAGTGTGCCACGACGGGCCATTATCAGGTCATGTCAGGTTACTCATGTCAGGAGTGCACCACTATGGGTCACTATCGTGTTAGGCTCAGTTATCCTTTCCAAACATATTACATAAATTTGTAATTAGGGAAAATAAAACCTTATCTGACACACTGACATTTGACCAAGTCAGCCAAAGGCCATATGCTCAGTGCAAAAGTCATACGTTCAGGCCAGCCTATGCTTGTTTGCCATTGATTGTAGAAGTACAGAACAATTATCGGAGGACTGAACTTAGACTCACAATACAAACTCGCTTGTACAAAGAAAGCCTAGGGACGAAAACCTAGGTACAGCAGTCTAAGTACAATTGTTTATTTTAGATTCTGGGGGGTGACGATAGAGGCTCGGGAAGGCGACGGCAGCCCTGCCTTACTCCTTGGACGATCGGTATGCAGCCTTGGCTCCTTGTGAAAAGATGGTTGGCGTTGACGAAGAAGCGCTCTTTTTGCTCCTCTGTTGCTCTCCTGGCTTCTCTCTCTCTCTGTGTATTCTCTCTCTGACTCTGTATATTTTTTATTCTTTTTGTTGCCGGCCCTTGTGCAAAAAAATGATGCTGGCTATTTATAAGAGTGAGGTATGATCATTAGGGTTTGCTAATGATCATTGTTTTGGAATGTCGGTGCTCCTTCAATCTATTTGAACCCTTGGTCCTGATTATAATGAATCTCGGCCATTAATGAGGATAGCACCGAATCTTGTGAGCAATTAATATTGATTGCTTTAAATCTTCATGATTGATTATACCAATGCCCGATTGCTCGCCACGTGTCCCATTGGCTTGATGATAAATGATATGCCTTGATCTCAGTAATTATGATGATGATGTCAGATATATTTGTTGAGATTCGGTTAAATCGTCGATTGATCCGATGCCACGTATTTTGATTGTGGGTCCTGCCAGAGCCGCATAGGATGGGCAACACTTGAACCGCAGGGAGATACTCTTCGTGAGCCGCATAGGACAATGCTTCATCGGACCGCAGGGAACGAACTCTCAATGAGCCGCATATGCATAGTCTTTGCGAGCCGCATGAGTTAGCGTTATATTGAGCCGCAGGGGCTGAGCTCTCAGTGGGCCGTATATGGCTGATTTCTGCTAGTCATATAGGATGACTTCTCCGTGAGCCGCATGAAGCTGTTCTCTATTTAAGCCGCATGAGATTTGCTACGTCGCTACCTAGGATTTCTGACGGATCGGGTCAGAGATCTTCTTCTTTTCCCGAAGAGTCTGTCATTATGGCAGAGTCATTATGACACTTTATGCCAGAGCCGCCACAGTCGTCAAATCGTGTCAGAGCATTAAATGAGGCCACTATTCAAAGGGCCAGCTGTAGGGAAGGATCTCAGGGGGACACGTGGCATGGATCGAGCCGCATATTCCTGCTGAACTGCATACACTCTCGAGCCGCATGAGACAGAGAGTCTTCCTTTGAACTGTATAAGATAGCCCCCATATGAGCCGTATAGGCTTCGTATCCGGAGCCGCATGGACCATTATTCTGATATTTTCCATACTTCTACAGGACCCCCTTCAAAGTTTTTAATTTGCAAAATTGAAATACTTTGAATAAGAAGCATGGTCCCGTTCATGTCGCATAAGTGTCCCAACCGCATAGATTCATCTGTCCGCATAGGCTCTTTGCCACGTGTCCTGACTACGTGTGCAAATCTTCATTAAATGGTCTTGATTCGTTTTGATTTAATGCCGTCTTTTGGGGGAGGATCCCAAGGGTCGGTTATGTCTTGAAATAAGCATTTTTGCCTTTATTTTTTGAAGCGACACGTAATCCGAGGCGTCATCCGAGACGTTTGTTCGTTTTATGGGTTTCTTTTGCCTATAAATAAGAGTCTTTTAATCCCCTTGGGTTTCTTTACCATCTTTCTTTGCTCAAATCCCCTGTTGCAGACTTTGCTCTTTGTCTTCTCCCTTCATCGATCGACAATGGCTCCCAAGAAGGCTGCTGCTGCTGCGGACAAGAAGGCCGCATCATCCTCTGCGGCTGCGAAAGGCAAGAAGGCCGCGTCTTCATCGACTGCGGCGGCGAACATGGCGGCTCCTCCACCGGCTGACGTGCCTGCTTTTCACTCCGACGTCCACCCGCCTATTGCTGGTAGGATTCGTTTTGAAAACCCTAACTGTTGCCATGGCTCTGCTGCATACTTTATGCACAAGCCGCATGTACGAGGCTTATCGATGTGACCGCATAAGCACTTCCCCCATTGGGGTCGCATGAGCTTGTTTATACTCGATCTGAGCCGCATATGCATTTTTGATTTGGATCGCATAAGCGTCGCTCACTTTCAAACCACATAGGCTCGCTTTCTTGTATCCGCATCAGCTCGCATGGGTCTGGTTTCGTAGGCATGCTTAATTTGAACCACATGGGTCTATAAGCTCGTCTGAATTTGAGTTGCACGGACTCGACTAACTCGGAACCGCATGGACGTATCTAATACTGAGCCACATGTGACTGTGACGACCCGAGCCGCATAGACTCAAATAATCTTTCTAATGCTTCTGTTTTCTTTGACTATCTTCTAACCTTGTTTCTTTTGTCTTTCTTCAGTGAGTCTGCCCGTAAATCCTGCTGGGGAGCTTATAGTGGGTTCAAATCAATTTGCCCTGGGCGTACGTCTTGATGACTTAATTAAGCATGTGTTGAATCAATTCCCTACTGATGAGCCTTCGAAGAGGTTAAAGGCCATTGAGAATCAGACCCTCCATTACCTTCGTTCCATGATGAATACTGGAAAGCTGGATGGGAAATACCTGAAGCCTTTGTTCCTTTTTGGAGATGCTTTAATCATCAAGAATCCCCGAGTTTTAGAGATTACCGAGAACTGGGATTTCTCTTTGGATGGGGTGGCAATCCATATTCCTCTCATGGAACGTCATTATCCTTTGTCATGGTTCAATATGGTGTTGCTGGACAGGAAGATGGTGTGTAACTTATCTCCTACCCAATCAGGGATGTTGATGGGCAACATCCATTATAATCCGAACATGCGGTCAGCGTATGCGGGTAAGGATTCCGTCCTCCGATATATGATGGGTCTGGCCCCGGGCTCTTTCATGAATGTATACGGTCCCAACTTCACACTTACTCAAGCTGATACTTTCCTGAATCGGCTCGTTCGCAAGAAGTCTTATCCTGTTGGTAGGCTGGCACTGCCGAACTGGATAAACCCCAACTCTACGTGGGCCCAGTTGACTACTTGGGTTTTGCAGACCTATGGAACATTCTTGCGGGAGGTGGGGCTTTACCATGCCATTCAGGGCACTTGTCACGGGCTTCCCATTAATAAACCACTGTTCGTAGCGCTCTTGGAGATGTATAGCCGGCGAACGGGGACATTCTTTGCACCAGTAGGAGAGCTGGGGCTTGCTCTTCACGAGATGTATACTGTCTCTAAACTTCTATGGGGGAATGAGCCTTTCGAGGTGTATACCCCGTCGAATAAGGAGTTCGAGGCCTTGGACAGGCAACTCCCGGGTTCTATTGCGGTGTATCGGGAGTTGTTGTGCCACCATAGTGCTTGTCATCAGATGGCTATAAAAATGACACATAGCTCCGAGGGGACCGCTCCCCATACCACATCCTGGATTAATTATCTTTTTAGAGTTGATCCTTCTGGCGAAGTTACTCCCCGAGCCCCTCGAACGCATGCAGAGGTAAGGGATCTGATGTCAAGTGTCAAGAAGTCGCGATCCAAGAGCGATATATTCGGGAGTCAAGTTGACTCTCTTATTTATTTTCACTACGGGACCATACAGATGTCAGAGAAGGCGCTTCTGGCTGGATTTTTGATGATATGGCTACGGAACTGCGTAGTCTCGGGAGGAGCGGGTTCTATCGAGAGGATTGGTCGTCATTTCATCCTCCCTGCCGTTAAACTAGTATTCGGAGTTAGATTGGCCCTTCTTCCTGCTATGGTGTGCAGCATACACCATGGTCTGTGGACATTCTCATCCAAGGTTATTGCTCGCAAGAAGACTTTGGATTTTGAGTGCGTAGAACTGCCTTTCCACTACCTGATCGGGTGGTTGGCGATGTACTACAAGTCTTTGCTGGGACCTGGGATAGCGGAAGATGCTTCAGCCGAAGATGCTTTCCTCTTCAAATGCCATCACCGGTCTTGGGAATACAACACTATGCCAGCTTGTCGGAGGGCGCTGGCGAGAGTGGATGGGTGTGACCTCTTTGTGTCTATTCCTCCTTTTTCTGATGAGGAAGTGAGGAAGGTACACCTTGATGGTACTGGACCTTCTCATTTTCTATCTCTGGATATGCTTGCTTGGTTGCGCAATATCCGTCCCGCGCATCTGGTTTATCGCAACCGAGATAATGTATACTTGGAGCCTTACCTACCTAGCAGGTTTTCCCGCCAGTTTGGTTATAGCCAGTTGTTCCTTGATTGTCCCAACCCTTGTTTGGGTTTTGAAGGCAGCATTCTTGACGGCGTCCGAGCGTGGAATTATTACGACGCTTATCATACTCGGGCCAGCTTCTCAGTTCTCGATGCTAAGGCACCGAAGGAAATTTTGTACGTGGCTGCTTTATATCACGTTATGGCGAACAAGCCTCCTGTTAACTTTGATCCGAGTACCAGTTTTATCATGGGTACCGGTTTAGAGGAGAAGCCCAAAGGGGCTAAGGTTAGAAAGCAACTGGCGCTCCAGGTCCCCCTCCCTGAATCAGAACCTTCCGAGTCGGCTGAAGACGAGGATGATGATGACAGCAAAGGTTCCCTCTCTGGTGGGGGGTGAAGAAGTAGCGGATCAACCGCTTCCCACACCCGACGAACCGGCGGAGGATCTGTTGTTTACTACGCAAAAGGGAGTAGTGATAGAAGAACAACTTTCAGCCGTGTCTGGTCCCTCGCGTAAACGGGTCAGACCCGAGTCTTCTGACAGTAGAGTGACCTTTTCCGTTAAGAGAGCCGCTGTTAGGTCTCGTGGATTACTTATCACCGAGAAGGGTGAAGATACAGACGCTATTCTGGAGGTAAGACCAAGTCATAGCCATCTCTTTGTTGTAGTTTTCTTTTCTCTTGGGGATATGACTTAATCACTTTTCTTTGTAGGCGTCCGATGAGCCGACCTCTCCTGAATCGTCTACCACCCCTGAAGCTGATCCGGCCCTTGCTGCTCTGATTAGTGACATGTGTGCTGCGGTCCTTTCTGCGGGGGCTCTCTCAGCGGCGGCTGGAAGCTTCGAGGTTGCTGAGGTCTCGGCCCGGGGTGACGAAGGTTCCCTCGGACCCGTCTCCGAGACCGCTGATCTTCAATAAGGTACCGTTGATCTCGGTGCATCCCCTTCCGAGGACGCAAGGGGGGAGGAGTCTGTTATACCTGACTCGAAAACTGTTGGTGAAGAGGCTGCGGTGGCTGTAAGCGAACCTCGGCCTCCACACTCCTCAAATGGTAAGATAAGCCAGATATTGACTAGTGAGGGGGCTTATTTGCTCTATCAACATATCCTCCGGGACAAATCGATTCATGGTTGCCTTAGCCCTGCAGGTCCTGACCCTTTACTTTTCGCCGTAGATGTTCTTGGGGAAGGTTCGGTCTGCCGTGATATGGGAGGAAGGAGCATTTCCTCTCCTTTGCCGTCTCACGTCGAGGAGCCTCCTGCCAGCTCTGGGCCGATGGGAATGGGGTTGGCGATGGTCTCCGCCTCATCCTCTGCAGATTATACGGCTCCGGAGGCCGACCTCTCGACCCTGCCGAGTTTTCAAGTCTTGCAGGCTGCCGAAGAAGAGTTGGCCGATGTTTAAGCATCCTTTCGTGTGGAGCTGGTTTCTCTCGTAGCAGGAGCGGCAGATTCTGTTGTGTCTTCTTCGGTGCTGCCAGCCACGCTTCCGTTGACACCGGCCTCCACGGAGACTCTGAACGAGGCAACGCAGGACGTGGTAGACAGCTTTTATCGTCATTTGAATAGGGGCGTAGACGCTGCCATAGGACGGGGGACCCCATTTTCTTTATCTCTCCGGTGCGCTCGGGGTCAAATTGCAACCCCGAAGTCCCTTTCTGGCAGGGTGGGATTGGCTGCACTGCTGGAGCCTAAGCTGACGGAAGCTGATCAGCTTGTGACCCAGCTACTGGCGATACGACAAGCGGGCTTGCCTGCTGCAATCGAGCGGAAGCGGGGCTTCCTCATTGTTGCTCGGGATAGGATTAAGCTAGCCCACGATACTGCTAGGCCAGTTGTACGGGGGGACCTTGATAAGTTCTCCGCTTCATATGACCAGCTGGGTCACAGGAGTCAGGCTTGCCGTGCTCGGGAAGACTCTGCTTCTCGTGGAATTGCTGATATGAAGGAGCGGATTCTTGGGCTCCAGAGGCAACTGGCCTTCTTAGAGTCAGAGCTGGAGGCTGCTCATGCGGAGCAGGAGTTGATCGTTCGGGAGGCCAAGAAGATTTCCCGATCTTTCGATAACCTGGAGCGGGCCTTTAAGAAATTTGAGGATAACTGGCAGGCTCACGCTCATCTGGAGGATGAGGCAGTGCTGACCCACGAGGCAGAGCGTCGAGCCTCCCAGAGGTTTGAGCGGTCGATTACTTTGCTGATAGACCGTCTCAGGGCGTTATGTGCCCCAGAGCAGTGATCAGCCGTCTGTTTTCTTTTGCTTTCTTTTCTTTTCTTTTTTTTTTGAAAGGGGTGTTATCCCCAAATGATGTAGTATGTTGAATTTTGAATAAATGAGCCTGTTTCAACTCATCATCTCTTTCTTGTACTTGTGGCGTCTGTAGAATTTGGACTTGCTGGGGGATTTATTTGTGGACCTGTTATCCTGGGCGTACCTTGGTTTTAGGTACGGATAACAAGTTTGGACAGGATGTCCGGAACAGCCGTGGCAAAGTGGTCATGGATGTTCTCGGTGCTTAACAAAAAAAAAGGAATACCGTAGAGCAGCTGGGCTCCCGGGGCATGGTAGGGTAGTGGATTTATGCTAAGAAGCTTTAGCAAAGGAATATTTGTGGACCTATTATCCTTGGCGTACCCTGGTTCGGGATACAGATAATAGGGTGAAAGGAAAACCAACATATTTGCTCAGAGGTCATGAGGACATGGTAGGCATGAGGGTTTTACCGTGGAACCTTCCTGCTCAGAGGTAGTGAGGACATGGCAGGGCAGGTTTCACGGGAGATATTCGTGGTCAACAGCGGACATTTGTGGACCTATTATCCTTGTCGTACTCCGGTTGTGGGTACAGATAATAGGTCAAAAGGAGACCAACATACTTGCTCAGAGGTAATGTAGACATGGCAAGCATGAAGGGTTCTTCGACGGAGCCTTCTCACTCAGAGGTAATGATGATATGGCAGGAGTGGGCTCAATGAAGAGGGAGTACATAGAACGACTCAGAGGTAGGAGAACGTGGAGGTTCTATGTGAGGGGCGGTTTGTTTTTGGTGGAAGTGAAAACGATTCAGAGGTAATGAGGACATGTCCGTTTTCGGAAATTTGTGGATCGATTACCCTTTTTTGTGCACTGGGAGTACGTGTATTGGATCATGAGGGAGGATCTCTTCCAGGGAAGCAAGTTCAGAGGTATAACCATACGTGACTTACTATCTGAAAGAGTGACCGAAATGTGAGTTCAGAGGCACCAGCGGGTATATAACTCGGTAAATTAACATATTGAGAAAGTGGGAGTCCAACGGCACCAGCAGGTACATGACTCGATAATCTAAAGGGGATGTAGGGGTGAGTTCAGGGGCACCAGCCGGTACATGACTCGATAATCTTAAAATGTTGTGGGTGTGAGTTCAGTGGTACCAGCTGGTACATGACTCGATAATCTGAAATGCTGAGGGTGTGAGTTCAGTGGTACCAGCTGGTACATGACTCGATAATCTGAAATACTGAGGGTGTGAGTTCAGTTGTACCAGCAGATACATGACTCGATGAACTTGTAAGGAATGTCGTTTAGACATAATATTTCTTCAAGAATTTACCGTTGACGGGCAGCATGAGCAAGTCTCCATTTTGCTTTGCAAGGCGGTAGGCACCGTTGGAGAATACCGTCTCAATGATAAATGGGCCCTCCCACTTTGGCTGGAATTTGCCGGTGGTCTTGTGAGTTATGACCATTGGCCTCCGGACTGCCAAGACGAGATCGCCTACCTAGAATGTTCTAATTTTGACCTTCTTGTTGAAGGCTCCTGAGATGCGTGCTTGGTATAGCTCGATCCTTTGCTGAACTAGGAGGCGCTTTTCATCTAAGGCCTCTAACTCTTGCAGTCGATGTCGATAGTTATCATCTGTTGTCAATTGGTGTGTGAAGGCGACACGTAGTGAGGGGATCTGTGTCTCCAAGGGGAGGACTGCCTCACTTCCGTATACCAGGAAGAACGGTGTATTTCCGGTGGCTGTTCGGACCGTGGTGCGGTAAGCCCATAAGCACTCGCCGAGCTTGTCGTTCCAGTCACGTTTGTTGGAGGAGACAAACTTCTTGAGAAGTTTGATGATTGTTTTGTTGAACGCCTCTGCTAACCCATTTGCTGCCGGATTGTACGGCGTCGAGGCGATATTCTGAATACGGTGCTTATTGTAAAACCGATAGAATGCGTGGCTTGTAAACTGCGGACCATTATCATGGATGATCCTTCGGGGCAGTCCAAAGCGGTAGATGACGTGGTGTTTAAGGAAGCTGATCACGTTTGAAGTCTTGACTTCTGCGAGTGGGACAGCTTCCACCCATTTAGAGAAGTAATCAGTGATCGCAAGTATGAAGCGATGTCCTCGGGAGGAAGGTGGGGTGATTGGACCAATGATATCCATTCCCCATGCTTCGAATGGCCAGGACGCCACTGTCGGATGTAAAAATTCAGAGGGTTGGTGGATGAAGTTCGTGTGGACTTGGCAAGCTTTGCACTTTCTAGCATAATCTATCGCGTCTGCCACCATTGTGGGCCAATAGTAGCCCATTCGGCGAAGGCGGTCTTGCAGTTTCGGGCCGGGCTGGTGGGCCCCACAAATACCGTCATGGGCTTCTCGTACGGCTTCCTTGGCTTCTGCGTTTGACAGACACCGAAGCAGTAATCCGTCGTAGGAGCGGCGATACAGCATTTTCGTCTCTGTATCGTAGAAGAATCTGAGGAAATGCCTTCTGATGGAAGTAGCTTCCTTTGGATTCTCAGGCAGGATGTCGTAGACGACGAAGTCGATGAATGGTTGTCTCCAATCTGGGGCGTCATCGATCGTCTGTGCGGAATAACTTGCGACGAATTGCACATTGTTTTTGGGACTGACCAGTTCATGGCCTATCACTTCCACTGATTGCCGATCATAATTCGGAACTGCTAGGGAAGCGGCGAGACCAGCTAGGGCATCGGCTTCAATATTTCGGAGTCTGGGGACGTGCTCGATGAAGAACCCCTCAAATGCCGAGATGATATTGATCGCTATTTGATGATAAGGGATCATGTCTTCATGGCGTACCTCGTACGAACCCCGGATCTGATTGACGATTAGTTGGGAATCGCCGTACGCTTCAAGGTATTCTACCCCCAGCTCTTTTGCATGTTGGAGGCCAATGACCAGAGCGTTGTACTCGGCCACATTGTTAGAACAGGGTTCAGTGAGGGAATAAGTGCGGTTAATCACCAATCCGGAAGGAGAGATTAGTACTACTCCGACTCCGACGACTATATTGCCTTTAGGTCCGGTTCTCGAAGCGCCGTCAAAGAACATTCGCCATATATTTTCGTGGGAGGTTGTATGCGAGTCGGCGACCTCATCTGGGATCTTTTGTATATCCTGGAGGACTCCGAGCCTGGGTGGGCTGCCAAGAAATCTGCTAGGGCTTGACCTTTGACTGCCTTTTGGGGGACGAAGATCATATGATAAGGGGACAACAGTATTGCCCATGTAGCGAGGCGAGAGCTGAGTGCCCCTGGTTTAGTCATGAGGACCCTGAGAGGGTTAACTCGTGAGATCACATGTATCGTTTGTCCGATGACATAGTGCCGCGTTTTCTGAATAGCGAATACCAGAGCGAGGCATTCCTTCTCCACAGCGGTGTATCGGTGCTCTGGTCCAATCATCATTCGGCTGAGGTAATATATGGCCTGTTCATGGCCTGCATCGTTATTCTGTGCCAGCAGAGCACCGAGGGAGTGTTCCTTTGCTCGTACATAGAGCAGAAATCATTTTCCAGGGACTGGGGCTACCAAGACCGGAGGATTTGACAGATATTCTTTGATGCTATCGAAAGCACGCTGGCATTCTTCGTCCCATACGAATGAGACTCCTTTCTTCATGAGGTGCGTAAATGGCCGGCATCGCCCGGAGAGGTTGGAAATGAACCTTCTGATGTAAGCTAGCCTTCCCTGAAGGCCTCTGAGTTCGTAGAGATTTCTCGGGGGACCCATCTCCATGATTGCTTTTGTCTTCTCGGGGTCTACATGGATACCCTTTACAGTGATGATGAAGCCTAAGAACTTCCCGCTAGTTACGCCCAGGAAGGACTTCGTAGGGTTCATCTTCAAATTGTGCGTTCGCATTAGGTCGAATACCGTCCTTAGATCCTGCAGATGGTCTCCTTTGCTACGGCTCTTGACGGCTATATCATCAACATAGCACTCCACCGTCTTGCGTAAGTGGTCTCTGAAGATGATGCTCATAGCTCTTTGATATGTGGTGCCAGCATTCTTTAAACCGAAAGGCATGATTGTGTAACAGTACGTACCAATCGGTGTTCGGAATGATGTATGCTTTTCGTCGTCGGAAGACATCTTGATTTGGTTGTATCCCGAGAAGCCATCCATGAATGACATGCGCTCAAATCCGTAGGTATTGTCGATCATGGTGTCTGTGATAGGAAGGGGGAATTCATCTTTGGGGCATGCCTCGTTCAGATTACGGAAGTCGATGCAGATTCAAATTTTCCCATTCTTCTTGAGGACAGGTACTATATTGGTGACCCAATCGGGATGTTGCTCCTCACGAATGAAGCCGCTGGCTATTAGTTTGTTGACTTCAGCTTCGATCGCGTCTATGATGCATGGGCGGAAGCGTCGCTGTTGTTGTTTGACTGGCTTCGCATCTGGCCGAATATTGAGTTTATGAAGAGAGATGTCAGGATTTAACCCTAGCATGTCTTCATAGCTCCAAGCGAACACATCAATGTACTCCCTGACAAGTTCTAACAGCGACTTTCGTTCTTCGTTGGTTAGGCTTTCACTGATGAAGATCGGTTTTGGAGAAGATTCGCTGCCGAGATCCACTTGTATGACCTTATCTTCAGTAGGAGGTTCTCTCAGTTCGAATCGCTTTTCCCATTGCGCGTCTAATTGCTGGGCCCAAGGCTCTAGCTCGAGGATTTCGGGGATGTCTTCGTCTTCCTCGTAAGCGTCGGCGAACGTCATGTTGACTGACATGACTTGCTTGAACACATCTCCGATGCTGGTATCTGAGTCGGAAGTTGGCGATCCGGTTGAATGCGACTGCCAGTCGCATTCTTCATCTGAACTTTCCGGGGTCGTAGTAGGCGTTACATACCCTAACCTGCATCGAGTTTTGTTATAGTAGTTCCATGGTTTGCCCGCCGGGGCTGGCGGCTTCAAAGGTAATTGTCGCCCAGTGTCATAGTTCAATCCTGGCGTAGTCTCTAGATCATACCCCTATTTCTGCATGAGATACTTGGATTGAGGGCTATAGAGATACAGAGGCAGTCTCCCGGCATCTGATCCGAGGTCGTCTTCTTCTATGGTGGGGGGATGAGGGTTGTTCATCCGGCCGAAGATGACTGGATGATCCCCTCCCTTGTGTATTCGGTAGGCATCTTCTACTGGAGTAAGCTGGATTGCGGTGTACACATTTGTCACCTGTGTGTGTAGGTGAGCGCCTATGCCGTGTTCTATAGCATACATCGTACATAGCTTATTGAGCTCGATGTAGTTCAAAGATAACCCTTTATTGATGAAGTAAGGTATCTTTTCTAGGGGGATTACATCATCAGCGGAGGGGACATTAGTGTGGGTGGCCACATACTTGGCTAGTTCCGGTTCCTCTTCGACTACCCCCTGTGTGAACGAAGACTGAGAGGACGACCTAGGAAGCTTGATTGTCAGTGGTCCAGTTGATGGAGCAGAGCGTGGGGTAGTTGGCAGACTGGCGACCCCCAGTTTGGCATTCGATGTGGAGCGAGGAGTGGCTGGTTCGCTGGAAGTGTCAAACCTTGCATCGAGGCGACAACCTTTCTTGGGAAGGCGTATTGTCGATGGCCTGTCCGAAGGGTTGAGCTTTCCTGTTTGTGGTTGACTGACTCTTGGTAATCTGATTGTTAGTGGCTCCGTTGTGGGTCTCGGCACTTGGCCGAATCTCGACAGCCGGATTGTCATCTGCTCCTCTTGCGCCGAGAGGCTGATTGCGTCCTTCCGCAGAGTGGCGGTGAGGGGTGCAGACTTGCCCGGTTTGCGAGCTTGGAGGTGGATCGTCAGGGGTCCTTCTGATCCCGTGGCTATCTCAGTATGAGCTTGTGCGTCTCCTTCATCCAGGTGCCTCTTCGACTTTTCGTATAAACATGAGTCCGAGTAGTAAGATTCGACCCCTTTGAAGGGATCGATGCCAGCAAACTCTGTCTTCACGAAGCCGTGTTTGTCGACATATTTGAAGCACAGGTGTAGCGTGGAAGGCACGATCATATAATCGTGTATCCATGGGCGCCCCAAGAGGATGTTGTAAGAAGTGTCTGCATCTATGACGTAGCAGGTGACCTCGGATTGGAGATCACCAATCTGATACTTCAGACGAATCTTTCCGATAGGGTAGCTCCTGCCCGAATTGAAACCGCTGATGGCGGTGCTTGTAGGTGTTAGGCGATGCATTGGAATGCGGAGATGATGTAGCAGACCTTTCGGGATGATGCTTATGGAAGAGCCAGGATCAATGTGCATCCGATCCACTTTCACGTTGCCGATGTATCCCGTGTAGTATAGCGGGCGATCATGTAGGTTGGTTTTGATGAGCATGTCCTGCGGAGTGAAGACGATGTTGGGCATTGCTCCCGTGCAGGCACTATCTTGGAGATCCATGGTTGAGTCCTCCCCAGTGAGGTTAGATTGAGCGAGATAGGCATCGGCATTTTGGAGTGCTTTGCTCAATGCAATACGAACGTCTTTGGAGAGCCTCAGGAGTTCATATAATGACAATTTGGCCGGAGTGTTAGCCAATTGTGCTAAGATGTCAAAGTTGTAGGGCCGCTCTAGTCCTTGGGCTGCGTCCTTTCGGAGAGATTTGTCGAAGCGAGTCTCCTTCGGCCTAGGCTTGTCGGTCGTCGAAGGCTGAGCCGGTCCCAGAGCATCAGTTGCAGTGGGTTGATGATTTTCAGCTGGACTATCAACCACAGGTTGGGATTGCGCTCCGGACCGCGTGACGACGGCTGTAGCTTCCTCGTCGTCTGCTAAAATTGTGTGGCAGGTCTTGATTTTTCCACTCTTTTTGTTGGTGGGAGATGGTGTGGGCCGAGTTACTTCTGATACCAAGTCTGGATGGACCCACATGACCTCTCCTCTTGAGGTGGTGAGAGGTACTAGACCAGCAGCTTGTTCTCGGGGCGGGGGAAGATTGGTAATCTCCATTGTCGCGAGATGGACTGGAATTACCCCGTCTTGGGTCTCCGTTGGAGGGAAGTTGCCGAATTATACGGACACCATATTGGCTGCTACGGTTACCTCTTCGAAGTCGATGGCCAGAGCGTTCGAATCGATGAGGCTTTGGATGTACCGTTTTAGTTGGTAGCAGTCATGTGTAGCGTAGTGTACATAACGGTGGTAATGGCAGAACTTCGGGTTCTCCAAATCAGCCGGCCGAGGCTCCCGTCTTGGTGGAGGAAGCTGAATTCTACCTCCTTGTATAAGCATGTCTAAGATAGGCTTGACGTGGCCGTCTTCGAAAGAGTAAGTGATCTGAGGCCATTGCTTGTCTGCTGGCTGTGGCTCGGGCTTTTGGGCCGTGTCGGCCACCATAGCCTGTTTTCTCTTGCTGTCCCGATTGTTGGAGGGGTTACCCCCATTATCGTTGTTGAGACGCTTGCCCTAGTTTTCTCCTTCTGATATGTGCAACCCCAGTTGGCGGGCCTTCTTCAGTCGTTCTTCAGCGCTTGTGGCGCTGATGATGAACGCCTTCCAATCTTTGAATTGACTCTCGCCCATCCAGAGACTGATCGTTGGAAGCAGTCTCTTTTGGCAGATTTCGATCAAAGAAGAATCCGGATTTCCGGAAGGCAGCTTCATGACGGTCTGGCGGAACCGCTCGATGTAGTTCCTTGTTAGCTCCTTCTCCCCTTGGACGACGTCCATGAGAGTGGACATAGTGATGTCTTGTCCTACTTCATAGAATCGTTCCAAGAACATGCGCTTGAAGCCGGCGAAGGAATGGATGCAGTTGTCCGGTAGATTGCGGTACCAATCAAAGGCGACTCCTTCCAATGCTCCAATGAATAACCGTGTGAGGATCGCATCTTCATGGGGCAGATGGTCGGTGGTGACCTCAAAGTAAGTGATGTATCGACTTGCTGAGGTTTTGCCATCATACGGGTTGATGTTGAACGGCTTATATCTTGGTGGGAATGGAACATCCCTCCACTCAGCAGGATATGGTTGCCGTATTCTGAGATCTTGAGCGTTTTCTCGGGTATGAAACATGGCACGGAGCTTTTGGACCTCTCTTCTTACTTCTCGGGTCTCATCTGTCGCGGCGGGGGCTGTTATTTCGGGAGGATTATTGCCCAGGTTTGGTGCTGCTGAGTTCGAATCTATATTGACCGCGGGGCCTGTGTTTGTTTGACCAGGCGCTCCTCCTTGTAAAGTGGGCAGGGTCGCTTTAATCTCGTCTACAGACTTGACCAAAGCAAGTAATATGGCTTCGAGACTGTCGATGCGCTGGCGATCACTGGAACCACCTTGATCGCTGTCCGTCATGAACACCGTTCTTACGTGAGGAGTGATGGAAGGAACGGTGGAGGATGTGCCCTCTGAGTCGTACCCATGCACCGAGAAGTCATCGGGATAGGTGGGAATGTTCTCTTCAGGCTCGGACTCGGAGGGAACGGTATCCCCAGCTTCAGAGCTTGCCTTGTCTTGAGAGTTACGGATGTCCTCGGGGGCATCAGCGTCCGTTGCTCCTGATGGAAGAGTTGTTTGTGCGGACTCGATTCCTTGGAACATCAGATTGTTACGGATGTTCGGAGGAGTGTTACCCCCAGCTCCTTCAACCCCTAGCGATGTGGATGATGAATTTTCCATCAAGGTAAATTTCGTCTTTGAACGGGTGTGTTGGAATACACCAGTGGAGGGCAGCCGTTTAGACGACAGTTTCTTAGTTGTAATGGTTGATATCTTCGGACTGGAGACGCTTGTTTTCTTCCTCCGCTCTTCGGCGGGAACTTTTTGAGCAGAATTGCAGGAGACAACAGGAGGTGCCTCTTCTTCTGAGTTCGGGTGCTGTAGACTTTGGAAGGCGGATGGCCGAGCTTTCGTCATTGCCGCGTTGTTGCAGCAGCAATTGACGATGATTTGGGTACAACGATGCCCAAGCGAGGACTCTTTGCACACCGACACTCCTTCTCTTTCCTTACGTTTGTGGAGGATCGTCTCCCGCAGGTCAGAGGAACCACTCTGTCTGTTTGCCGCGGGGGGCTGGACTTGAGTGGTTGTATACAACTTTCCATCCGAGGTCCGTGTGATAGTCAACGGGACGCTCCGATAGTCAGAGGTTGGGACAGCTGACTGGGCTCGATGAGCCCGCGCTGCCCTAGACTTCCTCCTTCTAGCACTTGTGGGTGCGTAATAGGAGGAGTCCAAGTTGAATGCCACAGAATCTGGCTTATCATACAGAGAATCATCAGGGTCGGGACCGTATGAGAGACGGTCGAAGACCGATCGAGAGAAGCGTGGAACGGATGCTATGCCACCAGAGTTGGGTACCGTGCAGGCTGTCTGCATGCGGTCAACTTCTGCTGTCGGATGAGTTGTCTTTGGGCGGTTAGGAGTCACGATCGTGCAGGCTGGCCGCATGCGGTTGGCAATAGTGGCCGCATGGGTTCTCTGCAAGCGGCTACCTCCTGTAGCCTCATGTGTTTCATCTATGTGATTGGCGACTGTAGCTGCATAAACTATGCGGCTGCCAGATGTGACCGTATGATTCTTCTTCATGCGGCCAGCGACTGTGGTCGCATGAGCCTTTTTTACTCGGCTAGCACCCCTATGCGGCTCAGTTCGCGTAGAGTTCCTCTTTGCCTCTGCAAGTCCAGCATCATAGTGTTTTCTTCTGCCGGACTTGGAGACAGCAGAGTTGTCTACGGTCTGAAGTGGGGCTGCAGAAGAGTCCTTCTCACCGTCTTGAGCAACAGAGGGTACACCGTCGTAGGCTTGGGGAGGAGCAAATGATTTTGGCCTCCACTCTTTACGAGCCTTCGTCGTGTGGGTGCGCTTCTGGACCGGGCCAGCGCTTCCTTCGGAGAGCATCTCTTCAAATACTTGTTGGTCGAAGCGGACGACCATCTTTTGTTGCGTGGAGCCAAGTTTGGCTGCATCCGATTGCGTCACCAACTCCTCAGTCGTGGAGAAGTTTGTCCCCAGCAGAGTCACCGTCGTGTTTGCCATTGATTGTAAAAGTACAGAACAATTATCGGAGGACTGAACTTAGACTCACAATACAAACTCGCTTGTACAAAGAAAGCCTAGGGACGAAAACGTAGGTACAGCAGTCTAAGTACAATTGTTTATTTTAGATTCTGGGGGGTGACTATAGAGGCTCGGGAAGGCGACGACAGCCCTGCCTTACTCCTTGGACGATCGGTATGCAGCCTTGGCTCCTTGTGAAAAGATGGTTGGCGTTGACGAAGAAGCGCTCTTTTTGCTCCTCTGTTGCTCTCCTGGCTTCTCTCTCTCTCTGTGTATTCTCTCTCTGACTCTGTATATTTTTTATTCTTTTTGTTGCCGGCTCTTGTGCAAAGAAATGATGTTGGCTATTTATAAGAGTGAGGTATGATCATTAGGGTTTGCTAATGATCATTGTTTTGGAATATCGGCGCTCCTTCAATCTATCTGAACCCTTCGTCCTGATTACAATGAATCTCGGCCATTAATGAGGATAGCACCGAATCTTGTGAGCAATTAATGTTGATTGCTTTAAATCTTCATAATTGATTATACAAATGCCCGATTGCTCGCCACGTGTCCCATTGGCTTGATGATAAATGATATGCCTTGATCTCAGTAATTATGATAATGATGTCAGATATATTTGTTGAGATTCGGTTAAATCGTCGATTGATCCGATGCCACGTGTTTTGATTGTGGGTCCTGCCAGAGCCGCATAGGATGGGCAACACTTGAACTGCAGGGAGATACTCTTCGTGAGCCGCATAGGACAATGCTTCATCGGACCGCAGGGAACGAACTCTCAATGAGCCGCATATGCATAGTCTTTGCGAGCCGCATGAGTTAGCGTTGTATTGAGCCGCAGGGGCTGAGCTCTCAGTAGGCCGCATATGGCTGATTTCTGCTAGTCATATAGGATGACTTCTCCGTGAGCCGCATGAAGCTGTTCTCTATTTAAGCCGTATGAGATTTGCTACATGGCTACCTAGGATTTCTGACGGATCGGGTCAGAGATCTTCTTCTTTTCTCGAAGAGTCTGTCATTATGGCAGAGTCATTATGACACTTTATGCCAGAGCCGCCACAGTCGTCAAATCGTGTCAGAGCATTAAATGAGGCCACTATTCAAAGGGCCAGCTGTAAGGAAGGATCTCAGGGGGACACGTGGCATGGATCGAGCCGCATATTCCTGCTGAACCGCATACACTCTCGAGCCGCATGAGACAGAGAGTCTTCCTTTGAACTGTATAAGACAGCCCCCATATGAGCCGCATAAGCTTCGTATCCGGAGCCGCATGGACCATTATTCTGATATTTTCCATGCTTCTACAACGCTCAAGCCAACCTACGCTCAGGCCAACCTACGCTCAGGTCAAGCCACACTCAGGTCAAGCGTATGCAAGTCATACGGTTCCAAAAGGCAGCGTATGGGGTCCATACGACTCCTTGTCAAGCAAGCGAGCGTATGCGAGTCATACGCTCCCAAAAGGCAGCGTATGGGGGCGATACGACTCCTTGTCAAGCAAGCGAGCGTATGCGAGTCATACGCTCCCAAAAGGTAGCGTATGGGGGCGATACGACTCCTTGTCAAGCAAGCGAGCGTATGCGAGTCATACGCTCCCAAAAGGCACCGTATGGGGGTGATACGACTCATTGTCAAGCAAGCGAGCGTATGCGAGTCATACGCTCCCAAAAGGCAGCGTATGGGGGCGACTGCGCTGCGCTAAAGAGCGTGCACAGCTCAGTGGCACAAGCTAAAAAGCTCGTGCACTGCTCACTGTCTTCTCCAAATCAGCAAGAACTCTATGGCTTAAACCCAAGCTTCAAAAGTCCATAACTTGGTCCAAACAAGTCCAAATCCGACTTTGCAAAGTTCTATCTTGGGTGAAATTCAATCCTCTCCAACATAAGAACATCAAAACCCATAAAAATACAACTTAAATAGGTCAAAACCATACAAAACCAAAAATAGAAAAAACTTAGATCTAGAACAATGGAGACTCCAAATCACAAAATGTCAAGTTCTAATGTTGATCACCATGGCCTAATCTAGCTAATGGACAAATAAAAAGTGGTTCTCAAGTGGTGGCAAGGTGCACTTGCCTAGACCACTCTCTTCTCTCTTCGGTAGGTGAAGGGAGTAAATGAGGAAGAAGGAGATGAATAATGAAGAGAGAGAATGAAGAGGGCTAATAAATACAAATGGTGGTGGTAGGTAGGGGTTCATCTTGGGTTCATCATGAATCCAATCAAAACCAAGCCAAGCCGAACCAACCAACCCGAACCAAGAATAAACCAAGCCCAGAAGGAAATGCCAAGCCAGGAAATCATGCAATACAAGAATAAAATACGTACACGTATTCCAAGAATACGTAATACGAACCACAGGCATTACAACTCTACCCACCTTAAAAGAATTCCGTCCTCGGAATTTAATCAAGAGGCTAGAGGAGCAATGACAAGCTACATTAATCACGTGCAAGCTATAACTAGGCAGACAATCACTCATTCAAGCAAGGAATCGAAGGCATGAGACATAAGAATGACATTATACCTCACGAGTCAAACAAGTCGGGATATCGCGATCGGATATTATCCTCACGCTCCCACGTTGACTCCCCCAAAGAGTGATGACCCTAAGCAACTCGGACTAACTTGATAGTCTTGTTCTTGAGGATCTTCTCTCTCCGGTCCAATATAGACACAGGCCTCTCCTCATACGAAAGGTTGGTACCAACAACCAATTCCGAATGATCCAGGATGTGGCTCGGGTCCGGGATATACCGTCGTAATTGGAATACATGGAACACGTCATGCACCTCGCTTAGCGACGGTGGAAGAGCGAGACGATAGGACACATCTCCTACTCGCTCCAGAATGTCAAACGGTCCTATATACCTAGGACTAAGCTTGCCCCGTACGCCGAAACGAATGACGCCACGGTTAGGCAAAATCCTCAGGAATACATGATCGCCGACCGAAAACTCGAGAGGGCACCGATGAGAATCGGCCCAATGACGCTGACGATCTTGGGCAACTCAAAGATGATCTCGGACTCTCCTGACCACCTCAACTGTCTGGACAATCATTTCTGGACCAAGCATTTGCCTCTTTCCAACATCATCCCAGGCTAACGGGGATCTGCACTTCCTGCCATACATTGCCTCGAACGGTGCCATCTGGATACTGGACTGGAAACTGTTGTTGTACGAGAATTCCACCAGGTGCAAGTGATCTTCCCATGAACCACCGAAGTCAAGTGTTCAAGACCGCAACATGTCTTCAAGAGTCTGGATCGTGCGCTCCGACTGGCCATCTGTCTGCGGATGATATGCTGAACTGAACTGGAGATGAGTCCCCAAACTCTTTTGTAAGCTACGCCAAAAGTGCGACGTGAATCTTGAATCTCAGTCCGAGGTGATACTGACTGGCACACCATGCAATCTGACAATCTGTCTGAGGTACATCTCTGCTAACTGAGCCGTCGACTGACCAACTCTGAACGGAAGGAAGTGAGCTACCTTCGTCAGCCTGTCAACTATAACCCAGATAGCATCTCTACCAGCTGGGGATCTAGGTAGTCCAGTCACAAAATCCATGGTCACATGCTCCCACTTCCATTCTGGAATCGGTAAGGGCTGAAGAAGTCCAGCCGGTCTCTGATGTTCGGCTTTAACTTGTTGGCAAACCAAACACCGAGAGACAAACCGAGCTATCTCCCGCTTCATGCCATTCCACCAGAAATGCTGCCGAATATCACGGTACATCTTCATACTGCCGGGATGGATGGAATACTGCAAACTGTGCGCTTCTGACATGATCTCCTGCCGGATATCTCCACTGGGTACACAAAGACGCTTACCATGTCGAAGTGTACCATCCTCATGAATGTATAACTCTGGTCTTCGTCCTGCCTCACACTCTGCTCTGAGTCGCTGAAGCTTGGAATCTGCCGACTGCGCCATCCGGATCCTCTCGACTATAGTGGACTGAACTTGCAAACTGGCCATCAAGGCCACATTGGAAGGAAGAACAACTTCTATACCCATCTTCTGAAGATCTGCTAACAGCTCTGGTTGCACTGTTAGAAAATAAACTCCCGCTCTTCTGCTCAATGCATCTGCAACAACATTGGCCTTCCCAGGATGATACTGCAGGTTGACATCATAATCCACAAGAAGCTCCAGCCACCTTCTATGACGCATGTTAAGATCCTTCTGGGTAAAAACATACTTCAGGCTCTTGTGGTCGGTGAAAATCTCCACCCTGTCTCCATACAAGTAATGCCTCCACAACTTAAGTGCAAACACCACTGCTGCCAGCTCCAAGTCATGGGTTAGGTAATTTCTCTCATGATCACGAAGTTGTCGTGACGTATAAGCTATTACCTTCCCATGCTGCATCAGAACACAGCCTAAACCTCTGCCTGAAGCATCACAATATACTGAGAATCCTCCTATTCCATCTGGAAGCGTGAGAATAGGAGCTGTTATCAGGCCTCGCTTCAACTGCTCAAAAGAACTCTGACACTCTGCTGTCCAAGCAAACTGCGCATCCTTGCGGGTCAACTGGGTCAATGGCGCTGAAATTCGAGCAAAATCTGAAACAAACCGCTGGTAGTAGCCGGCCAATCCAAAAAAACTACGAACCTCTGCAACTGTGCTGGGTACTGGCCATGACTCAATAGCTACAATCTTCTGGGGATCCACTTCTACTCCTACTTGAGTGATGATATGACCCAAGTACGAAATGCGATCGAGCCAGAACTCGCATTTACTGAACTTGGCATATAACTGGTGCTCTCTGAGGATCTGAAGAACTATACGGAGATGCTGCTCATGCTCTGCCTCACTCTTGCTGTAGACCCGAATGTCATCCAAGAACACGATCACAAACTGATCCAAGTAAGGCATGAAGATACGATTCATGAGGTCCATGAATACTGCCGGCGCATTGGTTTCTCCAAAAGGCATAACAAGGAATTCCTAATGCCCGTATCTCGATCTAAAAGCCGTCTTCGGGATGTCCTGCTCTCTGACTCTGATCTGATGATATCCTGAGCGCAAATCAATCTTTGAGAATACTGAAGCCCCCTTGAGTGGATCAAATAAGTCATCTATCCTCGGGAGAGGGTATCTGTTCTTGATTGTCACTGAGTTCAAGGTACGGTAATCAACACATAACCTGGACGTACCATCCTTCTTTTTTACAAGAAGCATCGGGGCTCCCCAAGGTGATCCACTAGCACGAATGAATCCCTTGGTTCTGAGTTCTTCAATCATCTTGTACAATATCTCCAACTCTGACGGCGCCATCCTGTAGACTCTCTCTGACACTGGAGCTGTCCCGGGAATCAAGTCTATATTGAACTCGATCTCCCGCTCCGGAGGCATACCTGGAAGTTCTTCTGGAAAAACATCTGGGAACTCATCCACTATCTTGGGCAACTGAACTGCTGCTACTGCCATCCGCAATATCGGAGAAGAAGGCTCAACCTCGCCTCGAGAGAAAGAAAACTCCGGCTCTCCTGGAATGCTAAAAACAACCCTGCCAATATGGCAGTCTATCCTAGCATACTGGTTCCTCAACCAATCCATCTCTAGGACCACATCATAATCGGCCATCGGGAACTCTATCAATCTAGCGGGGAACTCCCTACCGCTAACTACGATCCGACACGAGGAAAACACTCTATCTACTCCCACAAGTCCGTTACCAGTAAGTATATTGAGCCTTACTGATAATGACTCGGGCTCCAATCCTACCCGTATCGTAAATCGTGCAGACATAAAAGAATGCGATGCACCAGAATCAAATAAAGCTGAAGCTGTGTCACGACCCGTTACCCAAATTGTTGGGCCGGGCCAAGCCATGTCCAGCATACGCTTAAGATAAAGCGCAGTAAGCTGTTCTAGAGATAACAAGATAAGACTAAATGTGCTAACAGTTCTATAAGTGAAGAAGAATCATAAATGCTCCAAACACAAAAGTCGTCGTATATAGTAAAATATCCAAGTACAAGTAAACTGAAATGTAAAACTGGATACATGTCCAGTTACAAAATGGTATAGTCTAATACATGACTACACTAAGTAATCCCAAGCAGCTAAGCAAACTAGACGAGTCTCCCCGCAGGAACATCCTCGTATGGCAAAACCGGGTCCTCGACAGTGACTCCATAATACGAATCACAGAGCAACTCCTCCTCAGTAAGTATACCTACAACGTTATCCTGTCAGGACGGGAGCAAGTACAACCTCTACAACTAAAGTACTGAACATATAATGAAAGAGATGTACAACAAGAAACATGGTGTGATAAGTCTATAAAACAAGAAGTACTGGAAACATGGCCTCATGGAACAACTGGGATCATAGTATCATAGTAACATAGGGAACATGGCATATCTGGAATCATGGTATGACTGGAATCACGGTAAAATACATTTGTCAAGATGACACATGTATATCTAATGTTTAAAACTGGAGCAAGTACGTGATCGGTCAATAGGTGATGGTGCTGTGGCACCGTTAAGAACCATATGTACTTCCGTACATGCCTAAATGTACACACGTACAAGTCCGCAGGTTTTTGGGCCTCTGGCAAGGTCTACATGCATAATGTCGTCCTTACACGGCATCAAGGTCGCAGATAGGGGCATGATCACGTACTCAACTGTCAGTTTTTCCCATAACCCATATTCTAACATGTGAGAGATACGAGAACGATATAGAACATGTGAGATATACTGGGATCGGTATAAGCACGGTAGGTACTGGTAGCAGTATAAAACTCGTGAATACTCAGAGCAGTATAAAGCATAGTGAAACATGTACCGAGAACCAGTATGAAACATGTGAAGATATAAGAACTGTCCTAAGCATGGCAGGTACTGGAAGTAACACGACATGTGAAGATTTTAACTTGCTACCCCAAGGATCAGCATTTAACTTGGTTAATACATGTTCTAGCATTAAAAGACAGTAAATGAGTTTGTAGATGTACTTGCCTCTAGCAAAGCAAAACAAAACAAGCTGCGATAACAGAGCTATAGATGTCCAGTAACTCGTCACTGTAGCAATAAATACAATAAACTTAGCTTTTACACTAAGCTAAAATACTAGAACAGTAATCTGGTGCGACACGACTTGTGACTGGGCACCTAGCCAAAAATGATGACTTGGCATAGGAGACCAATGTGGGGTGACACACTATGTTAACTTTCTAGGGTCTTTACACTAGTGAGGGGTGGGGTTCAACACGACTAAAACTCCAAATAACACAAAAAGCTACAAGTCGTAATTAACCAATAAATAAATCAAAAGATCATTGTGTTCCAATAATTTTAGAGATAGACAAAAAGCCTAGTTTTGCATAAAACAAAGTACCAAAACGATCCTTGCTAACTATAGAAATTTATTATAATTTTTCTGGAATTTATTAACCAGTACAAATATTTTATAAAAATCAGTTTTCCTAAGTATACAGAAAGTGAGTTTTAGTTTCATATGCCAAACTAGTGGCAAAATAGTAAATTAATTACTACAAAAATTATACTAAATTAGCCAACTTAACAAAGTATCTAAAAGCTATTTTTCCATAATTTTAGCAACACTCTAAGTATTTTTAGAAAAACAAAAACAGCAAGGCACACAATAATTAATTATCTGCGTATTTTGTCCATGTACATAATTTGAACCAAAGTTCAAATACAGGACCCAATGCCATGAATCAAGTCCAATATGACTTGTACAGGTCTTGAATGTGTGAAAACACATTTGAGCCCAAATACCCATGCTAGGCTTGGACATCAAATGGTTGCAGTAATTTAAATACAATAAAAAATACAAGTTGGTAATAGTGCAAAATAAATATTATTATTTTAATAAGGTAATGTTTTACATAGTGAAAAATCTAAATACATGTGCTAAAAGTATATATATATATTTGTAAAGAAAAATACTTAATTTATAAAGTATATATATATATATAATAATATATATACATATACAAGAAAATATATATACATATACATATGTGTACATATATATATATATATATATATATATATATATATATATATATATATATATATATATAAATACTAACATATATACATATAATTTACTAACCATAAAATATATATATATACATACATACTGTTAAAACAGTATGTATATACATATATACTAATATACATATATATATATATATATATATATATAAACATATATATATATATATAAAAACAGTAAAAGAAAAAGAAAAGAAAAAGAAAAAAAAGAAAAAGAAAAAGGAAATGAAACAGGGGGCTCGAACTCAGCCAATCGCGGGGGGGGGGGGGGGGGGGTTTAAATTGTTCGGGCTGGCCAGTGGGTCAGCCCGCTAAGTCTGTTAGGGTTAGGTTTTAGTTAACATTTATTTAGGTTAGGATTTAAATGGGTTTTTACCCGTTAATCAAAGCCCAACCCGTTATTCTATTTCGCAGTTTGTCTCGTGTCCATACAGTCCAGGACACGAGAAGTCGAATCTGACACAGAGTCGACGTGTCCGTGCCCAGCACGACACGTACGACTCGGCTAACACGTGTCCAGCACCACAGTTGAGTCCCCCGTGTCTAGGCGAGTCTCGTGTCTCAGTTTGAGACACGTACGACACAGAGGGAAGAGAGTTACCCACGTGTCCGGCGGAGAAGAAGGGTTTCGAGAGGGCGAACGGGCGGAGGAGACGTCGGCGTCGTGGCGCTTGGGCGGCGCTGGACGCGGCTCGACGAGGCGGTCCTGATGGTGGTGGTTGGGGACGACGACGTCGAGCGGTGGTGGTTGAATGGGGGTCGCCGGAGTTAGGGTTAGGGTTAGGTTTTAGGTCGGAGAACGGGGCGGAGCTGGGGCTGTGGAGGGTCGTGGCGGTGGTAGTCGAGAAGAGGGAGGTTTGGGGGTTATTTATAGGCTGGTTAGGTCGGTCGGGGGCTGTCGCGCTGGCCGAAAATGGCGGGGGCAGCCCGGTCGGCGGTCGTCGGTCGTCGGGCAGGGAGTGGGTAGGAGTTTTGCAGGAAACCCCCTAGAAACAATAGGAATTACCCATAAGTCCCTGTCCAATAGTTTGTGCAAAATCGAATTTGCAAAACGAGGCCCGCAGTAATAAATGTAAATAAAATTTGCATAAAACAAATAAGAATTTGCAACCCGATATCTAAACAATTGTAAAAATTACAAAACCACATTAAAACAATTTAAAAATTACAAATTGATATAAAAACAATTCTAATTAATTGCAAAACTTAATTAAAACATTTTAGAAAATTGCAAAATGGTATTTTTGTATTTAAAACTCATTTAAAAATCATTTAAAAATTCTAGAAAATTTCCTAAAAATCATAATAAATATTTTAAGGCTATAAATGACATTAAAAATTAATTAGCACTAATTAAAATGAATTTGAAAAATCAGGGGCTTACAAGTCTTCCCTCCTTGAAAAATTTCGTCCTCGAAATTTACAAGAATTGAAGACCCGACAATATTCTAACATAGCAAGCAATGCAACAAAACGACTAAGGCTACGATCAAAACTAACCTCCCGAAACCTGTTCCGGCTTCGGCTCAAGGACTAGGCTATAAGTCTTCCCCTGGGTTCCCTTGGCTAATGGGCAGTCCCGAATCTGATGGATGGCAGATCCACAAACTAAACACTGACCCAACCTCTTCCTACAAACGACGAATTCATGGCCTTGCCTCTTGCAGTATACACAAAAAGCTCCCTTCTGCTGCTGCTGAGCCGGAAGCGGCCCTCTAGACTTCGCTACTGGACACTCTCGAAGCTGATGGGTGGGAGACCCACAAGCCAAACACTGCCCCAACTTCTTCTTGCAGATGGAAACGTCGTGGCCTACCTTCTTACAGAATACACAAAAAGTTCCCTTCTGCTGCTGCTGTCGGGGTCCCGGGGCTCTAACTGGCTGGGTCGGGTGACGTGATGTAGGGAAACGGTAAGTCTGCTGGGGTGGCGTCGGTGCTCTCTGCTGGAAAGCCTGACGCTTGGACGGTCCCTTATGGTGTACAGAAGCCGGCCTCTTGCTAGACAGAAGACGCTCCTCAATGCTCCGGGCCAATTCTAGGCTCTGGTAGAGTAGGGTAGTCTGCTCCTGATGGATTGTTAGGAACCCCTGGATCAGTGTGAGCAGCTGGGTCCCGTCGAGTGTGACGGAAGCCTGGGTGGGTATAGTGATAGGGGGTGGTAGAAGTATCGGGTCCTGCCGGGCCTGGGATGTGGAAGGTGGTATCTGGGTCTGTGGATCTGTGGAGTGGGGGAATGTGGTAGGTAGAGGTGTATCAGTCAACTGGTCAGCTGACTGGACATGGAGGGCCCCATTCTCGGGGGTAACATACTGGGATGAATGGGTAAGCACCATCTAAAATAAAGGTAACAAGGACGTATAAAGGTTTGTCTAAAGTAAGCAATCATAGGCAAGAAAATCTAATTATAATAGCAATCATGTGTTGTATTTCCTATGTTGCAATCCTAGCATTCCTCTAGGTGTTCTAAGCGTCTTTCCTAATGTTGTCTAATTACCTTAAGTTCCTAATTGCAGGCCTGCTTGGTACAATAACGTAACCAAACAGTTTAGTCAGGACCTGCATGGGCCGCCAAAAAAATATGTCACGACCCGTTACCCAAATTGTTGGGCCGGGCCGAGCCATGTCCAGCCTACGCTTAAGATAAAGTACAGTAAGCTGTTCTAGAGATAACAAGATAAGACTAAATGTGCTAACAGTTCTATAAGTGAAGAAGAATCATAAATGCTCCAAACACAAAAGTCGTCGTATATAGTAAAATATCCAAGTACAAGTAAACTGAAATGTAAAACTGGATACATGTCCAGTTATAAAATGGTATAGTCTAATACATGACTACACTAAGTAATCCCAAGCAGCTAAGCAAACTAGACGAGTCTCCCCGCAGGAACATCCTCGTATGGCAAAACCGGGTCCTCGACAGTGACTCCATAATACGAATCACAGAGCAACTCCTCCTCAGTAAGTATACCTACAACGTTATCCTGTCAGGACGGGAGCAAGTACAACCTCTACAACTAAAGTACTGAACATATAATGAAAGAGATGTACAACAAGAAACATGGTGTGATAAGTCTATAAAACAAGAAGTACTGGAAACATGGCCTCATGGTACAACTGGGATCATAGTATCATAGTAACATATGGAACATGGCATATCTGGAATCATGGTATGACTGGAATCACGGTAAAATACATTTGTCAAGATGACACATGTATATCTAATGTTTAAAACTGGAGCAAGTACGTGATTGGTCAATAGGTGATGGTGCTGTGGCACCGTTAAGAACCATATGTACTTCCGTACATGCCTAAATGTACACACGTACAAGTCCGCGAGTTTTTGGGCCTCTGGCAAGGTCTACATGCATAATGTCGTCCTTACACGGCATCAAGGTCGCAGATAGGGGCATGATCACGTACTCAACTGTCAGTTTTTCCCATAACCCATATTCTAACATGTGAGAGATACGAGAACGATATAGAACATGTGAGATATACTGGGATCGGTATAAGCACGGTAGGTACTGGTAGCAGTATAAAACTCGTGAATACTCAGAGCAGTATAAAGCATAGTGAAACATGTACCGAGAACCAGTATGAAACATGTGAAGATATAAGAACTGTCCTAAGCATGACAGGTACTGGAAGTAACACGACATGTGAAGATTTTAACTTGCTACCCCAAGGATCAGCATTTAACTTGGTTAATACATGTTCTAGCATTAAAAGACAGTAAATGAGTTTGTAGATGTACTTGCCTCTAGCAAAGCAAAACAAAACAAGCTGCGATAACAGAGCTATAGATGTCCAGTAACTCGTCACTGTAGCAATAAATACAATAAACTTAGCTTTTACACTAAGCTAAAATACTAGAACACTAATCTGGTGCGACACGACTTGTGACTGGGCACCTAGCCAAAAATGATGACTTGGCATAGGAGACCAATGTGGGGTGACACACTATGTTAACTAACTTTCTAGGGTCTTTACACTAGTGAGGGGTGGGGTTCAACACGACTAAAACTCCAAATAACACAAAAAGCTACAAGTCGTAATTAACCAATAAATAAATCAAAAGATCATTGTGTTCCAACAATTTTAGAGATAGACAAAAAGCCTAGTTTTGCATAAAACAAAGTACCAAAACGATCCTTGCTAACTATAGAAATTTATTATAATTTTTCTGGAATTTATTAACCAGTACAAATATTTTATAAAAATCAATTTTCCTAAGTATACAGAAAGTGAGTTTTAGTTTCATATGCCAAACTAGTGGCAAAATAGTAAATTAATTACTACAAAAATTATACTAAATTAGCCAACTTAACAAAGTATCTAAAAGCTATTTTTCCATAATTTTAGCAACACTCTAAGTATTTTTAGAAAAACAAAAACAGCAAGGCACACAATAATTAATTATCTGCGTATTTTGTCCATGTACATAATTTGAACCAAAGTTCAAATACAGGACCCAAGGCCATGAATCAAGTCCAATATGACTTGTATAGGTCTTGAATGTGTGAAAACACATTTGAGCCCAAATACCCATGCTAGGCTTGGACATCAAATGGTTGCAGTAATTTAAATACAATAAAAAATACAAGTTGGTAATAGTGCAAAATAAATATTATTATTTTAATAAGGTAATGTTTTACATAGTGAAAAATCTAAATACATGTGCTAAAAGTATATATATATATTTGTAAAGAAAAATACTTAATTTATAAAGTATATATATATATATAATAATATATATACATATACAAGAAAATATATATACATATACATATGTGTACATATATATATATATATATATATATATAAATACTAACATATATACATATAATTTACTAACCATAAAATATATATATATATATATACATACATACTGTTAAAACAGTATGTATATACATATATACTAATATACATATATATATATATATAAACATATATATATATATATATAAACAGTAAAAGAAAAAGAAAAGAAAAAGAAAAAAAAGAAAAAGAAAAAGGAAATGAAACAGGGGGCTCGAACTCAGCCCAGCGCGGGGGGGGGGGGGGGTTTAAATTGTTCGGGCTGGCCAGTAGGTCAGCCCGCTAAGTCTGTTAGGGTTAGGTTTTAGTTAACATTTATTTAGGTTAGGATTTAAATGGGTTTTTACCCGTTAATCAAAGCCCAACCCGTTATTCTATTTCGCAGTTTGTCTCGTGTCCATACAGTCCAGGACACGAGAAGTCGAATCTGACACAGAGTCGACGTGTCCGTGCCCAGCATGACACGTACGACTCGGCTAACACGTGTCCAGCACCACAGTTGAGTCCCCCGTGTCTAGGCGAGTCTCGTGTCTCAGTTTGAGACACGTACGACACAGAGGGAAGAGAGTTACCCACGTGTCCGGCGGAGAAGAAGGGTTTCGAGAGGGCGAACGGGCGGAGGAGACGTCGGCGTCGTGGCGCTTGGGCGGCGCTGGACGCGGCTCGACGAGGCGGTCCTGATGGTGGTGGTTGGGGACGACGACGTCGAGCGGTGGTGGTTGAATGGGGGTCGCCGGAGTTAGGGTTAGGGTTAGGTTTTAGGTCGGAGTACGGGGCGGAGCTGGGGCTGTGGAGGGTCGTGGCGGTGGTAGTCGAGAAGAGGGAGGTTTGGGGGTTATTTATAGGCTGGTTAGGTCGGTCGGGGGCTGTCGCGCTGGCCGAAAATGGCGGGGGCAGCCCGGTCGGCGGTCGTCGGTCGTCGGGCAGGGAGTGGGTAGGAGTTTTGCAGGAAACCCCCTAGAAACAATAGGAATTACCTATAAGTCCCTGTCCAATAGTTTGTGCAAAATCGAATTTGCAAAACGAGGCCCGCAGTAATAAATGCAAATAAAATTTGCATAAAACAAATAAGAATTTGCAACCCGATATCTAAACAATTGTAAAAATTACAAAACCACATTAAAACAATTTAAAAATTACAAATTGATATAAAAACAATTCTAATTAATTGCAAAACTTAATTAAAACATTTTAGGAAATTGCAAAATGGTATTTTTGTATTTAAAACTCATTTAAAAATCATTTAAAAATTCTAGAAAATTTCCTAAAAATCATAATAAATATTTTAAGGCTATAAATGACATTAAAAATTAATTAGCACTAATTAAAATGAATTTGAAAAATCAGGGGCTTACAAGCTGGAAAGGAGTTGACAAGAATAGTACCTGCCACTACCTCTCCTGGTGCCAATCCTTCCTCCACGGTCATCATCATGGCCTGACCATGCCCTCGGGGTGCTGGTCTTCTCTGCTGAAATCCTTGCTGCCTATTCTGACTCAAGGCCTGGGCTTGTGCATACTGCTGGGGGCTCTGCTGCTGAAACGCCTGGGACTGAGGTGGCAAGGGCCTCGTCAAGGGATACTGCTGCTGCTGGACTGGAGCTGGTCCTCTCACCGAAGAACTAGAAAGGTTGGACGTAGATGAACCACCCCTATTCGGGCAGGATCCAACCCTATGGTCTGGTGCTCCACAAGCCAGACATAATCCCTGTGCCCTGCGATATTCTGCCACCACATGGCCTGGCTTCCCACAATGAGAACAACCCACTGCGGAAGATTGTTTCTGCTTTTGCTGCTGCTGCTGAGGGTGCGTCGGAGTTGAATGCTGAACCGACGTTACTGAGGCCGCTCGCCTCGGAGCTCCAATAGTCAAGGCCCTGGCTGCCGGGGCTGGTGCTGAAGACTGATTCATCTGGCCGTGAGATCTCTTCCGACCTCCGGCCCAATCCACGATCCTCTGGGAGGTATACTCATGCCTCCTAGCTGCTCTCAAGACTGCATCAAAAGTCTGATGCTCAAACTGCTCAACTGCCAATAAGATCTCCAGGTGAATTCCCTGCTGGAACCGCTGGGCTCTATCATACTCGGTTGCCACCAAGGTGGGAGCAAACCGACTGAGTCTGGAAAACTCGGCCGTACATCCGTCGACCGTCCTACCTCCTTGCTTCAGATTGGTAAACCTCGTCTGCAGATCATACCGAGCCACGGTATCGAAATACTTGGTCTGGAATCTCTCTCTGAACACTGCCCATGGAATGGGTGCTGCTAATCCAACGGCCTGTGCCGCCCACTAGCTGCGGGGAAGATCCAATAGCTGTAGGCGCACAACGGTCACCTTCTCGTTCTCTGGGGTCCTGGCTGCTTCTAGAATCACCTCTGTGTCCTGAAGCCATGCATCTGCCGCGATAGCATCTTCACTACCGTCGAAGAATGGAGGGTTCAAGCGCTTGAAGCTGTTGGCCGCGCTGTTACCCTGATGACCACCCCAGGTCAAAGCATCCGTCACTGCCTGGTGCAAGGCATCTCCACGTCGGTCTTGGAAAGCTATCAAGGTCCTGACGAGTCCTACCAAAGTGCCGTCATCATGTTCTACAGGTTGAACTGGCTGGACTGGTGGCTCTCCGCCAGAAGGTACGACTCTGGAGGCTACTACGGAATGCTGGGCTTGTTCTCCAGGTTGCTGCTGGTCCGCGGGAGGTGCTCCGCCTTGCTGGTCGGTAGGACCACGAACAATATCGCTGGAGAAGACGACATAGGGAATAATAAGGAAGGACCAGGACAGATCAACGATACAAGCATATGATCAGGACAAGAATCCAGGGATTCAGAAGATACGAGCAGAGATCAAGGACGAATACTGATTGAGACATCTATTCGGTAAACCCTCACATATCTTGATTTACAAGACCTGCATGGGCCACCACTTAAACCATGTCACGCCCCAGAACCAAAATACTGGAGAGCGGGGGCAGACATAGCCAGCTACGTATATGAAATGGAATCCATCTCGCTATACGGTCACGGCTGTCTAGATACATGAGGGTTTATCTACAAGCCAACAGTCTCTTAAGGTCATGAACAAGCCTAGTGTCTCAATCACAAGCAAGTAAGTAAAAGTCACAAGATGTACGATCATTAAATATACAATAGTAAGGCGTCCCAAACATTACATATTCAGTTGATCATGAAGCTAGTCGTTACAAAATGTCAGGACTAGCAAGAGTTTAGTCATACATGATCAACCCTAGGATCTGTTAATCATGTTACAGCCCGTAGGCAGACAGTAAGTAAGTGCAATCGAGCTAAACAGGTGCTCGTCGGCTAAACGCCTCAAAAGAATATTTTTATAATAAAGTGAGAGATCAAAAATAAACCCACTCGTTGCCAGGGTTCCGTCTAGTGGCCACCATCAGGCTGGAAGGTCGGTAGATCCTCGGGAGCTACTCCGAAATCTGGCCACACAAAACCAGCTGGGTCAGACCCCAGAAAGAGCAAGTGCCACAGATGAGGCCACGAAATAAGAACAAAAGCCAGCACATCAGATCATAAGAAAATAATTACATCATAAAGACAATTAATAAGAAGAAACCTGGCAGGTGATATACGATGAGATAACCATAGGACTATTCAGATAACCAGGTTACAACCCGTAAACCAAACAAGGACCGGGGTTGTAACCCTTCGTCGGAACTGAACTTGAAATTCTCACAATTTATCGGTAAAATAAATACAAGCATTCTGGTCATGCAGCAATCTGGAAGAGGATCAGGGCAAGACTAGACTGGTTAGACTCCATCCAATCAATTCACGGCCAAGCAAGAATTACGGCTTGATACTTTAACTAACTAGGATTGTCACAAGCCTAATTACTAACAAGATGCAGCGAGATTATTCCACAGCCACAAGCCCTGCAGACCATCCAGGTTACCCAGGTCAAAAGATTAGGGTTGAATTCAGGTGGGTACATCGTCCAGGAAACGCATGTACCCTTAAGTAGCTTAAAGGGTGCAACACATGACAGTGTGCTGGAAATGTGCCCTACTCGACGGCAGGCTACAGATCCCAGGCGCGCCCAGGTAACGGGATTGCATGTAGCTGGGAAATCTCTTCATGAATACTGTGTTATTCTAGTTATTAGCCTTAGTCCATTTTAGTAGGTACTCCTGACCGTGGTACTCAAGAGTCCCCTCCTAGACATGATGCAAGACAGGACTGGATTATTTATACAAACACAATCGCCCACGGTGTCCAGATTAATTATACAGGTCATGTCATGTCAGATAGCCGTCGCAACAGCTATTCAAGATAATCATGTCAGGTTATCATGCCAAGTGTACTTGTCAAGAGTGCGCCACGACGGGCTATTATCAGGTCATGTCAGGTTACTCATGTCAGGAGTGCACCACTACGGGTCACTATCGTGTCAGGCTCAGTTATCCTTTCCAAACATATTATATAAATTCGTGATTATCAAGTTCATGACAAAAGGCGTAAGGATATAAAATGGGCATAAAATATCTAATAAAATATCAATATACAGGGCTATAGAAGAGCCAAGCTTAGGGAAAATAAAACCAAATCTGACACGCTGACATGAGACCAAGTCAGCCAAAGGCCATACACTCAGTGCAAAAGTCATACGCTCAGGCCAGCCTACGCTCAAGCCAACCTACGCTCAGGCCAACCTACGCTCAGGTCAAGCCACGCTCAGGTCAAGCGTATGCAAGTCATACGGTTCCAAAAGGCAGCGTATGGGGTCCATACGACTCCTTGTCAAGCAAGCGAGCGTATGCGAGTCATACGCTTCCAAAAGGCAGCGTATGGGGGCGATACGATTCCTTGTCAAGCAAGCGAGCGTATGCGAGTCATACACTCCCAAAAGGCAGCGTATGGGGGCGATACGACTCCTTGTCAAGCAAGCGAGCGTATACGAGTCATACGCTCCTAAAAGGCAGCGTATGGAGGCGATACGACTCCTTGTCAAGCAAGCGAGCGTATGCGAGTCATACGCTCCCAAAAGGCAGCGTATGGGGGCGACTGCGCTGCACTAAAGAGCGCGCACAGCTCAGTGGCACAAGCTAAAAAGCTCGTGTACTGCTCACTGTCTTCTCCAAATCAGCAAGAACTCCATGGCTTAAACCCAAGCTTCAAAAGTCCATAACTTGGTCCAAACAAGTCCAAATCCGACTTTGCAAAGTTCTATCTTAGGTGAAATTCAATCCTCTCCAACATAAGAACATCAAAACCCATAAAAATACAACTTAAATAGATCAAAACCATGCAAAACCGAAAATAGAAGAAACTTAGATCTAGAACAATGGAGACTCCAAATCACAAAATGTCAAGTTCTAATGTTGATCACCATGGCCTAATCTAGCTAATGGACAAATAAAAAGTGGTTCTTAAGTGGTGGCAAGGTGCACTTGCCTAGACCTCTCTCTTCTCTCTTTGGTAGGTGAAGGGAGTAAATGAGGAAGAAGAAGATGAAAAATGAAGAGAGAGAATGAAGAGGGCTAATAAATACAAATGGTGGTGGTAGGTAGGGGTTCACTTTGGGTTCATCATGAACCCAATCAAAACCAAGCCAAGCCGAACCAACCAACCCGAACCAAGAATAAACCAAGCCCAGAAGGAAATGCCAAGCCAGGAAATCATGCAATACAAGAATAAAATACGTACACGTATTCCAAGAATACGTAATACGAACCACAGGCATTACAATAGTCTCTATGTTATCCGAAAACATATATATCTGAAGTTACTTCACTTAAAATCCTTGCCCCGCTAGTGTATCCTAGCTGTAGTAAACTTTTTGGCTCCGTGACTCAAATAATGATATCTTACCGAACATTCTATCAACTTTATTCATTTTAAAACAATTATTAACGAAGCAACTCAAAAGATCAAAATATGAAAAATTTAGGACAGTCTCAATAATACCCGAAAACCTATGAATGTCTGTAATCACTTCAACTTAGAGTTCATGCCTCGCCAGTGTGCTGCTGGCTGCAGTGAACCCTCAGTCTCCGTAATCCAGATAATGGCTACAGCGCGTACCTGCTACACCCTAGTAGGTCAACGAATAGTCTTTTAACCTTATCCATAGGAATTTCAAAATTTTCAGAGAATTCAAAATGAGTTCCAATAGTCAAAGTCACGATAAAAGGTGATGTTATCTGTCTTTTAGAATACAAGGGATTTTCTTAGGTACTAAGAAACGACAAAATCAACAATGAGTATTAGGTACTAAAGGGACAAACATGAAGATTTTAGAAATAAATCTCGAACAGGAAACAAAGTTTCAAATTGTAAAAAGAATTCTTGAACAGAAAATGAAATCTCGAATGGCAACAAAATTTTATATAGGGAACAAAATCTCAACCAGAAAATCAAAATTCAATAAAATCGCGGATAAGAGACAATTCTCGAATAGAAAATCTCGAATAGGACAATTCTCGATAGAAAATCTCAAATAGGAAGCAATGTCACGAATAGTGAATAGAAAACAGAGTATCAATTAGTGACTTAGGAAATAGGTATCGAATCGTGAGTATGAAGCAAGCGAAATCTCAAATAGAAAACAAGGTCGAAACAAAGTCGGGAATAGAAACAAATTCTCGAATAAAAAATAAGTCACGAATAGGAAACAAAATCTCATATAGGGAATAAGTCAAAATCTCAAAATAGAAAATGAAACCTTCAAACAATGTTTCGAATAAGGACAGAATCTCAAACAAGTCTCGAATGGAAACGAAAACTTAACAAAGTTTTAAATGAGAAACAAAGTTTCAAAATGAAATCTCGAATAGAAAATAAAATATCAAGTAGCACAAAGTTTGATTAGGAAACAAAATTTTGAATAGAAGCAAAAAATAGGAGTCAAAATCATAAATAGTGAATATGAAAACATGGTATCTAATAGTGAACATGAAGCAAGTCTCAAACGGAAAGGCAAAACCTTGAATAGACACTGGAGTTTCGAATAAGAGACAAGATCTAGAATAGGAAACAAAATCTCGAGTGGAAACAAAACCTCGAATAGGAACAAAATTTCAAACAAAGTCTCGGATAGAAAACCAAATCTCAAGCAAGTCTCAAACAGGAAACAAGGCTTAGAATAGTGAATGGAAAATAATTCTCGAATAGATAACAATGAAATTTTAGGAAAATCTAGGTGCTAAGAAAATTCTATAGAAATTGGATTGCGAATCATGATCCAACCATGCAAAAGAGTCTTCTGTCTTCAGTCTGTCTTCAATATTCTTCTGGAACTGGAATCACTTCAACTTTTTCAGTTGTCCTGACGTAGACTGGTCCCTGCAGCAATGCTCCATGCGACTGTTGAGTCTGGAGAGGTGAACCCCTCTACTAAGGTCCTGGTGCTCCTCATGCTCGTCTTTGGATAGTATGGTCAGTGGTCTTTGGTCAATCTTTGACTTGATGGGTAGGCGATTCGCAAAATAAGCATATTTCTAATCTCTTATGGCATTTGTCAACATGATGTCCCGTCCTCTTGTAGAACACACAATGAAGGTAGGCCTGAATCTGCTTCTGATGATGTGGGTGATGATGTGACTGAAGAAGCGCCGTCTGAGTGTTGTGATGCTTTGCGGGTCCAGAGTAGTTGCTATCTCCGTCATAAGTCTTCATGTCTCTCTTGGGCTTCAGCTTCCCGTTTCGTTCTTTTGTCCGTGCTACGTTCAAGATCTCCTGGCTGGGGGCTTCATCCTTTAGAGGAGTCGAATCCTCATAGACTTGGGCGATCTTCAGAAGTGGCGGTTCCAGGTTCTCAATCTGCTCCTCGGTACAAGGAATGCGCTCGGTGTCGGGAAAATCCAAAGATTCTGAGTCTGAAAATTAGAAGTCCTTATTGGCTCGAAAAGGCATCTACAAGTCTGGCTTGAAAATGGATGGCCTGTTCCCTCTGGGCATCGAGGAACTCCTAAAACATCTCCATCAACTGTGTACTACCAATGGTGATAGTAGAGGCGACTTGAGGTGATGAAAGCTCAGAAGCTTCAAGTGCAGCTGAATCGATAGTTCCTATGTTGCGTGTCCGATCCATCTGAAAAATAGAAAACTGTTTAAATGGCCTAACTATAGATAATAAGCAATCCTAGTAATATGTATAACCAAACTTAGTAATATATACCCAAAACCATTTCCCGCAATCCTATGCTGTGATGAGTTTTCCTTTGTCTAACAGGTTCCCCAATAGCACTCTATAGCCTAATTGCCATTAGGATAGACCTGCATGGGCCACCACTAAAAACATATCACGACCCGCTCCAGAATATTTGGATACGAGTCGGACACGCCCAGCCTACGCTAGAAGACTCAACGTAGTAAGCTGTAAACATCTAAAGAAAAACTCCAAGAATAACATGAAAGTAAACATCACAGCTTCTAACCGTCCCAAAATGATCACCATAATCCATAAGTCATAATACAATTTATACATAAAAGTACCAGAGATAAATTCGGTAACAAGAATGAAATACAACTATGAACTCTCAATATACAACATTTAGAAGTAAAGCTAAACAAATCTAAACCTGTAACCTCTAGCTAAGTTATGGCTCCATCCTGTTCAGCTAAGATCCCGGGCTCTGGCCCATAAGGTGGAATGGTATCCTCAAGTACACCTGCAATATATCCAGTCAGGAGCGGAGCAAAGTACAATTCTAGGTAATGAACATGAACATCATGATATGAAAAGTACAAGAGAACATGTAAAGTACAGGAAAAAATAGGAATGTACATGAATGTGAAATACAAAAACTAAAGAAAATAAAGTACAAGAATGTAAACCATGAATCCTGAAGTACAAGACATGATCAGTACACAATATTTGAAATACAACTAGCATATGTGACCGGCTGGGGGTAAGCACAAGAAGCACATGAACAGGGTACGACTTAGGGCCCACGTGCACGATGTGAGGCCTAAGCTATCCACATGAATTATTAATCTCTGGGTTTGGTCACATAGCTATTGTATTTCCCCTCCCTAAGTACAAGTAAAACAAGACAGGAAGTACAAGAGTATATGATATCGTGTCACATCGTGTCACAAAAAAAGTACAAGAATAATGTAAATGAACATAAACCATAGAATGTACTTGCCTTGCTCTGGTTAATCGGGAAAATGAAGATGATCTGTGTATCCACCTGATAATGGTATAAGTTGGTTAAATACAAACCATTGGTCATAATTTATCAATACTAATTCCTAACTTTAGCTAATGTATACTAAGGCCTACACCCCTCCCAATACCTGACCAATATTTCAACATTCATATCATACTCTACTAGATGGCAAATATTTGGAGATGGCAAAATAGTAGTCATAAAAATTACTAGAAACTCTATATAGTAACATGCACTAATCAACCCAACCTTATTGCTAACACTCTATCAGGCTACTATTATGCTACACACCAGCAATTCTCTTGAGCCTAAGAAATTGTCAAACTTAGTAAATTATGTCCTACCCTTTACAAGTTCTTTGTTCACAACTCTTTGTTGGTGGTTTTGCCTTTGTACAAGGAAAGATAGTCCCACATCGGCTACACCAAATGGTGGGTATCTTAATATAATGCATTGCTTGTGTTGAGGTGTGCACATGAGGTGTGGTGGGGCACAAGTGTGTGTCATATGGGAGTATTTTCCTAGAAGAAAAAAGGATTAATTCCAACAAAGATGTAAATTGATTTTTGTTGTGCGGACTCGGACTCGGACACGGACTCCAGGATGCCTCGTGCATGCACGGGAGTGTTCGGGGGGTAGGCGTGGACTGGCACACTTCTATGATGATTATGGGATGATCTAAAATATCAAACTCTATTTTTGAGTATTGGTATTTTTGTCCCACATCGGATAGGAAAAGAGGTGAAGTCTCACTCCACTCTATAAATAGAGCCCCTTGGCTTCCTTTAAAAGTGCACCAAAGAAGAGAGTTAAGGGAGTCCGTAAAGTCCAGGAAGCCAGTTCAAGTCTTAAATATTGACTGACGAGCATTCCAGAAGTTCTTTAGAACTTGCTGGTTCCTTGAAGCGAATCGTATCTAGGCGAATCTTGCTTTGAGCAATGGTGATCTTATCACCCTAGCAAAACAGCCTTTCTTTTTCTTCTTTCCTTCTCTTCTTCTCTGATCTAATCAAATACTTCTTGTGGGCTTTCATCGCTGCTGTTGCTAGCAACTCGATTTGTACCTTCCCAAAAGAAGTTCTACTTTCGTTTACTGTTGTAATAAAATCTCTTTAGATTTTTGTTACCCAGAATCCTCCAAGGATCACTGTGGTGCACCTTATTTGAAGTATGCTACGAAACGTTGTTACTATTGAGACAACTGTTTCGTTTCTCTATTTTCTATAGAAAATTATGCCTCGAGACTAAAAATCTCAAAGCAAGAGTAGAAGATAGAAAACTTTCGTGCTTCTCTCATCGATACCAACTTTAACAAGTTGGAGAAATTCGACGGAGAATATTTCCAAATCTAGAAGAGGAAGGTCACCCTTAATCTTCAACTCGTGGACGTAGACCATGTATTGATTGAGGATTAACCGACGATTCCAGAAGGAGGAACTGCCGATGCTATTGCTGCTGCACTCGTCAAGAAGAGCAAATGGAAGAGAGAAAACAATATCTGTAAACTGCTGATTCTCAATTCTATGGAAGACTCTCTAGTAGAGACATATTCCTAGAAGGTGAAATCCAAAGAGATCTGGGATTATTTGGGTAAACTATATGAAGATGATGAGAACAGTTCCAAAATCTTCATCGTCGAGAAGTACTACAAGTGGCTCTTCAAAGACGAGATGGCGATGCTACCTCAAGTGAAGGAATTCCTGAAGTTGTGCCAGAAGATAGATGACGAGAAGATGCCCCTCGTCGACAAGTTTGTCATTGAAGGGATAGTCTTGAAACTTCCTGCTGTTTGGAGGAACTTCTATGCTAGAATGCATCGAAAGAAGCTGGATATTAGCTTGGAAGATCTTCTACAAGAGATCCATGTTGAGGATGAAATGTGATCTCAACAGAAGATGGACTCTCTGTCCAAACAACTGGCTAAGGCCAACTTGGTGCAGACAAGAGAGTTCAAGGGAAAGCAGGTGGCTTTTCATCACAAAAAGAAGGACTCCACTAATCTGAAAGTGAAGGGTCCTTCGTTCAAGCAACAAAAGTCCAAGTCCCACGTGCCTTGCTTCAACTGTGGCAAGAAGGGCCACTACAAGAGTGAATACAAATCCAAGCCCAAACTAAAATAGCAAGTATGGCTAAACTTGGTTATTTTGATTACTTAACATGGTTGCTATTGTTGCACAGGTTGAGTTATCTAGCGTGGTAGCTGACTAGTGGTCTGACACTAGTGCATGTGACCACGTGTGCTCTTGAAGGAGCTGTTCACCAAGGACGAGCCGTGTTATGATGAAGGTCTCGATGGCGAACATATACCTAGTAGAATATCTGAAGATCGAGATAGTGGTTATGAACCACCGACAAGGACACTGGAATGCGTATTACATGTACCAGAGATTTTCGAAGATCTGATCTCAGGAAATCTGTTACCTGATACAGACTTGAAAGATGGACATTCGTACTAGCCAGATGGTAATTTCTTGGAAAGGAACATGCTTCGAAAAGATGTTTGGTGCTGAAAGGATGTTCGAACTTCGGCTGATGGCGATAAAGTTACTTCTTTGAATGGACTGAGAGTTGTTCTATGATAGAAGCAGACTCAAGCTGTCCTACCGGGACCTTATCTTCAGAATGTGGGGGTAAGAAGGTAGAAGAATTTAATGTCTGTACAGATACAAGACTATTGGGAAGCTGCTCAGACGATTAAACTAAAGTACTGATCATCTGGAGTTAGTACACTCAAATATCTGTGACTTTTATCAATTCTCCACAGAGGCCGGTTCGAAGTATTTCTCGAAGTGCACGTTCGTATGACTTCTCAAGTAGAAGGATGCAGCATTCGAGTAGTTCAGAGAATTCAGGGCTGAAGCGGAATGTTAAACTGATCTACAACTACTCAAAAGTGATCGAGATGTAGAGTATAGGTCTCATGAATTCGTATCATTCTACAAAGAATATAGAATCATCAATGAGACTACTGCTCCGTATTCTCCTCAATCTAACGGAGTAGCAGAGAGGAAGAATAGAACGTTGATAGAAATGATGAACTCAATGCTGCTAACTGTGGGTCTTCCTAAATGCTACTGGGGAGAAGCTGCATTGACGGCCACTTTTATTCTAAATAGAGTGCCGTATGCAACTTCGAACGTAACTCCTCATGAACTCTGGTTCAAAGTCAGACTAACTTGAATGTCATTCGAGTGTGGGGGTGTCTGGCTTATGTGAAGCTCCCAGATCTGAAGATTCAGAAGCTGGGGACAAGAACTACGAAGACGATCTTCTTGGGGTATGCCAAGAAGAGTGATGCTCGGAGATTTCTTAATATTAAGTCAAATCATCGAATCTTGCGATGCTGAATATTTGGAAGACAAGTTTGCAAGGCACAAGAACATTGTTCTAACGGACATACCGGAGAACAATGAGGGTGCACAAGAAACTGAAGTTTTCAATAAAGAAGTAGTCCAAGAAGATGTTGTTGTTGAAACAACGGTTGAACCAGAACTCGCTGAGTCGTCAGCGAAGCGTGTGAGGAGGTCGAAGGACTTCAGAAATGACTTTGTTACCTATCATGTGGAAACAGATCCGCTTACCTATGATGAGACGATAAAGACCAGAGACGCAATTTTCTGAAAAAAGACGATTGACAATGTAATTGATTCCATCACCTCAAATAACAATTGGGTGTTGGTTTATCTTCCTGAAGGAGCAAAACCCATCGGATGCAAATGGATCTTCAAGAAGAAGATGAAAGCAGACGAAACTATTGACAAGTTCAAGGCTAGGTTGGTAGCCAAGGGATTTTCTCAGAAGCAGCGGATTGACTACTTTGACACGTATGCTCTAGTAGCCCGGATGACCACCATCAGAATGTTGATTGCTCTTACAACAAGACATAAGATGGTGATACATAATGGATGTGAAAACGGCTTTCCTAAATGGCGAGCTGACCAAAGAGATTTACATGCAACAGCCAGAGGGATTTGTCATAAAGTGTCTTGAAAACAAAGTCTGCAAGTTGGTGAAATCCTTGTACGATCTTAAATAGGCTCCCAAGATGTGGCATGAGAAATTTGACAATATTATAAGGTCAAATGGCTACATGGTCAGCGAGATGGACAAGTGTGTTTACACGAAGTTCGCTGATGGAAGAGGCATGATCGTTTGTCTGTACGTGGATGACATGCTGATCCTAGGTACGAATATGGGCTGTGTCACGGAGACAAAGAAGTTCATCTCGAGCAAGTTCAGTATAAAGGACTTGGGGAAAGCTGATGTAATCTTAGGGATCAAGATCATCCGGACAGACACTGGACTAGCGCTGTCACAGTCTCATTATGTTGATAAGATGATCACTCATTACGGGTATCAGGATCTTTTAGGGATCGATACGTCGTACAGGTGTGATCTGAAGCTGAAGCCTAATTCAGGACAAAGCATCAGGCAGCTGGAGTATACAAGTGTAATCGGGAGTTTGATGTATGCTACTACTGCCACAAAGCCTGACATAGCTTTTACCGTGGGAATGCTGAGTTATTTCATGAGCAACCCAGGCATTGAGTACTAGAAAGCTGTGAAACAGGTTATGAGATATCTCAAGAAGACTCAGACATATGTATTGCACTATAGCGTAGATCCGTCGGTAGTGGAAGGCTTCGGTGATGCCAGCTGTTGCTCAAAAGTGGAGAGCGAGAGGTCCACAGGTGGATACATTTTTACAATGGATGGAGCTGCTATAAAGTGGAAATCGAAGAAGCAGACTACGCTCTCGTGGTCATCCATGGAATCTGAGTTCTTTGTACTTGATACCGCAGCGGAGAAAGCAGGATGGCTTCAGGAGCTCATGTATGATCTTCCAGTGGTTGGGGCACAAATATCGGCGATACCGATATACTGCGACAACCAGGCGACTGCGGCGGTGGCAACAAATGACCTCTTCAATGGGAAGAAGAGGACTGTACGGTTGAAGCACAGGGTAATACATGATCTCATCAAGAGGGGTATTACTATAGTGATTGATGTTCGGAGTCAGGAGAACCTGGCAGATCCGTTCACCAAGGGCCTCAAGCGTCAGCTGGTCGATGACACAGCTTGTAAAATGGGCTTGAAGGCATTCTGATATTGTGTTATTACATTCCTACTATAAAGTTTTATGCTATTAGTTTAAAAAGAAATCTACTAGACATCTAGCTTTTGGTTAAAGGGATGACTATTAACTGAAAGAATATCGAGAACGGTGGGTACTTGTCCTCTGTAGCATGGAGATGTTACGGACCTACAACCACTGTTGTCTACTATTATTTTCTGCGAAAAACGGATCCTGTGGAAAGGTTGGCTTAAATGCCTTAATGAGTTCTCAGGCAGAGTGAATGCCTGGAGTGCTTTACAGGAAGCACGGTAGCGCAGCCCTACAAGGAGTGTAACTCCATGTTATAGTGGGGTGACTCCACCATGAGGTTTCCGGTTAGGGGTAATACCTCGGCTTTGTGAGCCAAGTCACAGCGGAGTAGCACTGCAAATAGGAAGGTAGCCTAATGTTGTATGATAATCGTAATAAAAAGAGGTAGACAGCACTACAAAGAGGACAATGTCCTCATGTTACAGTGGCATGACACCACGAAGAGGTACCAGGTAGGGTAAAGCCTCGGCTTTGCAAGCCATGTCATAGCGACGTAACACTGCACGGAAGTGCAAGGCTTCATGCTGGGTAGTTTGGCACTACAAAGAGGCTTGTGACCTCATACTACAGTAGTATGACACAATGATGAGGTAACCAGGTGGGGTAAAGCCTCGGCTTTAAGCCATGTCATAGTGGCGTAGCACCACAAAGAAGTACAATGCTTCATGCCATGACTCCTTATAAAGAACTCACCTATAGTGTATGGACAGAGATATCAGGCTGTCTATTGAGGGTAAACTTGTAGACGCCCTAAAATTATATACTGAAATCAGGCTGGCATAAGGCCTTTAATGTGCAGCCAGAAGCACAGTTGATGTCATTATGTGAGTAGGAAGAATTGCAGTTATGGTACAGAATTCAAGGCTTAGTCCATTCTTGTATCATGCTATTATTTAACCTATGTGGGAAGATTCAAGTCGTAGCGACATCTCTCCTAATACATGATGGGCAGTCACTATGGGGAACACTCAACCCATATATTGAGATATGTGGGGGATTGATGGTGGTTTTGTCTTTGGACTACGAAAGATAGTCCCACATCGGCTACACCAAATGGTAAGTATCTCAATATAATGTATTGCTTGTGTTGAGGTGTGTACATGAGGTGTGGTGGGGCACACGTGTGTGTCATGTGGGAGTATTTTCTTAGAAGGAAAAAAGATTAATTCTAACAAAGATGTAAGTTGGTTTTTGTTGCGCGAACACAGACTCGGACACGGACTCCAGGAGCCTCGTGTATGTACGGGAGTGTTCGGGGGGTAGGCGTAGACTAGCACACTTCTATGCTGATTGTGGGATGATTTAAAATATCAAACTCTATTTTTGAGTATTGGTATTTTAGTCCCACATCGGATAGAAGAAGAGGTGAAGTCTCACTCCACTCTATAAATAGAGCCCCTTGGCCTCCTTTGAAAGATGCACCAAAGAAGAGAGTTAAGGGAGTCCGTAAAGTCTAGGAAGCCCGTTCAAGTCTCAAATATTGACTGACGAGCGTTCCAGAAGTTCTCTAGAACTTGCTGCTTCCTGGAAGCGGATCGTATATAGGCGAATCTTTCTTTGAGCAACGGTGATCTTATCACCCCAGCAAAGCAGCCTTTCTCTTTCTTCTTTCTTCTTTCCTTCTCTTCTCTTCTTCTCTGATCTAATGAGATACTTCTTGTGGGCTTTCGTCGCTGCTGCTGCTAGCAACTCGATTTGTACCTTCCTAAAAGAAGCTCTACTTTTATTTGTAGTTGTAACGAAATCTCTTTAGATTTTCGTTACCCAAAATCCTCCAAGGATCTCTGTGGTGCACCTTCTTTGAAGTGTTGCTGCGAAACGTTGTTACTATTGAGACAACTGTTTCATTTCTCTGTTTTCCATCAAAAATTTTGCCTCGGGACTAATACTCTTCTACCCAATCCTCTCATCTATTTGTAAAGCCAAGTTAACTTGTTTAATAAGTGCTCTGTTGGAAAGTGTCATTCACTGATGCTCACAAAGTAGAGTTTAACATGATAATGAAGTAGTATTTAGCTTACAGTATTTAGAGTTAATAATAAAGGAGCATTTGCATTATTCTACAACTATCCTCCCTATTTATCAGTAAGCTAAAAATCCTAATTTCTTAGATATCACTAATTGATGTTCAACTACAAGTCCAGAATCCTGTAATGCTAGTATGGGAAGCATCATAATTCAAACCAATGTAAACTTAGTTTGGGAAGTTTGTACAACAATCCCACAACTAACTGATACTTCCAGATGCACGTTCACATCTTCCATATCATTCTAAGATAACATATATCAATGTTGACCCCTATCTTGACTATCAACCTCTGTCCTCCTAACGCTAATCTACAATTCGAGTATTAAGAGCTTCTTAATACACAGCTGTAAACTCATTAATTCCTCTAATGTTACTCATGGAGCATAACTCAACTCATAATAACTGAATTAAAAAATCTACACAACTACCTCACTAACCTACTAACACTCTTAGATACAGGCTCACGTATTGCATAACAGGTATTAATGAAGCCATAGAGTAGTTCAAATGTACCTGCAGAGTTAGGTTGGCATGTACGGTCGACACGCCCAGAAGTTGGACATGAATCCTTCGTGTCCGACCCAATTCAAATTTCTATTAGAGATCAGATTTGAATTGCATTTGGTGTCGCTATGCCATGAATTGGACACGAACCATTCGTCCGATCTAATCCACTTCCTTTAAAACAATAAATCGAGCAGATGCATAATCCAATTAGAGAAGATCATATTACAAAGCAATTCATGTACTGCACTATGCAAGACACGAGAATCCTAGAATCAAAAGAACCAGAGGATCGGATACTCACCTTCGTATCTGACTCGAGATCACGATCTATTCGACGTGTCCAGGCAACCAAATCCAAGGGTTCTGAATAAATGATAATATAGATTTAAAAGAAATTTCCAGAACTTGAGAACTGGTCCCAAAACTTATCAAGAACGTATCAATTTCCACATACAATACATAAAACTTGATACTTACAATCTTGTTGATGACCCGGATCAGGATGATGAACTACAGTCGGTCAGTGGATCTCGACGAAGCCTTTGGGATCGTCGGAGAAGACGATCACAATAAACGTTCAAAATTAGATCAGAGCACCAACCGATCCAAAGAAATCGCCAATGAACTCACCTCAATTGTTGACATGGATTTGATTGGCCGCGATCGCGGAAGATGATGACCGGAAGGTCGCCGGGGAGTTCTTCGTGTACCGCCTAGCTGCTGAGGAGGGATACCGATCAGTTGAAGGCCAGGTCCTCCACGTTGCCATCGCCAGGAACTATATATCGCTCGTCGCTCGGAGGTGACGACTCATTGGAGAATTTGCATCCGCCATGGCCGCCCAAGAACTTCAAGAATAGGGGTGGATATAGAAGAAGGGGAAGAGTAAAATTTGTAACAGTCCTCTTCTACACTCTGTAACTGCTCAATGGATGGAGGCATCCCCTACTTATATAGGTGCGGGGGAGCTAGTTTCTGTTTGCCATAAAATATAAAAGAGCAGAACAGTTTTATGGGAGGACTGGACTTTTACTTCACGTTACAAACTCGTTTGTACAAAAAAAGCCTAGGAATGAAAGCCTAGGTACAGCAATCTAAGTATAATTGTTTATTTTTGATTCTGGGAGGTGACGGTAGAGGCTCGGGAAAGCGACGACAGCTCTGCCTTACTCCTTGGACGATCGGACGTAGCCTTGGCTCCTGTAACGAGATGCTTGGCGTTGACGAAGAAATGCTCTTCTTGCTCTCCTCGTATTGCTCTTCTGGCTTCTCTCTCTCTGGATTAATCTTTGTGTATTTTTCTCTCTGATTATTGGGGGAGCCTCCTTTTGCAAGGGAATAACACCTTGCTATTTATAATAGTGAGGGGCATCATTAGGGTTTACAATTATTGCCCAATCTCAAAGTGGCGGTGGCCTGATAAATGATCAATCTGGACCATTAATCTTGAGCATGAAGGATCTGGGCCATTAATGAGGATTATGCCAAATCATCTCAGTCATTAATGTTGATTGCAACAAATATCTATTATGATGATTTGCTAATATCCGTAAATCTAAATAAATCAATTTAGTTCATTCTCTTGCCACGTGCCCCAAATTATTGGGATCTGACCCAAAATTTGATTATCTTTAGGACACGTGTCCTGTCATCATTGTTGAGCAGCATGAGAAGCGTTCATATTTGGGCCTCATGAAGGTCGTTATGACCGAGCTGCATGAAAGATTTCATGACCGAGCCGCATGAATAGTCTCTATACTCGAACCGCATGAAGGTTGTCATGACCGAGCCGTATGAATATGTTCATGACCGAGCCGCATGGGGGTCTTCATGGCCGAGCTGTATGGGAGTATTCATGGCCGAGCCACATGGATTTCTTCATGGCCGGGCCGTATGGGGGACCTTCATGATTGAACCGCATAGGTTTCTCTGCACTGGCCGCATGAACTCGTCTAGTCTGGCCGCATAAACTTGTCTCGAAGCTGTGAAGACTTTCTCCAGTTCCCTAGGAAGATAGTGCTCTTGTGTTAGTCATCATGACTACTTTACGTCAGGGCTGTCAGCTATCAGCTGTCAGCCGTCAGAGCATTAATTGTCAGCCGTCAGAGCATTAATTGTGTTTGAATGATGCTGGGCACAGCCGTTCTAAAAAGACACGTGGCTTCCCTCTGCTGGCCGCATGGATTCCACTCTGTGTTTGAGCCGCATGGGACTCTTGAGCCGCATGTGGCTCCTTGGCCGCATGGATTATTTTTCTCCTCTTTTTCATGCTTCTACAAGACCCCCTTCAAAGTTTTCAATTTGCAAAATTGAAATACTTTGAATAAGAAGCATAATTATGCCAGAGCCGCATGGATGTATTCTGTCCTAACCGTAAGGATTTGACCAGCCGCATGATTACCTCAATCGTATGACTCTCTGAGCCGCATGGGTTGTTTTGGCCGCATGAGCTTCTTGCCACGTCTTCCTGCCATGTGTGCAAATCTTTTGTAAATCTTCTGCATTTAATGCTCTTGATTTGCTGTCAGATTTTAAGAGCCGCTTTTTTGGGCCAGGATCCCAAGATTCAGGCTATTATTAAGCCGTTTTGCCTCGATGACTGAAGAGTCGGTCATCATATTGCACGCAGATCGAGGCATTCCTTTCTTGTCTATAAATATGAACACTTTTGTTCTGGGGAGTCTTTTTTTCTCTCTTCGATCTTTCTAACTCCTTCCTCTCCCAAGCACCCATGGCTCCCAAGAAGGCTGCTGCGTCGAAGTCTGCGAAGGGTAAGGCGGTCGCTTCTGCAGCGGCTGTGGCGACGAACGTGGCCAATCCTCCGCCGGCCGCTGTTCACTCTGTTCATCCTGAGTTCATCCACCTATTGCTGGTAAGGGCGTTGCCTTAGAACCCTAACTGTCATGGCTCTGCTGCATAATTTATGCAGAAGCCATATGTACAAGGTTCTTCGATATGACCGCATAAGCACTTCACCCAGGAGGGCTGCATGGGCTTGTCATACTCGATCTGAACCGCATATATATTTTCGGTTTGGGCCGTATGAGCGTAGTTCGCTTTTGAACCGTATAAGCTCATCTGCTTGTGGCCGCATGAGTCTATCTGTTCAGGGCCGCATGAGTCTGTGTGTAATTTGAACCGCATAGTCGCACCTGAATCCGAGCCGCATCAGTGCCTAGTTTGTCTGCTGAGTCCATGTGAACCTTGAACCGCATAGGCCCTTCTGAACCTAAACCGCAGAAGCTTCATAAGCTCATCTGAACTTGATTTGTATGGACTCATCTGACTCGGAGCCGCATAAAGCTATGATGAACCGAACCGCATGGACTCATCTAGTTCTGAGCCGCAGGAGGCTGTGACGACCCGAGCTGCATAGACTTAAATGATCTTTCAAACGCTTCTTTGTTTTGACCATCCGCTAATCTTATTTCTTTCGTCTCTTTTTTCAGTGAATCTGCCAGTAAATCCTGCGGGGGAACTCCTAGTGGGCTCGAATCAGTTTGCCTTGGGCGTGCATCTTGATGACTTAGTTAAGTACGTGCTGAATCAATTTCCTGCTAATAAGCCTTCGGGGAGGTTGAACGCCATCGAGAATCAGACCCTCCATTATTTCCGTGCTATGATGAATTCTGGAAAGTTGGATGGATCATACCTGAAGCCCTCATTCCTCTTCGGAGATGCTTTGATCATAAAGAATCCCCGAGTATTAGACATCTCTGAGAACTGGGATTTTACTTTGGATGGGATGGCGATCCATATTCCTCTCATGGAGCATCATTATCCTCTGTCGTGGTTCAATATGGTATTGTTGGACAGGAAGATGGTGTGTAACTTGACTCCTACCCAATCAGGGATGTTGATGGGCGATATCCATTATAACCCGAACATTAGGTCAGCGTACGCGGGTATGGATTCCGTCCTCAGGTACATGATGGGACTGGCCCAAGTACTTTCATGAACGTATGGTCCCAACTTCATATTTATTCAAGCTGATACATTCCTGAATCGGCTTGCTCGCAAAAAATCTTATTCCGTTGGCAGACTGGCATTGCTGAACTAGATAAACCCTACTTCTATGTGGGCCCACTTGACCACTTGGGTTCTGCAGACCTACGGGACATTCCTGTGGGAGGTGGGACTCTATCATGCCATCCGGGGCACCTGTCACGGGCTTCCTATCAATAAGCCATTGTTCGTGGCGCTCTTGGAAATATATAACCGGCGAACGGGGACGTTCTTCGCACCCGGAGGGGAGTTGGGGCTTGCTCTCCACGAGATGTATGCTGTCTCCAAGCTTCCGTGGGGGAACGAGCCTTTCGAGGTATACACCCCATCGAACGTGGAGCTCGAGGACCTGAACCGACGACTCCCAGGTTTTGTTACGGTATACCAGGAGTTGCTATGCCATCATAGTGCTTGTCACCAGATGGCTATAAAAAAGGAGGATAGCTCAGAAAGGAACGCTCCCCACACCACATCCTGGGTCAATTATCTTTTTAAAGTTGGCCCTTCCGACGAGGTTATTCCTCGAACCCCTCAAACCTAGGGAGAGATAAAAGACCTGATATTGAGCGTCAAGAAGTCGCGGTCTAATAGCAACATATTCGGGAGTCAAGCTGACTTTCTTAGCTATTTTTACTACGGTACCAGGCAGATGTCTGAGAAAGCGCTCCTGGCTGGATTTTTGATGATATGGCTACGGAATTGCGTAGTCTCAGGGTGGGGGGGCAGGCTCTATTGAGAGGATCAGCCGCCACTTCATTCTTCATGCCGTTAAGCTGGTATTCGGAGTTAGATTGGCTCTTCTCCCGGCTATGGTGTGTAGCATACACCATGGTCTTCGAACATTCTCATCCAAGGTTATTGCCCGCAAGAAGACGCTGGACTTTAAGCGTATAGAGCTAACTTTCCACTATTTGATGGGGTGGTTGTTGATGCACTACAAGTCTTTAATGGGATCTGGAACAGCGGAAGATGCTACAGACGAAGACGCTTTCCTTTTCCAATGCCATCACCAACCTTGGGAATACAGTACTATGCCAGCTTGTCGAAGGGCGCTGGCGAGGGTGGATGGGTATGACTTTTTTGTGTCTATTCCTCATTTTCCGATGAGGAAGTGAGGGATGTACACCTTGATGGTACCGGACCTCCTCACTTTCTGTCTCCGAAGATGCTCACCTGGTTGTGCAACATTCGCCCCGCGCATCTGGTTTATCGTAACCGCGATAATGTGTACTTGGAGCCCTACCTGCCTAGTAGCTTTTTCCGCCAATTTGGCTATAGCCAGTTATTCCTTGACTGTCCTAGCCCTTGCTTGGGCTTTGAAGGTAGCGTTCTTGATGGTGTCAGGGCGTGGAATTATTATGATGCTTATCATACTCGGGCCAGCTTCTCGGTCCCTGATACTAAGGCGCCGAGGGAAATTTTGTACGTGGCTGCCTTGTATCACGTTATGGCAAACAAGCCCCTGTCAATTTCGATCCGAGTACCAGTTTCATCGTGGGTACCGGTTTAGAGGAAAAGCCCAAGGGGGCTAAGGCTAGAAAGCAACTAGCGCTCCAGACTCCCCTCCCTGAATCAGAATCTTCCGAGGCGGCTGAGGAGGATGATAATCATGATAGCGAAGACTCTCTTTCTTTTGGGGGTGAAGAAGTAGCGGATCAACCGCTTGCCACACCAGACGAACTGGCGGAGGATCCGCCGCTTGCTACACAAGAGGAAGTAGTGAGGGAAGGACAGCCTCCCGCTGTGCCTGGTCCCTCACGCAAACGAGTCAGACGTGAGTCTTCTGACGGTAGAACGACCTTTTCTGTAAAAAAAGCCGCCGTCAGGTCTCGTAGGTTGTTTATTACCGAGAGGGGTGAGGATGCTGACGGTGCTCCGGAGGTAAGACTATGTTGGAGCTATTTCTTTGTTGTGGCTTTCTTTTTCTTGGAGATATGACCTAATCAGTTTTTTTTTGTAGGCGTCTAACGAACCAGGCTCTCCTGAACCGTCTTCTGCCCCTGGAGTTGATCCGGCCCTTGCTGCTTTGATTAGCGGCGTATGTGCCACGGTCCTTTCTGCGGGGGCTCTCTCAGCGACGGCTGAGGACTCCCAAGTTGCTGAGGCCTCGGTCCGGGGTAACGAAGGTTTCCTCGGGTCTGTCTCCGAGATTGCTGGATTTCAGCAAAGCGACGCCGATCTCGTCGCGTCCCCTCTCGAGGGTGTCGGGGCGGAGGAGTTTATTATGTTCGACTCGGAGGCCGCTGGTGGAGAGGTTGTGGTGGCCGTAGGCGAACCTCAGCCTCTACACTCTTCCGCTGGTAAGATAAGCCAAATATTGACTAGTGAGGGGGCTTATTTGCTCTATCAACATATCCTCCAAGTCAATTTGATTCATGGTTGTCTTCGTCCTACAGGTCCTGACCCTTTACTTCCTACAGCGGATGTTCTTGGGAAAGGCTCGGCCTGCTGCAATCTGGGGGAAAGGGGCGTTTCTTCTCCTTCACTGACTCATGTTGAGGGGCCTCCCGCCAACTCCGGGCAGATGGGAATGGAGCTTGTTCCGGGAGCGATGGTCTCCGCCTCATCCTCTGCTGCTTATATGGCTTCGGAGATTGACTTCTCGGCCCTGCCGAGCATTCAAGTTCTGCGGGCTGCTAAAGAGGAGTTGGCCGCTGTTCAGGCGTCCTTCTGTACGGAGTTTGTTTCCCTCGTGGCAGGAGCGGCAGATTCTGTCGTGTCTTCTTCAGTGTTGCCAGCTACAATCCCGTTGACGCCGACTTCTTCGGAGGCTCTGGACGAGGTATCGCAGGATGTGGTCGACAGCTTCTATCGCCATTTAGAGAGGGGCGTAGATGCTGCCGTAGAATGGGGGACCCCTTTTTCTCTGTCCCTGCGGTGCGCTCGGGGTCAGATTGAAACTTTGAAGACTCTTCCTGGCGGGGTGGGGTTGGCTGCGCTCCTGGAGCCCAAGTTGGCAGAGGCTGATCAGCTCGTGACCCGATTGCTGGTGTTACGGCAAGCTGACTTGCCTGCTGTGATTGAGCGGGAGCGGGGCTTCCTTATTGCCGCTAGGGATAGGATAAAGCTCGCTCGAGACACTGCCGGGCCAGTTGTGAAGGGGGACCTTGACAAGCTTTCCGCTTCGTATGACAGGCTGGGTCGTTAAAGTCAAGCTTGTAGGGCTCGGAAAGAGGCTACTTCTCGTGGAATAGCTGACACGACGGAGCAAATTCTCGCGCTTCAGAGGGAATTGGCCTTCCTAGAGTCGGAGCTGAATGCTGCTCATGCGGATTAGGAGTCAATCGTTCGGGAGGCCGAGAAGGTTTCCCGATCTTCTGTTAACCTGGAGCGGGCTTTCAAGAAATTTGAGGACAACTGGCAAGCTCACGCTCATCTGGAGGACGCGGCGGCGCTGACCCAAGAGACAGAGCGTCGAGCTAAACAGAGGTTTGAGCGGTCGGTTGCCTTGCTGACGGACCATCTCACGGTGCTATGTGCCCCAGAGCAGTGATCGGTTTTCTATTTTCTTCTACTGTTTTTTTTTCTTTTTGTTTCCATTTTATAAGGGATGTGATCCCAAATGATGTAGCACTTTGAATTTTGAATAAATGAGCATGTTTCAACTCATCTTCTCTTTCTTGTACTCGTAGGGTTTGTGGAATTGGACCTGCTGGGGGATTATTTGTGGACCTGTTACCCTGGGCGTACCTTGGTTTTAGGTATGAGTAACAAGTTTTAGAGAGGAATACCTAGAACAACTTCGCGATAAGACAGCTATAGAAGTTTTTGGTATTCGAGAGAATGCCAGGGAGCAACTGGGCTCCCAAGCATGATAGGGAAGGGATGGGCGTGTACTGGAGACCCAGTACAGCATCTGTGGTCAACTGAGGACATTTGTGGTCATCAGAGGACATTTGTGGTCAACAGAGGACATTTGTAGTCAACAGAGGATATTTGTGGTCAACAGAGGACATTTGTGGTCAACAGAGGACATTTGTGGACCTATTATCCTTGTTGTACTCCGGTTGTGGGTACAGATAATAGGTTGAAAGGGAACCGACGTACTTACTCAGAGGTAATGAGGACATGGCGAGTATGAAGGTTTCTTCTACGGAGCCTTCCCACGCAGAGGTAATGAGGACATGGCAGGAGTGGGCTCAATAAAGAGGGGGTACATAAAATGACTCAGAGGTAATGAGGACATGGAAGTTTTATGTAGGGGGTGATTTGTTTTTGGCGGAAGTGAAACGACTCAGAGGTAGCATCGACATGGTCGTTTTGGAAGTTTGTGGACCCGTTACCCTTTTTTGTGTACTGGAAGTGCGGGTAGTGGATCAAGAGGGAGGATCTCTTATAGGAAGAAAGTTCAGAGGTATGATCATACATGACTTACTATCTGAAAGAGTGACCGGGATGTGAGTTCAGGGGCACCAATGGATACATGACTCGATATTGTGAAAGTGTGAGTTCAGTGGCACCAGCGGGCATATGACTCGATAATCTTAGATGTTGTGGATGTGAGTTTAGCGGCACGAGAAGGTACATGACTCGGGAATCTAGAGAGTGGTGAGAGTGAGTTCAGCGGTACGAGCGGGTACGTGACTCGTTGATCTGGAAAATGTGAGGATGAGTTCAGAGGTACCAGCGGGCACGTGACTCGAATGATTGTAGAATGTAGGAATAAGTTCAGAGGTACCAGCGGGTACATGACTCTATGCATGGAACCAGAATGTAAGTTCAGTGGTACGGGGAGGTACATAACTCGACACTCTGAGATGTCTCGAGGATTTTGTTTCAAACATAATACTTCTTCAGGAATTTGCCGTTGATGGGCAACATGAGCAAGTCTCCATTTTGTTTTGCGAGGCGGTAGGCACCGTTGAAGAAGACATCTTCGATGATGAACGGGGCTTCCCATTTTGGTTGGAATTTACCGGCGGTTTTATGCATCATAACCATCGGCCTCCGAACCGCCAGAACGAGATCGCCTACTTGGAATGTTCTGACCTTAACCTTCTTGTTGAAAGCTCCGGAGATTCTGGCCTGATATAGTTCAATTCGCTGTTGAGCTAACAGGCATTTCTCGTCTAGGACCTCCAAATTCCTGTAGTCGGCGATGGTGGTTTTCATCTGTCGTCAACTGATGTGTGAGGGGGACGCGGAGTGAGGTGATCTGAGTCTCTAATGGGAGAACTACTTCACTCCCGTACACAAGGGAAAATGGTGTATTCCCGGTGGCTATTCGAACTGTGATACGATACGCCCATAAGCATTCGCCGAGCTTCTCGTTCCAGTCGTGCTTGTTAGAGGACACGAATTTCTTGAGTAGCTTGATTATGGTTTTCTTGAATGCTTCTGCTAACCCGTTGACTGCTGGGTTGTAGGGTGTCGAAGCAATGTTCTGAATTCGGTGCTTGTCGCAGACCCGATAAAACGTATGGCTTGCGAACTGTGGCACATTGTCGTGAATGATCCTTCGGGGCAGTCCAAAGCGGTAGATGACATGATGCTTAAGGAAGCTGATCACGTTTGAAGTTTTCACCTCTGCCAATGGGATGGCTTCCGTCCATTTGGATAAGTAATCGGTGATTGCGAGTATGAATCGGTGTCCTCTGGACGAAGGTGGGGTAATTGGGCCGACGATGTCCATACCCCATGCTTCGAATGGCCAGGCGGCTACAGTCGGATGTAGGAATTCGGATGGCTGGTGGATGAAGTCAGCGTGGATTTGGCAGGCTTTGCACTTTCGTGCATAATCTATTGCGTCTGCAACCATCGTGGGCGAGTAATAGCCCATTCGGCAAAGGCGGTCTTGCAGTTTCGGGCCAGGTTGATGGGCTTCGCAGACACCATCATGGGCCTCGCGTACGGCCTCCTTGGCTTCTGTATTTGATAGACACCGAAGTAGCAACCCATCATAGGATCGGTGATACAGCATTTTAGTCTCCGTATCATAGAAAAATCTGAGAGAACGTCTTCTGATAGAAGTAGCTTCCTTCGAATTCTCTGGTAGGATATCGTATACTACGAAGTCGATGAACGGCTGTCTCCAGTCTGGTGCTTCGTCGACTGAAAGAGCAGAGTAGCTTTCAATGCATCGAATGTTATCCTTAGGACAGACCAATTCACGGCCTATTATGTCGACCTGATGACGAGCGTAATTTGGCACAGCTAGGGAAGCGGCTAAACCAGCTAGTGCATCAGCCTCAATGTTCTGGAGTCTGGAAATATATTCTATGAAGAATCCTCCCAGAGACGAGATGATGTCGATTGCTATTCGATGATATGGGATCATGTCTTCGTGGCGGACCTCGTACGCCCTCCGAATCTGATTGACTATTAACTGTGAGTCGCCGTATGCTTCAAGATACTCTACCCCTAGCTCCTTCGCAAGCCGGAGGCTAATAACCAAGGCATTGTATTCGGCCACATTATTTGAACAGGGCTTTGTGATTGAGTAGGCCCAATTGATCACCAAGCCGGAGGGAGAAATCAGCACCACTCCAACTCCAGCGACGATATTGCCTTTGGATCCAGTTCTTGAAGCACCGTCGAAGAACATTCGCTAAATGGCATCATGGGAGACTGTATTTGAACTGGTGACTTCATCCGGTATTTCTTTATATACCCTAGTCATCTCTGAACCTGGATAGGCTGCTAGAAAGTCTGCCAGAGCCTGGCCTTTAACAGCCTTTTGCGGGACGAAGATCATATGGTATGGTGATAGTAATATCGCCCAGGTAGCAAGGCAAGAGATGAGTGCCCCAGGTTTGGTCATGAGGACCCTGAGGGGGTTGATCTGCGATATCACGTGGATGGTTTATCCCGTGATGTAGTGTCGTGTCTTCTGGATTGCGAACACGAGAGCAAGGCATTCCTTCTCTACGGCCGTGTACCGATATTCTGGCCCAATCATCTTCCGACTGAGGTAGTATATAGCTTGTTCGTGGCCCGCATCATTGTTCTGTGCCAATAGGGCACCGAGAGAATGTTCCATAGCTCGCACATAGAGCAGGAATGGCTTCCCAGCAACAGGAGCTACGAGGACTGGAGGGTTTGACAAATATTCTTTGATGTTGTTGAAAGCGCGCTGGCATTCCTCATCCCATACGAAAGAGACTCCGTTCTTTATGAGATGGGTGAATGGTTGACATCGTCCGAAGAGATTAGAGATGAATCTCCTGATGTAAGCTAGCTTGCCTTGGAGGCCTCGGAGTTCGCGGAGATTTTTTGGGGGACCCATCTCCATGATTGCCTTTGTTTTCTTGGGGTCGATGTGAATGCCCTGAGAAGTGATGACGAAACCCAGGAATTTCTCGCTGGAGACACCCAAGAATGATTTCGTAGGGTTCATCTTTAAGTTGTGTGCTTGCATTAGGTCGAACACTATCCTGAGATCTTGCAGATGATCTTCCTTCGAACAGCTTTTGACGGCGATGTCGTCGACGTAGCACTCCACTGTCTTACGCAAGTGGTCTCTAAAGATGACGCTCATAGCTCTCTGGTAAGTGGCGCCAGCATTCCTTAAACCGAATGGCATAACGGTGTAGCAATATGTACTAATTGGTGTCCGGAATGATGTGTGTTTCTCGTCGTCAGGGAACATCTTGATCTGGTTGTATCCTGAGAAGCCATCCATGAAGGACATACGTTCGAAGCCGCAGGTATTGTCGATCATGATATCTGTGATAGGGAGAGGGAATTCATCTTTAGGGCAGGCCTCATTCAGATTCCGAAAGTCAATGCATATTCGGATCTTCCCGTTCTTCTTAAGAACTGGTACGATGTTGGCTACCCAGTCTGGATGCTACTCTTCGCGAATGAAGATGCTGGCTATCAGTTTGTTGACCTCGGCTTCAATAGCATTCATGACATCGGGACGAAATCGTCGTTGATGTTGCTTGACAGGTTTTGCATCCGGACGAATATTGAGTTTGTGGAGTGCGATCTCGGGGTCCAATCCTGGCATATCTTTATATCTCTAGGCGAACACATCGATATACTCTTTGACGAGTTGGAGCAGCGACTCTCGCTCTTTATCTATCAGACTCTGGCTGATGAAGATTGGTTTTGGGGAGGCCTCATCACCAAGATTAACTTGTATGACCTCATCCTCAGTGGGAGGTTCTCTTTGCTCGAAACGCTTTTCCCATTGTTCATCTAGCTATTGGGCCCACGGCTCTAGCTCGAGAATTTCCGGAATGTCTTCATCTTCTTCATAAGCGTCGGCGAATGCCATGTTGACTGATAGGACTTGTCTGAATATGTCTCCGATGCTGGTATCTGAGTCGGAAGTTGGTAACCCGGTCGAATGTGAATGCCAGTGGCATTCTTTATCTGAACTTTCAGGGGGTTGTCGTGGGTGTTACATACCCTAATCCACATCGAGTCTTGCTATAGTAGTCCCGTGGTTTGCCAGCCGGGACTGGTGGCTTCAAAGGTAATCGTCATCCAGTACCGTAATTCAAGCCTGGCGTTGTTTCCAGATCATACCCCTATTTCTGCATGAGATATTTAGATTGGAGGCTATAAAGATACAGAGGTAGTCTTCCGCCATCCGATCCAAGGTCGACTTCTTCTATGGTAAAGGGATGCGGATCGTCCTTCCGGCCGAAGATGATTGGATGGTCCCCTCCCTCGATTATTCGGTAAGCGTCTTTTGCTGGAGTAAGCTGGATTGTGGTGTAGACATTTGTCACTTGTGTGTGTAGGTGAGTGCCTATACCGTGTTCCATAGCGTACATTGTATAAAGCTTATTAAGCTCGAGGTAGTTCAAAGATAACCCTTTATTAATGAAGTAAGGTATCTTTTCTAGAGGGATTACATCATCTGCGGAGGAAACATCAGTATGGGCAGCCACATACTTGGCCAGCTCCGGTTCCTCTTCGACTACCCCCTGTGTGAATGAAGATTGAGAGGACGACCTGGGGAGCTTGATTGTCAGCGGTTCAGCTGATGGTGCCGAGCGTGGAGTTATTGGCAGACTAGCGACCCCCAGTTTGGTACTCGCTGTGGGACGGAGAGTTGCTGGTTCACTGGAAGTGTCAGACCTTGCATCGGGGTGACGACCCTTCTTGGGAAGGCGTATCGTCAGTGGCTTGTCGGAGGAATTGAGCTTCTCCGTTTGGGGCTGACCGACTCTCGGCAGTCTGATTGTTATTGGCCCCGTTGTGGATCTTGGCACTTGGCCAGATCTTGGCAGCCGGATTATCATCTGCTCTTCTTGTGTCGAGAGGCTGATTGCGTCCTTACGCAGAGTGGCGGTAAGGGGTGCAGACCTGCCCGGTTTGCGAGCTTGGAGGTGGATCGTCATAGGCTCTTCTGATCCTGTGGCTGTCTCGGTACTAGCTTGTACATCTCCTTCACCAAGATGCTTCTTCAATTTTCGTATAGGCAGGAGTCTGAGTAGTAAGATTCGACCCCTTTGAAGGGATCGATATCAGCAAATTTCGTCCTCACAAAGACGTATTTGTCGACATATTTGAAGCACTGGTGCAGCGTGGAAGGCACGATCATATAATCGTGTATATGGGTGCCCCAAGAGGTTGTTGAAAGAAGTGTCTGCATCGATAACGTAGCAGGTGACTTCGGATTGGAGGTCACCAATTTGACACTTCAGACGAATCTTCCCAATAGGGTAGCTCCTGCCCGAATTGAAACCGCTGATGGCGGTGTTAGTAGGCGTCAGGCGGTGCATTGGGATACGGAGATGATGTAGCAGACCCTTCGGGATGATGCTTATAGAAGAGCCAGGATCAATGTGCATCCGATCCACCTTTACGTCGCCGATGTATCCAGTGTAGTATATTGGGCGATCGTGCAGATTAGTTTTGATGAGGATGTCCTACGGTGTGAAGACGATATTGGGCATTGCTTCCGTGCAGGCGCTGTCTTGGAGATCTGCAGGTGGGTTTTCTCCCGTGAGGTTAACTTGAGCCAGGTATGCATCGGCGTTTTAGAGTGCATCGCTCAAAGCCGCACGAACATCCTTGGAGAGTCTCAGGAGCTCGTATAATGACAACTTGGCCGGTGTGTTGGCCAATTGTGCCAAGATGTCGAAGTTGTAGGGCCTCTCCAGCCCTTGGGCTGCCTCTTTTCGGAGGGATTTGTCGAAGCGAGTCTCCCTCGGCCTAGGCTTGTCGGTCGTCGAAGGCTGAGTCGGCGCCGGAGCATCAGTTGTAGTGGGTTGATGATCTTCCGCTGGATTGTCAACCACAGGTTGGGATTGTGCCCCAGACCGCGTGACGACGGCTGTTGCTTCTTCGATGTCTGCCTAGATTGTGCGGCAGGATCTAATTTTTCTATTCTTTTTCTTGCAGATAGAAGACGATATGGGCCGAGTCACTTCCGATACCAAGTCTGGATGGATCCATATGACCTCCCCTCGTGATGTGGTGAGGGGCACCAAACCAGCAGCCTGATCTCGGGGAGGTAGAAGATTAGTAATCTCCATTGTCGCCAGAGGGATGGGGACCACCCCGTCTTGAGTTTCCGTCGGAGGGAAGCTGCCGAATTGTACCGACACCATATTGGCTGCCACCGTTACCTCTTCGAAATCGATGGCCAAAGCGTTCAAATCGATGAGGTTTTGGATGTACCGTTTAAGCTGGTAGCAGTCGTGTATAGCACGATGGACGTAGCGATGATAATGGCAGTACTTTAGGTTCTCCATCTCTGCCGGCCGTGGTTCCCGTCTTGGTAGAGGAAGCTGAATTCTGTCCCCTTGTATGAGCATGTCCAAGATGGGCTTGACGTGACCGACTTCGAAGGAGTAAGTGATTTGCGGCCATTGTTTGTCTGCCGGCTTTGGCTCAGGTTTCTGTACCGTGTCGGTCACCATAGCCTGCTTTCCCCTGCTGTCCCGATTGTTGGAGGGGCTACCCCCATTATCGTTGTTAGGATGCTTGCCCTTGTTCTCTCCGTCCGAGATGTGCAATCCCAGTTGGCGAGCCTTCTTCAATCGTTCTCCGGCGCTTGTGGCGCTGATAATGAACGTCTTCCAGTCCTTGAATTGACTTTTGCCCATCAAGAGACTGATTGTTGGGAGGAGTCTCTTTTGGCAAATTTCAATCAAGGAGGAACCTGGATTTCCAGAGGACAGCTTCATGGCGGTTTGGCGGAACCGCTCGATGTAGTTCCTTGTCAGCTCTTTCTCCCCTAGGACGACGTCCATGAGGGTGGACATGGTGATGTCCTGCCCTACTTCGTAGAATCTCACCAAGAACATGCGCTTGAAGCCGGTGAAGGAGTGGATGCAGTTGTCCGACAGGTTGCGATACCAGTCGAAGGCGACTCCTTCCAATGCCCCGATGAATAATCGTGTGAGAATGGCATCGTCATGGGGCAGATGGTCGGTGGTGACCTCGAAGTAAGTGATGTACCGACTTGTCGAGGTCTTGCCATCATAAGGATTGATATTGAACGGCTTATATCTTGGTGGGAATGGGACATCCCTCCATGCAGCAGGGTACGGTTGCCGTATTCTGAGGTCTTGAGAGTTTTCTCGAGCGTGGAACATGGCTCGGAGCTCCTGGACGTCTCTTCTCGCTTCGCGTGCTTCGTCCACGACAGTGGGGGCCGTTGTTTCCGGAGGATTGTTGCCCGGGTTTGGTGCCGCCGAATTTGAGTCCGTATTGACTGTGGGACCCGCGCTTGTTTGGCCAGGTGTCCCTCCTTGCAGAGTTGGAAGGGCCACTTTAATCTCGTCTACAGACTTGACCAAAGCAAGCAATATGGCTTCGAGACTGTCGATGCGCTGGCGATCATTGGAACCACCTTGGTTGCTGTCTGTCATGAATACCATCTTCACATGAGGAGAGATAGACGGAGCGGTGGAGGAAGTGCCCTCTGAATCGTATCCCTGTAGTGAGAAATCATCGGGGTATGTAGGTATATTCCCTTCTGACTCAGATTCAGAAGGAACAGTACTCCCAGTCTCCGAGTTCGCCTCGTCATGGGAGTTGTGGACGTCCTCGGGGACGTCGAGATTTGCTACATCCGATGGGAGAGTTGTCTCCTCCGGCTCGTCTTCTTGGAACATTGGGTTGCTGTGGAGGCTCGGAGGGGTGCTACCTCCAGCCCCAGCAACCCCCGACGAATCCTCCACTGTAGCAGATTTCGTCTTAGAGCGAGTACCTTGGAAAACTCCGGTGGTGGGCACCCGCTTAGACGACAGTCTTTTAGTCACAGTGGTTGATATCTTCGGGCTGGGAACATTCGTCTTCTTCCCTCTTCCATCAGCGGGGACTTTTCGAGCAGAGTTGCAGGAGACGACGGGTAGTGCCTCGTCTTCTGAAGATGGCTGTTGCAGTCTTTGAAAGAGACTATCGGTCTTCTTGCATCGTCGTGCTATTTCAGCAGCAGTTGATGATGAATTGGGTACAGTGAAGTCCTTGGGAGGACTCTTTGCATCCCGATGTATCTTCTCTTTCCTTGCGTTTGTGGAGGATGGCCTCACGCAAGTCACTTGTTTTGCTGGCTTGGGAATTTCGAGCACGCGAGTGTGTAGGCCTCTCGCCTGCTCCCTGATTCGAAGGTAGTTCGTATACTTGCCTTCGTTCGTCATTGGAAGATGCTTGATGACTATCCCGCCCATTGGCCGCAGGGGGCATGGTACGAGTAGCTTTATACAACTTTCCATTAGAGGCTCGCGTGATAATCAACGGGATGCTCCGATAGTCAGAGGTTGGGGCGGCTGACTGGGCTTGGTGAGCCCGCGCTGCCCTAGACTTCTTCCTTTTACCACTTACGGGTGCGTAGTAGGAAGAGTCCAAGTTGGATACCACAGAGTCTGGCTTATCATCCAGAGAACCATCAGGGTCAGGACCGCATGAGAGACGGTCGAAGACTGATCGAGAGAAGCGTGGAACAGATGCTATGCGGCTAGACTTGGAAACCGTGCAGGCTGTCTGCATGCGGCTGTCTTTAGCTGTCGGATGAGTTGTTCTTGTGCGACTAGGAGTCACGACTGTGCAGGCTGGCCGTATGCGGTTGGCAATTATGGCCGTATGGGTTTTCTGCAAGCGATTGACTTTAGTAACCGCATACGTTTCATCCATGCGGTTGGCAACTGTAGCCGCATAAGCTATGCGGCCGACAGATGTGGCCACATGAGTCTTCTTCATGCGGCTGGCGGATGTAGCCGCATGAGCTTTCTCCATGCGGCTAGCACCCTTATGCGGCTCGAATTGCATAGAGTTCCTCTTTGCCCCTGCAAGTCCAGCATCATAGTGTTTTCTTCTGCCAGACTTGGGAACAACAGAGTTGTCTACGGTCTGAAGTGGGGCCGCAGGAGAGTCTTCTCCGCCGTCTTGAGCAACAGAGGGTATCTCTGGAAGAGCTTCAGTAGGAGCGAATGATCGGGGTCTCCACTCCTTGCGGGCCTTCTTTGTGCGGGCTCGCTTCTGGACCGGGCCAGCGCTCTTGTCGGAAAGCATGTCTTCGAACGCCTGTTGGTCGAGACGGACGACCATCTTCTGTTACGTGGAGCCAAGCTTGGCTGTATCCGATTGCGTCACCAACTCCTCAGCCGTGGAGAAGTTTTTCTCCAGCAGAGTCGCCATCATGTTTGCCATGAAATATAAAAGAGCAGAACAGTTTTATGGGAGGACTGGACTTTTACTTCACGTTACAAACTCGCTTGTACAAAGAAAGCCTAGGGACGAAAGCCTAGGTACAGTAATCTAAGTATAATTGTTTATTTTTTATTCTGGGGGTGACGGTAGAGGCTCGGGAAAGCGACGGCAGCTCTGCCTTACTCCTTGGACGATCGGACGTAGCCTTGGCTCCTGTAACGAGATGCTTGGCGTTGTCGAAGAAATGCTCTTCTTGCACTCCTCATATTGCTCTTCTGGCTTCTCTCTCTGTGGATTAATCTTTGTGTATTTTTCTCTCTGATTATTGGGGGAGCCTCATTTTGCAAGGGAATGGCACCTTGCTATTTATAATAGTGAGGGGCTTCATTAGGGTTTACAATTATTGCCCATTCTCAAAGTGGCGGCGGCCTGGTAAATGATCAATCTGGACAATTAATCTTGAGCATGAAGGATCTGGGCCATTAATGAGGATTATGCCAAATTATGTCAGTCATTAATATTGATTGCAATAAATCCCCATTATGATGATTTGCTGATATCCGTAAATCTAAATGAATCAAATTAATTCATTCTCTTGCCACGTGCCCCAAATCATTGGGATCTGACCCAAAATTTGATTATCTTTAGGACACGTGTCCTGTCATCATTGTTGAGCCGCATGAGGAGCGTTCATATTTGGGCCGCATGAAGGTCGTCATGACCGAGCCGCATGAAAGATTTCATGACCGAGCCGCATGAATAGTCTCTATACTCGAACCGTATGAAGGTTGTCATGACCGAGTCGCATGAATATGTTCATGACCGAGCCGCATGGGGGTCTTCATGGCTGAGCTGTATGAGAGTATTCATGGCCGAGCCGCATGGATTTCTTCATGGCCGGGCCGCATGGGGGACCTTCATGATTGAACCGCATAGGTTTCTCTGCACTGGCCGCATGAACTCGTCTAGTCTGGCCGCATAAACTTGCCTCGAAGCTGTGAAGACTTTCTCCAGTTCCCTAGGAAGATAGTGCTCTTGTGTTAATCATCATGACTATTTTACGTCAGGGCTGTCAGCTGTCAGCCGTCAGCCGTCAGAGCATTAATTGTCAACCGTCAGAGCATTAATTGTGTTTGAATGACGCTGGGTACAGCCGTTCTAAAAAGACACGTGGCTTCCCTCTGTTGGCCGTATGGAGTCCACTCTGTGTTTGAGCCGCATGGGACTCTTGAGCCGCATGTGGCTCCTTGGCCGCATGGATCATTTTTCTTCTCTTTTTCATGCTTCTACAGTTTCTTGGAGAAAGGAGAATAGATTTGAGAGAGAAAATGTTTGATGAATTGAGAATTCAAAAGTTGGTTATTCTCTCCCATGTGCTTCTGTAAAAATTTAGTTAGAGGTGGCAGCCAAGGATTTGGGCTGAGGTGTTAAGGAAAACCCAACAATTTGGTAGGCTAAAGTAAAATGTAGTCTTTGTCATATATTAACATCACATTATGGCAATATGTAAAAATCAATAATTTATTTAACTAATTTTATAAATACTCTTTTTAACCAGGGAAAATATTATACTTTTTTGATTTCAGGAGGGTGGGGTTACATCAAGACTCTGAAGAATCCTGTACCTGCTATATTCTATTAAGAGTTAGTAATATGTCTTATGAATAATTGTAAACAAAAAAAATGTATAGCAAAAACGAAATCTAGGGTGGAAAATAATCCAGGATTATTTTTCGCTGAAAATTGGTATACCGACGGTTATACCGATTTTATATAAAATTTGCTTTCTGTTGTTTGGATCGGCATACCAGCGATATACTTTAGAATACCAACGGTATACCGATTCATTATAGCTGATAATCCAACGGCTATGTTCCAGTGCATTAAATGATCCCAACGGCTCTATTTCTAGTCATTGCAATTGACGACCGATATACCGACGGTATACTGACTGCGGACTAAAAGTTGTGTTAATTGCACTTTATATTGCTTTGGTTATAAATAGCCTTGAACCCCTTTATTCAAGGTTGATGCTTTGAGGCTAAATTTTTTAATCTACCAAAGTCTATCCACAAACAACTCTACCAAAGCTTTCACTTACCTGTCCACAAATTGTGTTAGAGTGTTCTTGAGTTGTAAAGGTTCAATCTTCTTCTTTTTTGTAAGAAGATCAAAACCATCTAGTAAAGAGGTTGAAGTTTGGATCAAAGCTTGTGTGAAGTCGAAGAGTCTTCGGATCAAAGCACTCGTGTATTGAAGTCGAAGAGGCCTTCAGATCAAAGCTCTCGTGTAAGAAGTTGGTGAGCCTTCAGATCAAAGCTTATATTGTAGTATTTGTAATAATAGTGGATCAAAGCTCTCGTTATACTTGGGTGTACTTTTTATCAAGTAAAAGTGATGCCATTTTTGAATTTCAAGTATTTTGCAAAAAGGTACAAAATGAAAAAGGCTTTATGATTACTCGAATCCGAAGTGATCATGGTGTCGAATTCAAAATTACTGATTTTAAAAAGTTTTGTGATGATAATGGATATTATCATGAATTTTTTTGTCCTAGAACTCCTCAACAAAATGGTGTTATGGAGCGGAAGAATCGTATTCTAAGCGATATGGCTAGAGTCATGCTGAATCATAATCTTTCTAAGTATTTTTGGTCAGAAGCTGTAAGTACAGCCTACCATGTTTTGAATAGGGTGTTAATTCGACCTATATAGAAGAAAATCTCTTATGAATTGTGGTTTGGAAAGATTCCAAACATTTTTTATTTTAAAGTTTTTGGTTATTGCTGTTTTATCCTGAACACCAAGAACAACTTAGGTAAGTTTGACTCGAAGGCAGACGAAGGAATATTCCTCGGGTATGCTGCCAAGAGTAAGGTATATAGAATTTCAATAAAAGTTCTATGATTGTTGAAGAATCGATTAATGTTTTCTTTGATGAGCTCAACAATAATAAATCTAGCGACAGTGATGAAGCGGATGTACAAAACAAATCTAAGACACCTAAAGATACTGCTACCAATGAGAGCTATCTGGAGAGTCTACATAAAAGGATAACATTTATGCCAGACTATACAGGGACACTTATAATAAGTGATGTATCCAAGGGAATAGATACACGTTCTTCTACTAGAGACAAAGTAGCAAATGTAGCTTTCATTTCTCAAGTAGAACCTAAGTCAGTAGCAGATACTTTTTCTGATGAGTTTTGGATTGATGCCATGCAAGAGGAACTTAATCAATTTGAGAGAAACCAAGTTTGGGAACTTGTTCCTAAACCTATTGGCCAATCGATAATTGGTACCAAATGGGTGTTCCGAAATAAACTGAGTGAAAGTGGATATGTTCTATGCAACAAAGCATGTCTAGTGGCACAAGGTTATAATCAAGAAGAAATAATTAATTATGACGAGATATATGCTCCTGTTGCTAGATTAGAGTCTAATCGTATGTTTTATGCATTTGCATATTTTCACAATTTTAAACTTTTTAAATAGATGTGAAGAGTGCATTTTTGAATGGATTTTTAAAGGAAGAGATTTTTATGAAGCAACCCCCTGGATTTAAAGATTTTTAAAAACCTGTCACGACCCGCACCCTGTTTAGGGTACGTGAACGTGGGTACGTCCAGACTACGCCGCAGTGTCGGTGGTAGAACGCTGTACAGGTCAACTAGAAATATAACATCTAGACACAGTATATAAACCTATCATCTTCGCACAGAGGTATATAATCTCAACTCAATCACAAGACACCTAAGGAAGATAAGCACGAATATTATAAAGATATGATGGAAATAGATAAACTGAAATAGATGCAAGTCACAGACAGAAGTTCAAAAATTAAGACATAACACAAGATTCCGAATATAAAGTATACTACAAGTCTCAAATATCCAGCTGGAACGCAGTCCAGTCAACCTACTAGACTAGGTCACTACAGAAGTTATATCCTTTACGGGCGCTGTCACCAAAGGTAGATCCTGGTCAAAGTCTCCGTCAGTGCCAAACCTATAGAAGGTCGAGCAGTCAGCATCTAAATCCTCTGTAAATATCAATGGAGTTATCCTGTCAGGATATACGCAAGTATAAACGCTAACAGCAGTTCCATATGAATTGACAAATTCTATAAGAGACAATTATAATAGAATACAAGATGAAATATCAAGACTGGAAATAAATAATATATGTAAAACTAGATATCATGTCAGGGTAAAAATACTGGAATGTAAAGCAGTATAGGAATATCTGATGTATAATATAAACATAAACAGTGCCTCGAGATATTAGAGCGTTATGTAATCGGCTTGGGTCAAGATTAGGCTGTTCCGTTTGACCGACTATGACTAGAAAATATACGGAAACAGGATCAGGTGGATCAGGTCGGCCACAATGGAAAGCTATGAACAAGTAGTATCAGGTCTGGCTATACCCTACGTGCAGTGGGGGTAGAGCTATGAACAAGTGAACAAGAGGATACATGAGGGGTATTGATCACATAACCACTAATAACTCCCTATCCCCGAGTAGTATATGGATCCAAACATATCACGTCATGACATGGGATTCTCTAAGAGGGTAGCAAATCCCTTTAGGAATCGGCGTCTATACAAGTACAGGAAATAAGATCGAATAATGTACCAATATACCATGGTAACCAAGGAATGACATCTCATGACAGGATCCGACGTATACTACTCCATGTACCATCATGTCGGGAATCAAGTAAAACACTACAACTGAATCAGATATAGTAGATATCAAGACAATAAAAACTATCAGAGAATGTACTCGCCTGATACCCTGAGCAACTGATATGTGTAGATGTCCAAACAGGAGTCACAGAGTCCTATTTAGAGTAGTGCAGGTTACAATGAGTTTATAATATAATAATTAAAGTGTAAAATGCAATCTATATGATACTAGGCCTCTCTAGGTCAAAAGTCAACCCTTGGTCAACTATTAGTCAAACTAAGTCAACATCTAGGGTTTGGTCAACTTCTAGTCAAAGGGGTCAACTCTATCTAAGCTAGTCATAATTCTAACCATAGACCCACATGCTATAGGATATCTTATAGTACTATATCATATACATATATATCATGCAAGAATTCTCAACAAGCCACATACACTATGGTATCCCAAATCACATATATCATCTATAGATACTATCCACTTACCCTTAGCCCATATCTTAAATACCTTAACTATTAGTTAATATATTAGTTTTAGGGTCAATACCTTGAAGGTATTAGCCATAATAGCTAATATTACCAAGTTTCAATACATATATCTTACATCTCTACTAGTTACCTACTATCTAGGATTACTTTAGCCAATTTATCCTTTATATATACATGGATGTACCCAATGCCTATTACATATACCAATACCTTTACCTATCCATAACATATACCAATATACTTTTTACCCATATCTAAACATTTATCCTTTACCTATATTATATACATATATCCATATATCCTACTATAAACCCATATCGCTAACTATTTACCCATTACTATACCCTCATACATGTTTGTCTATACTTACATATGGTGCGTGGTTACTTACTCATGTACTATATATATTTCCACCCTACATGTCATAGTACACCAAGACACCCATATACCATATGCACATGGTATAATATACCCCTTATACTATACGTATAAATATATATCTGTATTCCTATGTATCCTATAATATTTGTATCTATATGATACCTATATGAAATACATATGTGATATTCTATCCTTACTATTCTATGCATACCCATGAGTTACCTTGCTACTAAGGTATTTACTTTTACCCTTAGAATTACTTTTAACAACCTACACACACTCACACACACACACATACACACACACACACACACACACACACACACACACACACACACACACACACACACACACACACATACACACACACATATATATATAATATATATAATATATATATATATATATATATATATATATATATATATAATATATATATATATATATATATATATATATATATATAATACACACACACACACACATATATATATATATATATATATATATATTTTAAGGGAAGAATTTATTGAAAGCTAAAGGTGGCTCAGTAAGAGCATTACAGCAGGTGCGGAGCCGACAAAACACAAAATAGGCTCCGTAAACCAGGTAGGAACTAAACACGTCGAAATAAACGAAAATTCGAAATTCGAAAACTCGAATTCGAACCGTCACGCGATACCCGAGGGGGGGGGAACGCGTATGGGAAGGGGTGTGGGCACTCTGCCCTATGGAGACGCGCATCCCGGGGGGGGGAGGCGCTCTGCCCGAAAATGGCGTGCGACTCGAGGAGCCTCGGGCCTCCCCCTGCCTGCACGCAGACCTGAGCCGGCCGGATGGGGCGCCGAGAGGAAGGCGTCGACTCCGGGGGGAGGGAAGGAATCTCGGCGAGGGACACACGACCGAAGAGTGGGGGGTCGACGTCGCCAAGGGGGAGGAAGACGGCTCCGGCGAGGGGGAGGCCTGGGGGGCGCCTGGAAGAGTGGATGGAGCCACGGCGGGGGCCAGACTCGAGCGGCGGTAGGCAGGCCCTACCACCGGCGACGGGGGGGCTCGCGGGGGGGTGGGGGTAGGAGGGAAGAGATGGAGGCGGAGGAGGGGCGCGCCAGGGGGCGGGTAGCCGGGGGGCCGCCAGGGGGAGCTGGGGAGCCACGACGGGGGCTCGGCCCTCTATCCAGGGAGGAGGGAGCGGGGGCTCGACCTCCGGGCGAGACCTACAAGTGGCGAGGGGGAGGACCCTCCTACATGCACCGGAGGGAGCGCCAAAGACCACCAGGGAGGGCACAACTAGTGGGGGAGGTGGAGAGCACTGACGACGGGAACGCCGGAGGAAGAACCATCGCGGAAGGAGGGAGAGGTGTCCTGGGGGTTCCCGAGTCGGAGGTGGGGGAGAGGGACTGCTCTTGGGCCACCGGGGTCTGGGGCGGGGGCCGGGGGGCTTGAGGAGCGCGCTGCCAAAGTAGCTGGAGGCCATGTCAGGAAGAAGAAGGCAGACGCTATCGCGGAGGGCGGTGGCGCCGCGGAGGGGTGTGGCGCTGTGGGGGGAGCGAAGGAGAGAGGGGCGTCGGGCCAGAGGATGGCTCGGCACGCAGAGCAGAGGTCGGCCACGGCAGGGGGCCGAGGAGGGAAGGGTCCTGGGAGGCTCGAGGAGGCAGCCTGCACCGAGCTCGGAGGCGTCGGGGACGACGACGTCTCCGAGGTAGGTGGGTGGGGCCGCTCGGCGAGAAGTAACCGGCGTGGAAGGGGTGAACCCCCCACCGGGGGAGGTGGTGGGGGGGGGCAGCGGATGCCGGCCAACCGTGTAAGCAGGGGGAGAAAGACACGGCCGGGCCGAGGAAGAAGATCCATCCGCCCACGAGGTGGTGGGGGGGGGGACGACGAGGAGCGGAGCTCCCGCCGGAGAAGACCGGGGCCCCCTCGGCTTCCTCTGCGCCATCTCGTTTCTATATATAAAATTCAATAATATATATATATATATATATATATATATATATATTTATATATTTATATTTATATATATATATATATATATATATATAGATTGTATAACCTTAGGATACTATGTTCTACGTAATACTTGACATATCCTATACCATGATATGTCATGATACCTTAATTTATCAAGTATCGCACATTTTTATACCATGCCTTGGCTACCTTACGTATACCCTATGTGACATAACATGTATTCTAGTATCTTATTTCCATTTGTACATATACCTATAGATATCTACCTTTGATCTTCGATACATATATGCATAAATATGTATCCTAGGTTACCTACAATTGATACCAAGATATCTATTTCCTTGCCATATGACATGTATAGCTATAGATTATAGCAATATCTTTACCTATATACCTATATATCAATATACCCTTCTATTTTATTACATGTCAAAATTATTCCAAGATATCCTATGCTTACCATACCCTACCAATCATACACACATGGACTCACTCATCCTACTCTTAGCACTTGACATCTTGATATTATCTATTACCTAGTTCTAATGCCCAATATCTTAGTATTTTGACCAATACCTTATCCTCCCATATACTTATCCAACTAACTCTAATACTAATACTTGATACCGAATAAGATACCTTACTCAAGTATCAATACGCACTTATCCTTACGCATGATACTTGAGTGTCATGATACCAATATCCTCATGGTACCCAAGTATCACACTAGTACCTTGCTCACAACTTTAATACCTTGACACATAACTTATCTATATTTGGCTTACTTGATAACCATTTGTATCAACATTAACACACACTAATTAATACATATTACCTAACAATAATATATATATATATATATATATATATATATATATATATATATATATATATCATACACATTCTTGACAACCTATGATACCTACATTCACTTGATATCCATACTACATAGGCTCATAGGATACACAAAATGCCTATATCGTATAGTCAATTTTTTACTTAAAACTAATACTGCACCTATTAGACCTATTCATTAAATTCTAGGATTAAAGTATGTCGTAGCTCTTCATACTAGCTTTCCGAAAATTCAAACGGATCGCATTTTCATGTCCGGAAGCTCCCAAAATCGCTAAAACAATGAAACATGTTCGTCTTTCGGATAACTGACACTCAAACAGTTTTACAGAAAGTTCTAGAATAAATTTGGCCTATTAATATATATATATATATATATATATATATATATATATATATATATATATATATATATATATATTTGGAAAGCTAATTTCGATACGGTTCTTTTAAAAAAAATGGAAGATTAATCGGAGTCTTGAGGTAGGAGTTATGACATTTCTAAGTTGCTATGGCTATTAAAAACGTGGATGAATATTATGACGTATTTGGGTTGTTTTGGACAAAAGAAACATATGTATATACCCAAATCTAACCATGTATATCATAAGATACCATGACACAACACCACGTATGCTATTTAGGAAACATACATCCAATCTCGACTAAAAAAGGATACGAAAGTTCCTTTGGAGACACGTATAGAACAATTGGTGGTCACAAATTTGATTTCCCCCAATTTGTATCAAAATAAAATGGAAAAAAACCTTCAAATAGGAAGAGAAGAGCCTCAACTCCTCTCTAATGGTACTCTAATTCAAATAGGGTCTTAAATGAATGTAGTTACACTAATGAAATAAAATAGAAGGGTTTAGAGAGCTCATACCAAAAGGGAGATAGATTTCCAATGTAAAATTCCTAGATCTAGATCTCCACCAAGCTTCAAGGCTCCAAATCCTTCCAATCCCTTCTTGGCTAGCTAATAGAGGCTTTTCCTCTCCAACGGAAAGAGAATAAAACAAATTTGGCTCAATTTGGAGGAAATTTGGGTGTAGGAGCAATTTGGGGGGAAAAAGCTCCTAAATAAGGGCTTGAAATAAAAATGGAAAGAGGAAGAAGATGAAGTGGGGCTTTAATAGGAAGGTGGGCTGCCATATGGTGTTAAATTTAGGGTTTGGTTAATTAGGAAAGGTCCACTATACCCCTCCCTTTAGTTATGACAAGTTAGGGATTGAACCTCCCTTCCTAATTAGGTGTTTAGTCAAGTTTTCTAACTAAATCTTCTAATCTAGCCTGAGACTAACATAAGGTCATTTAGGCTAGTCCTAATCATCTAGTTGGATGGTCATGATAAGTTAGCTTAGGTCCTCAAGGATCACTAACCACTATTCTAGTCAAAGGCTAACCATTAGTCATATTCAATAATAACACGTGCACTATTAATTATTTAGATAATTAATCAAAATATAAATTCTAGTTTTGAAAACTAATTTGTCACACAAGATATAATGTGAAATCACAGTAATAACAATAATTAGGAAAAAGTCAAAAATACTCCTGTTCCGAAAAAGTGCTGGTTACAAGTCTACACCCTTAGAAAAATTTCGTCCTCGAAATTTAAGATGGCTGTACTCCTTCTAGGTCAAGCCCCCAACAATCAAGGTCAAGAAAATTCTATCCAATAACATACACGATTATAGTTCTACTGGTCGTGATCTCATAGTCTCGAACATGGTCACTACACTATCTATCACAACACAAAATATCCTGACATGTGCTAATGGAATCACGCAACAAGATGGAAAAGAAGGACAGAAAAGACAGACCTGTTAACCTATCACCCATAGCGTCAGCCTCCTCGACCGTCAACGCAAAAGTCCTGCCCCTCTGGGGTATATCCTTCTGATGGTGCAGGGCATGATGCTGTGCCATAGGTGCCTAGCTCCCCCTCTCTATAGACACCTGCACTCCTACTCTCATGATAATTTCTTACAATACCCTATATTTAATATCACATTGATACACCTAGCTAATATTATCACCCTCAATAACACTCACTAATACTAAATTGATACACTATACCTATCACTTATTACTCATCAATCATGATACATCCTGGACACTTGCACCCTCTAGGCACCATTGGTACACAGTCACTTACTCTAGAACTATACTGGATATATGCTTGATACTATATGATACCAACTGTTAACTATACTCTGACACATTTGTTATAACTATTGCTATAAATGGTACTACACTATGAGTTACTTCTAAGCTTATATACTGATACTTAAGGCTCACCTATCTAATGGAACAACTTGAAGACTCACAAGTTATACTAACAACCAACACAAATACTCAAGGACACAAACCTATCTGCAAGCTACTGTCACGACCCGCACCCACTGTGAGGGTACGAGCACGTAACAATATCCAGCCTACGTCGCAGTATCGGCGGTAGAACGCTGTTCTAGGTCACTATCTAACCGACAAATCACGCAATTATAAAATGTACTTGTCAAAATCTCAACTCCGAACAGAGGACAAGTACAGATATAATGTAGTCACAATCACAGTCTAAGCACGATATGATAACACAGAAGATAATAACTAAGACTAAATACAACAACAAAACTAACTACTAAAATAACATAATCTCCAACAATCTCAAAACATCATATCTCAATTTATTTACAACTCAAGTTCTAAAACATGAAAACTAAAACAAGACAACTAGCTAATCTCCCGATCACTCCTGAGTGTCGGGGCAATAGGTAGGTAAGCCATCTCCTGGTCCATAATATGTGGGGCATGTGTCCTCAGGTCAATCATCTGTAAAATTTTAACAGGTACAGTAGGACAGGAACGAGTACAACTCATCAAGAAAATCCAAGTAATGACAGGGAACTATAAAGCAGTTATAGGCAATTTTATTAATGAACATGGTAGTTTATATACAGGTGATGGTATAGAGAAACAGATAAGATACGAGGAAAATAAGTAACTAAAACAAGAGCAGAATACTGGCAATGAAGACTGTAAAATAAAACTAGCTGAACTAGAGTAACATGATAAGTCCAGACAGTAAATGTAAACCAAGTGTAATCCTATGTAAATCCAGTATGGGACGAATCTAATACAAGATGAATCCAGTACAAGATGATTCTAGTCAGTGATCAAGAATCCAGGTGAGACCAGCTATAATCTAATAGTGTGTTTTAAAATACTGAAATCGACACGGCTGTAGGTATCAGGCACATCTCTCACTGATCAGGCGAGAGACGGCTATGCTTCCAGTAGATTCCAGTAGGGAGATTCCAGATTTGGGGTATGTCTACATGCCTTACTCAATATTTCCTCGCCCCGCAATACAAGTGACTCCAGTACAAGACACGAGAATCGAGAGAGTCCAGCCAAACACGATACTAGCAATGATTCCAGAATGATTCCAGTAATAGAGGCCAGACAATATGGTAAGTGTGTCGCATACATAAATCCAGAATATCTATACGTGTGGTAACAGAGAATCACATAAAGCTAACTACAACTGAGGTACAGTAACCGACAAATAAATGAGAGAACTATCAGAGAATATACTCGCCTGCTACTCTGAAAAGAGTAGTATAATATCAGATGTCTGCACCAGAGTCACAATGTCCTAAACAGACGAATATAGGTTATAATTTGTTTAAGATAAGGTAAATGAATGATACTATGCAAACTACAAGATTTTTAGGTCAATCTAGGTCAAAGTCACCTCTAAGTCAAACCTGGGCAACTGTCTAGGTCAAACTAGGTCAAAGTCAAACTTGGTCAACTCTGGGTCAACCCAAGTCAATACTCTAGTCAAACTAGGTCAATAAAGTCAATATTGGGCCTATTGGTCCAATCTAAGTTATTCTATAGGGTTAACTCAAGTATAGGCTAAGGTACCCTATCTATGCATCAAAAGGCTACACCCACACTCACCCACTACCTCTCTTTCACTCCCAAAAGGACACACCCAGAACAAATACTTATATACATATTATATATATCATATATATATTGATATATATATATATATATAAATATATATATATATATATATATATATATATATATATATATATATATATATATATATATATATATATACATACATACACCCAAAGCCTGTAGTCCTAGACATATATAAGCCTCTCATATATATAACACATATATATCATATAGATATATATGTCACATCAATTCTTAGGTATATCCCCCACAAGAACTCTCAACACAAACACATAGAGTATCATATACACTCCATCAGTTATACAATCCTCTCATATATATGTACCTATATACTTCACATATAAATATACTCAGCCTTACATCAATTATCCATAAAACCCAAACAACTATTCAACCCTTGTCCATCCTCATTCTCAGGAACCTGAGAATCTACCTCACAAACATAAATTCAAACCCTCCTCATATATCATGTAAACCCAAACTAACCCAAACTCAGGCATCTAATAATCATACTCAACATTTCAGGAATTCAGAAATCAACATCTACCTCAATCCCCAACTCAGGTTACAAAATCCTGAACCATCTCAGGTTACAGTTACATTTTAGTTTAAATAAACATCATATATATGTTACCAATATACATATACATGTATATCAACCCAAAACAGTGTCAAAGTGTATGCCTGTGTGTGTGTGGTGCATGAAAGCAGTGTGTAAAAGAGACTGTTCTCAGGTTATTATCAACCAACCCAATACCAAGTTCCAGTTAGGATAGTGCAATATCAGAAACAATGAGTGTGACAGTTGACATGAATATGTACAGCAGTTCTTGTGTACAAGAACTGCACACTGCTGCAATACATAACATTGCAGGCCAATTGCTAATGCAGTGAGCCATGGTCAAGCCCAGGGCCAGGGAACTCCTGCAGTGCAGTCCAAGTGCACAGGCCTCCAAGGCTCTGCACAAGAGAGCAGAGGTTGGGCTCTTCCCGAGCCCCATACCATTCGGGTAAGGACTAAATCAAAACCCCCATTTCATTCGAAAATCGAATACTAAAACCCAATATGAATCCAAATGTATACATGGAATTCTAGTTAACAGCTACAATTGAAATTATCATAAAAGATCATCTAATTAACATCAAAAAAACCAATTTAATCAAATCAGTAACCACATAACAATATCAGTCTCAGTTTTACGAGTATTCAAAAAACAGTTCAATCAGGACATTGCATTAACTGTAATGCAATGGGATCATTTCTCAAAATGTGTTGATATGCACATACAACCCAATCAATATCCCAATGATCCCACATAACACAGGTTTAAACACTAGGAATTTGTCAAAATTTAGAAATTTCAGAAAAACCAATTCGAAACTGGAACAGCATATACATAGAGTCTTGAATTCAAATACATCCATAAATTCGAAATAATTATAATGAAACACATGTACTGTCATGGGGACATGTCCCACGAGTCCAATGGGACACCCACGAGTCCAAGAATCAGGACACGAGGTGTCCAAACTCAAATCGAAAGTGTGTCAAAAAATAGAATTTCCAGTCCTCGTGCACGCATGCACGTGTGTCCAACTCATTACACAGGCCACGTGGAGACACGTGGCCATGCACACATTTTCCCCTAGACTAGGGGGACGGATCCAAGTGCCTGTCCCGTATCCATGTGAACCGTGGTGTCGTGTCGAACCGCGTATCAGTTGCTCGAATCTGAACGAGCACAGCCTGCACGCGCGGCCAGTGCGGCCAGTACGAGGAGGAGAACTCCTCGCACACTGAACCAAATGGCCCCAAATTTTTGGAGGATGATGTCAGTCAGTGCCCTGACATCCTCCCAAAATTTGGCGTGTCCACGTGTTCGACACAGTAAGATATCATGCCCGAGTAGCTGGACTGTGCACTCGTGTCGTGCACGCGTGTCCAACACCAAAAACAGACACAAAACGACACAGAAATACCTAACACCTTTCACAAAAATTAATGTACATACTTAGATCTACAAATTCATGTAATTACATTTACAAAAATCGAAAATAAATTCCTTAGAGGTATTTCGTCGAACACCCACACATACACTATGACACGTGTCCGATACGGACACCAAACGGACACGAATTTGGCTCGAACTTTAGGGACAGCTTGGGGACTCCTAGATCTAGCCCTAAATGCAAAGAAAATAGAAATTTAGATCAATTTGAGGAGTTTTACCTATAGGTGCAAAAAGCTCGAAAGAGCTTCAAATGGGGTGTGTTCTCCTTGATGGCCAAATGCTCCAAATGAATCCAAAACTGAGATTAACCTCCAGAATTAATAAACAACTAGGAATTAGGTCCTAATGCAAAAGAAAAGGATTAAAAAGAAATTAAAATGAAATTATGGGGATTTTTGGAAGGGGGAAAAATACCTTTTCTTTTCCTATATGTTGAAATAAAATAAAAGAGGCAAGAACTAATGAATAAGTGTTTATATAGGGTGGGGATCCCTATGTGGCTAGTCATAAGGGAAGGAATTAGGTTTAGGGTGTCAAATCATGGGCCATGGGCCAAGTCACAAGTCATTAAGTCCTTAAATCACAAGTCATTTCATTAAACCACAAACCATGAAATAATTTCACTTAAACTAATCCTCCTAATCCAAAATTAGTTTCTAATGACTAAAAGTAGGTTAACCTAAGTTAGACTAGGGTCACCATGGCTAGGGTTAGCTTCTAGGCTAGTCCACTAGGTCTCAACAAGTCAAGGTCAACTAGAATTTACCAATTCAATAAATCATCAAATAATTCAAATAAGTCAAAATGACCAAATTACCCTTAGGCTAAAAATGATAATTAAATCATCCTAATGACATGGTTAGGCTCTAGGTCATGCAGTCTCTCGGGTTTCACTGGCAGCACATCAAAATCATAAGTCATGACTTAAAGCAGTTTTTAAATAGTTTAAAAATTATTAAAAATCACCAAAAATCATAATATTAAATAAATATCAATAAATAATAATTATAATTACAAAATTTCAAAATTACCCTCATCTGGAAAACTAGGTGTTACAGCTACCAAGCTATAAACTATCCAAAGAACTTCAAAACTAACAGAATGAAATCTTATAAGGAACTGGACTGAAAATAATTGAAAGTATTCCTACTCTTAAGTTAATTAATGATGGAACATAATTCTAAAATAACATAAATGAAAGATAGATATGATATGTTAAGAACCTTCTCAAGATACAATCTGATAATCATATACGTTTGTCCAAAATTATAATACTCAGAATCCTTGCCATGCCAGTAAGCAAGGCTGCAATAAATGACAGATTCTATAACTGGGTATGCACCTCTATAATTATGTCGTCTGGAATCCTCGCTACACCGACAAGTATAGCTGCAAGAAATCCCAAATCTCATAACCAAGATATGTACATCCGAAGTCAGGTCTCTACGTTTCTGTCACGCCGACTAATATAGCTGCGATAAACTCTAGGTTCCATAACCAAGTAGACGTCTTACCATCCCTGTTATTCCCGTCAACATATGTTAGCAGAAGATGCCGTAACTCGGGCCATAACATTCATCTCGATATGAAAAATTAAAATCAACAATGATCCATCAAAATCAAATACAATGTCAAGGAGCAAGGGCAAACAGAAACAAAAGGAAAGGATTTCAAATTGACGTTCAAACAAGATTCTCAAGGGTCGTCCTAGGAATCTCTCAAAAAGTCCTAACTGTGATTGAGCAACTCCTATCATAACCTAGAATCTTCATCCTAATTGCAGGCTCGTAATTAGTACTCTAAGTTGAGCACCATTAAGAAATCGCATAAGTTGCGACTCTAACCTGCATAGGCCACCACAAAAATATGTCACAACCCGCATCCTATTTAGGGGTACGAGAATGTGGGTATGTCCAGCCTACGCCGCAGTATCGGTGGTAGAATGCTGTATAGGTCAACTAGAAATATAACATCTAGACACAAAGTATATAAACTTGTCATCTCTGCACGGAGGTATATAATCTCAACTCAATCACAAGACATCTAAGGAAGATAAACACGAATATCACAATGATATAATAAAAATAGATAAACTGAAATAAATACAAGTCACAGACAGAAGTTCAGAAATTAAGACATAACACAAGATCCTGAATATAAAGTATACGACAAGTCTCAAATATCTAGCTGGAACGCAGTCCAGTCAACCTACTAGACTAGGTCACTACAAAAGGTATATCCTCTATGGGCACTGTCACAAAAGGTAGTTCCTGGTCAAAGTCTCCGTCTATGCCAAACCCATAGAAGGTCGAGCAATCAGCATCTAAATCCTCTGTAAACAACAACAGGGTTATCCTGTCAGGATACGAGCAAGTACAAACGCTAACAGTAGTTCCATGTGAATTGACAAATTCTATAAGAGACAATTATAATGGAATATAAGATGAAATATCAAGACTGGAAATAAACAGTATATGTAAAACTAGATATCATGTTACGGTATGAAATTCTGGAATGTAAAACAGTACAAGAATATTGTTTGCCATTGATTATAAAAGAACAGAACAGTTTTATGGGAGGACTGGACTTTTACTTTACAACACAAACTCGCTCGTACAAAGAAAGCCTAGGGACGAAAACCTAGGTACAGCAATCTAAGTACAATTGTCTAGTTTTTTCTGGGGCTTGACGGTAGAGGCTCGGGAAAGCGACGGTAGCTCTGCCTTACTCCTTGGACGATCGGACGCAGCCTCGGCTCCGGAGAAGAAATACTCCTGCACGAATGTGGACCTCTCTGTGTCTGGCCTTGTGCGTATATCTCTGTGCTCTCTCTGCTCTGTCTCTACTTTTTTTGTCCAGGGTTTGCAAGGGAATGGCACCTTGCTATTTATAGGAGTAGGGTATGATAATTAGGATTTGCAATGATTGCATTTTAAACAGAGGGCGGCCAAGGATTTGTTAAGATTTGCCCTGATCTTGCTTTTATGTTGATTGTAACAAATCTGCATCATTTGTTGGGGATTGATCTGGGTAATTATGATGATTAAAATAAATCTAATTTGTTTGGGATTTGACCAAATCTGGACGGTTATGTTGATTGCAGCAAATCTGAGTTATTAAGATTTGATCGACTCCTGCAACGTGTCCTTCATAAATATAAATTACTGAGATTCAATCAGCTCCCGCTACGTGTCCCTCATTGACTGCAATAAATATGAATTATTGAGATTCGATCAGCTCCCGCCACGTGTCCCAACTGCTGCGGGCCGCATGGAGGACTGTCATGGTTGGGCCGCATGAGTGTAGCCTCGTGTCAGACCCGTATAAGGGCGACCTTATCTGAACCGCATGACAATCCTTAAATCTGAGCCGCATGAGGGTGGCCCTATGATCTGAGCCGCATAGGGGTAGCCATATCTGAACCGCATGGCAATCCTTTAATCTTAGCCGCATGAGGGTGGCCCTGTGATCTGAGCCATATAGGGGTAACAGCCACATGGGGGTGGCCTCCAACTAAACCGCATAAGGATGGCCACGTGTCAGAGCCGCATGGAATAAAATGCTTTGGAATTCGGTGGATCGTGCCAGCTATAGAGATTTTCTTTGTTTTCCTAGGAGCACGCCATTATGTCAGAGTCATCATTACAGCTTTATGTCAGAGCTGTCAAACCTTCTGTCACGACCCGCACCCACTGTGAGGGTACGAGAACGTAACCACGCCCAGCCTACGCCGCAGTGTCGGCGGTAGAACGCTGTCCTAGGTCAACATACATCTAACAAAATATCTCTAAACAGTTCAATACTCCCCGAATGGGGGTGACATAGCAGTAATAAACTCAATCACAACTAAGGAAGAGATAGCACGAAATGAAATAGAACTTAAGGGACAAATAGATGAAAAGTAGTCTAAGATAATCCCAGCAAATATCCAGAAGTACATGGTCTCAGATACAGAATGAAAGAATATACATCTCTGAACTCAGAATAAAGTCTAGCTAAACATGCCTCAAGGCTACATAAAAGAAACTAAGCCATACTAATCTAATCTAGGCAATCTGGGTGATATCCTCAGCTAGATCTGGGTCCTCCTGAGGGTCCAGCTCATAGGTGTCATCTAAGGCTGCCCTGTAGTAAGTATCCAGACCAGCCTCCTCCTCGTCCTCTGTAATATTTTCAACAGGTCCAGTCAGGACAGGAGCGAGCACAATGCATCTCATGCAATTCATATCATGTCAGGAAATATAAAGCAAGCAATAGAATAAGATACATGAAACGCTGTAAAAGATGTACATGAAAACATGAGAGATATTTGATAACTGGAAATATATACATGATAAGTAAGAACTGTAAGTGACTAGTGATTTAGAGTACGAGATGGCATGTAATTGGCTTAGGTAGTACATGATAAAACATGGAAGTAACAGAGTGTACATGATGGGTAAATCACATGACCATTTATACTCACCCCTACCCATAATCAATACACAAGGATCTATTCAAGTTACGTTACGAACATGATGTTTTGGTTATACAAGAGACACATGGGCAAATCATGAGCGTACATGAGAGTACATGGACGTACATGTAAGAACATGAGAGAACATGAGTATACATGAATAACGCAGAAGCAAGGAATACATGATGTACATAAAACACATGTCATAAAGTATCCGATGCGCCCGCTAAGGGGGATAACATCCCAAGAAGAGATCCATATAGTACCAATCCGTGATGATAACGTGACAGCATCAAGTAAAAGTAATCTAGAGCGAGAATATAAATCGTGACATGTATGAAACGATCAGAGAATGTACCCGCCTGGTATCTGAGTGTCCGATATGAAAGCACTGTCCGAGGAGTAGTGTCTGGCTCCTAATCAGAACAGCACAAGTCACAATAAGTCCAAAATGGTATAATGAAGTCCTACTATGTATTCTACATGATTCTAGGTCAATCTAGCCAAAGTCAACTCCTGGTCAACTCTGGTCAACCCTAGAAGTCAAATCTAGGTCAAAAAGTCTAATCTAGGTCTAACAAGACTATTCTAGGTTAATCAAGACTAATCTAGGTAATACCATGCCAAGCCTATCAATACACAACTCTACACAAGGCTATCTAGCCTATAGCCTACTAGACACATCTACCAAGATATCCTCTATAGCTAATCAATACACAAATGGTATATATTATAATCTAATAAAATATACCCATGTGCTATCTATACATATCACCACACAACCATATATAACATCTAGGCCTACACATGGAAATCACATAGAATATATATATATATATATATATATATATATATATATATATATATATATATACATATGGCTACCTAGGTACACCACACATATCATCATATATATGTGATTCCTATATATGTGTATCCACATATATCCATAATATAATGTATGTATTTAGATATACATACCTATACATTACACACACATACACATCTAGATTTTATACATAATATATATACATATGCATATAGAGAGAGGGAAGGCTTGTGTGTGTGTAGGCATGAGAGTAGCAATGTGTGTGAGTGTTAGAGTGTAGCTGTGTGTGTGTGTGGCAAGATAAAGACAGTATGCAGGAACTACAAAACAGTGGAAGAGAGAGAGGAAAGTGTGTGACTTGTGACAGGTTATGAGTGCAAATAGTGAGCTAAATGAGTGTGTGACTTGTGTGAGGAACATGTGTGTATATGAAAGGAAGAGGGGAGGACAGTGTGTGAGCTAACAGTGCAATACATTCAACCTAGTCCACAGAAAACCACATGCCAGGCAAGGAGAGGAATTCAATCCAGGTTCTAAGATAACCAACATTGCAACAATACAAAGGAAATTTCTTATCAAATAAAAAGGGAGGAATGAAAATCAGTTCATAATTATGCATTCTCAGGTTGAAGAACTAAATCTCAGTTTATGACAGTTAAGAACAAAATTCGCATCAATACCAGTTTTTAGTTTGTAAAGAAAACCAAAGCTCAGGTATTACATACATATACAACTTAAATTTCAGTTTACAAACATAGGGAAAATCTCAGAATTTCATACTACAACCTATCTAGATTTCTGTTTAACACAAAAACTCATCAGTTTTGAACATCCCAAAACCCCTTTTCATTCTCAGGAAGAAGTCGATTTCAGTTTACAGTGATTCAAACTCAGTTTAACCACAAACCCAGGTTCCTATTATCAACTGAACAACATACTTTCAAAAGGAAGGAAGGAAATCAGTTCGTAACAGAACAAATTCCCAGGTTCCTGTGTGGGCTTGTGTGTGATACTAAGGGGATTCCTGAAAAACCAGTTGACAGTATATGGTTAAGTGTGTGTCATGGGTTAAGCTCAGGTTTTAAACCACAGGGTAATCTCAGGAATAGGCAAAGGAAATCAATTCAGCACATACCCCAACTGTCCAGACCATGACAGTTCAGGCCACAACAATCAAGCCCCCATTCAAATGTATTACACCACCAATCATCCAACAAACTTGACCATGGTTAGATAATGCATAGGAGAACCCATTTAGGGACTCTAACCTAATCATTAACAGCATTAAGTGGGTTTAAAATGATGGCAAAGTTCACATATAAACTGGAAAAAAAATTAGAAAACTAAACATCAAGTTTCAGAATTTGCTAACTTGCCAAAACCCATTTTGAACTCCATTCAATGCCAATTCACCCAAAAACTTAACCACAGTTAGTATACATAGAGAGTAACATGTTTAGGATTTAAAACCCAGTATTAATCATCATTTCAGAGGCTAAATCAAGAGGCTAAATCATGTATGAAATCTGGATAAAAACTGGAACTGAACATAATCTCAGAAATTGATAACTTGACAAAACTCATTGAAAAACATATTAAAATAACAATTGGAAGGTTGGTAAATAAAGAACCCCATGTGCACAAACCCCACACATCTATTTCGTGTCCCCCAAGGCCGGACACGGCGTGTCCAATGCAAAGAACTCAAAACCAACACACACAGTGTACTGTCAGTGCACTGTCTCGTGCACACGTGCACTCGTGTCGTGTGCACGACACAGGACACCACAGTGTCTCGTGCTTGTGTCAACAGGTACTTCTAGTGTCTAGCTACAAGTGTGTTAGCCTACACTAGGTCCTAGCGTGTCGTGTCCTAGGTAATGAGGCCGTATCAGTGGCAATAAAACACAGTGCACAGAACAGGGAAATGTCAGTGCGTGACCGATATCTCCTAAACCTTTCCACAAAACCAATGAAACTTTGGGGGCATGATGTCAGTGCATGCCCCCTCGAGTCCACAAAGTTTTATTTTGGATCAATACGTGTCGTGTCCGCTACAGGCCCCGAGTAGCAGGGAAACACTGTAGCGCACGCGCGCGAGCGTGTGCACGCGCGTGTCCAAGCCAAGAATCCGACTCAAACCGACACTAATACTACCACATAAGAACATGGATCAATAAACAAGATTAAAACTAAATTTCCTATTTAAAAACTTTCCAAAAACCTGATCGAAATCCCCTCTTGGGCATTTCGACAAACACCTAGGCCACAACCTAGATACGTGTCCAAATGGACACGAAACTCATGAAACCTGACACGACACTAATGCACACACTTAGGGGACCCCTAGGGCTTCCTAATGATGAAGGCGAATCGAAATTTCATGGAAATTTGAGGGAGTTACCTAAGCTTGAACCTTCAAGAAAAATCCCTATTCAAATGCTCTCCTCTTGATGTCCCAATCCACCAATATCACCACAAACTGAAATGGAACATTAATGACAGCAAGAATAGATAGATTAGGACCTAATAGAAAAGATTTGAATGGAAAAGAAAGAGGAATGGAATTTTAGGGATTTATTGAATAGGAACAAACCTTGATTTTCTAACTTGAGCTTTCCCAAGAAGGAGGCAACCCTAAACTAAGAGAGTATTTATAGGGTGGTGTTCCCAATGATGATATGGTGGCTGGCCACTTAGTCTAGGGCTTAGGGTTTTGGAATTTGTCTTGGGCTTTGGGCCAAACTACAAGGCTATGAGCTAAAAGATTAACCAAAGGCTCTAAACCATAAGCCATGACTTATGACTTTCTAAATCCTAATGCTAACTAGAGTCTAATGACCAACCCAAGGATTAGCTTAGGTTAGGCTAGAGTCATATAACCTAACCAAGTCCATGCTAACTAGGGTTAGCTTCTAGGTTGGTCTACAAGGGTCAACACTAGTCAAAGTCAACCTAGTCCAAACAATTCTAGAATAATTCCTAAAAATTCCCAAAAATTCTAATAAATTCTATTAAATATAAATAATAATTAATAATCCCAAATAATTCTTAAAATTACAAAAAATGACTAAAATACCCCTCAGTCTGGAAATGAACACTAGCAAGACACCAATCATAAGTCATGAATTTAAATAGTTTAAAAATAATTAAAAATCACTAAAAATCATAACAATAAATAAATACCATTAAATAATAATTATAATTACAAAATTTCAAAATTACCCTCTTCTGGAAAATTGGAGGTTACAATCCTACCCACCTTATAAAAATTTCGTCCTCAAAATTAAAATGGTAGTAGTCCTTCTAGGTCAAACACCCCACAATCAGAGTCTCAAATATACCGTCAGATAATCATATGCGTCTGTCCAAAACCATGATTCTCAGAATCTCTGTCATGCCAGTGAGCAAGGCTACGATAATCATAGAGTCCTCGACTATGGTACATACCTCTAGAACTATGGTATTTAAAATTTTTGCATTGCCGCGCGCTTGGCAGCGAAAACCTTAAATTCCCACACCCGAGAAATACATCCATAATCCGACTATATGTCCTCACTATGCCTGCTAGCATGACCCTAGAGGATTCTAAAGTCTCATAATCGAGGCAACCTAGCCCATACAATTTATCTCAGAAGAAAAATTAAATTATAATGAAACTCCAGATCAAACTTATCAACAGTGAGGAGACAGATAGGAATAGATAGAACTGAATTTCAAGATAGGTATAATGAGGTAAGGTGGAAATAGAATCGAGAAGATCAGAACCTGCTAGCACCTCTCCTACTGCCTGAGCATCCTCAAGTGTCATGGCGTAAGCTCGTCCTTGCTGGCCTCCCCTGGCCTGCTGCTGATGCTGTGCGAACCTCTGTTGCTGAGTCTATAATGCTGGTCCTCTCTGTTGTCCTGCCGGAGCCCCAGCTCCTGCTCCCTGAGTTGTCCGTCCCGCAGACTTGGGACACTCTCTCAACTGATGATCTGATGATCCGCAGAGTAGGCACTTGCCTAGCCTCAGCCGGCATTCACCCCAATTGTGCCCTGGTTTCTTACAGAAGGGGCAAAAGGTAACATGCTGCTGCCTCTGCTGCTGCTGCTGCTGTCTCTGCTGGAACGGCTGCGGCTGGAACTGCCTCGGCTACTGGTGCTGAGGGTGAGGCCTCTTGGCCTGGCCTCCGCTGCTACTGCCATCGACTGGGTCTCACCCCCTCTTGAGCCTAAGCTCAAGATCATCCTCTGCCAACAAGGCTGCCGTCAAGATCTCCTCGAAGGTGGCATCCCGGTTGCCCTTGGTCAAGGACTTGACCTCCTTGACTAGACCCTTCCGGAACCTCTGGGCCTTCGCCGTCTTGCTCAGGCCCTCTACGAACCTCCCGAGGCGGCCAAACTCCCCTGCATACTCCTCCACTGAAAGACTCCCCTGGGCTAGGCTTTCGAACTGCGTCTCCAAGGCTCTGAGTGCTGAATCTGGGAAGAACTTCTTCTTGAAGAAGCCCTTGAACTGCTCCTAAGTCTGCCCAGCTACCCCCACCCTGGGGTCTAACTGATACCAGGTGCGAGCAAGATCTCGCATCCGACTAGCTGCGGCCTCGATCTGAAGATCGGCTGGTATCCTAGCCAGGCAGAAGATCTCTTCTATATGCTCGATCCACTCGTCAGCGTATATAATCCCCTCCATCCCCAGGAAGTCTCTGGGACTCATCTTCTGAAACTGCTCGATCCCCGGTGTCTTCGACTGCTGCACCACTGGTCGAGCTGCGACTGTCGTGACGGCCAACTCCATGCCTCTGTCCTCTCGAGCCTGCTGTCGGTCCATGAACTGCTGGAAATACGCGAACATCTGAGCTGCGTCCATGTATCCTGGAGGCGGCTGCTGGAAGGGATCCTCTGGAATGACCAGGTCCTGCCTCCGATCTGGTGGAGGTATACCCCCTGCTGCTGGTGGAAGGGCTCCTCTGATCGCTGCTGAAACGTCTACTCCAGCTGGCATGAGTGGGTCTGCGGCACCAGGGGCTAGCTGCTGGGTATGAGAGGTGGCAGTCCTCCCATCGATGTCCGCCTGGCCCTGGCGAGGTGATCCTATCTCAACCATCCTGGAGACAGATCAAAAGAAACAATTGCTAAGAACGAGTCGAAATAGCAAAGGAGGACAGTTATATTCAAAGGAAAATAATATCAGCAAGAACTGAGATGGTATGAATTAGATAAGAGTTTTTCCTAATGTGATTGAGTACCTCAAAGAAATATCCTAATCCTACTGCAGGCTGTAGTGATACTCTAGTTCGAATACCACTACATAAACTCGACCTGTATGGGCCACCACTAAAAACATGTCACGACCCGCACCCACTATGAGGGTACGAGAACGTAACCACGCCCAGTCTACGCCGCAGTATCGACGGTAGAACACTGTCCTAGGTCAACATACATCTAACAAAATATCTCTAAACAGTTCAATACTCCCCGAATGGGGGTGACATAGCAGTGATAAACTCAATCACAACTAAGGAAGAGATAGCACGAAATGAAATAGAACTCAAGGGACAAATAGATGAAAAGTAGTCTAAGATAATCCCAGCAAATATCCAGAAGTACATGGTCTCAGATACAGAATAAAAGAATATACATCTCTGAACTCAGAATAAAGTCTAGCTAAACATGCCTCAAGGCTACATAAAAGAAACTAAGCCTCACTAATCTAATCTAGGCAATCTGGGTGATATCCTCAGCTAGAGCTGGGTCCTCCTGAGGGTCCAGCTCATAGGTGTCATCTAAGGCTGCCCCGTAGTAAGTATCCAGACTAGCCTCCTCCTCGTCCTCTGTAATATTTTCAACAGGTCCAGTCAGGACAGGAGCGAGCACAATACATCTCATGCAATTCATATCATGTCAGGAAATATAAAGCAAACAATAGAATAAGATACATGAAACGCTGTAAAAGATGTACATAAAAACAGGAGAGATATTTGATAACTGGAAATATATACATGATAAGTAAGAACTGTAAGTGACTAGTGATTTAGAGTACGAGATGGCATGTAATTGGCTTAGGTAGTACATGATAAAACATGGAAGTAACAGAGTGTACATGATGGGTAAATCACATGACCATTTATACTCACCCCTACCCACAATCAATACACAAGGATCTATTCAAGTTACGTTACGGACATGATGTTTTGGTTATACAAGAGACACATGGGCAAATCATGAGCGTACATAAAAGAACATGAGAGTACATGGACGTACATGTAAGAACATGAGAGAACATGAGTGTACATGAATAATGCAGAAGCAAGGAATACATGATGTATATGAAACACATGTCATAAAGTATCCGATGCGCCCGCTAAGGAGGATAACATCCCAAGAAGAGATCTATATATTACCAATCCGTGATGATAACGTGACAGCATCAAGTAAAAGTAATCTAGAGCGAGAATATAAATTGTGACAAGTATGAAACGATCAGAGAATGTACTCGCCTGGTATCTGAGTGTCCGATATGAAAGCACTATCCGAGGAGTGGTGTCTGGCTCCTAATCAGAACAGCACAAGTCACAACAAGTCCAAAATGGTATAATGAAGTCCTACTATGTATTCTACATGATTCTAGGTCAATCTAGCCAAAGTCAACTCCTGGTCAACTTTGGTCAACCCTAGAAGTCAAATCTAGGTCAAAAAGTCTAATCTAGGTCTAACAAGACTATTCTAGGTTAATCAAGACTAATCTAGGCAATACCATACCAAGCCTATCAATACACAACTCTACACAAGGCTATCTAGCCTATAGCCTACTAGACACATCTACTAAGATATCCTCTATAGCTAATCAATACACAAATGGTATATATTATAATCTAATAAAATATACCCATGTGCTATCTATACATATCACCACACAACCATATATAACATCTAGGCCTACACATGGAAATCACATAGAAAATATATATATATATATATATATATATATATTTTATATATATATATATATATATATATATAAATATATATATATATATATATATATATATATATATATATATATATATATATATATATATATATATATACATATGGCTACCTAGGTACACCACACATATCATCATATATATGTGATTCCTATATATGTGTATCCACATATATCCATAATACAATGTATGTATTTAGATATACATACCTATACATTACACACACATACACATCTAGATTTCATACATAATATATATATATATACATATGCATATAGAGAGAGGGAAGGCTTGTGTGTGTGTAGGCATGAGAGTAGCAATGTGTGTGAGTGTTAGAGTGTAGCTGTGTGTGTGTGTGGCAAGATAAAGACAGTGTGCAGGAACTACAAAACAGTGGAAGAGAGAGAGGAAAGTGTGTGACTTGTGACAGGTTATGAGTGCAAACAGTGAGCTAAATGAGTGTGTGACTTGTGAGAGGAACATGTGTGTATATGAAAGAAAGAGGGGAGGACAGTGTGTGAGCTAACAGTGCAATACATTCAACCTAGTCCACAGAAAACAACATGCCAGGCAAGGAGAGGAATTCAATCCAGGTTCTAAGATAACCAACATTGCAACAATACAAAGGAAATTTCTTGTCAAATAAAAAGGGAGGAATGAAAATCAGTTCATAATTATGCATTCTCAGGTTGAAGAACTAAATCTCAGTTTATGACAGTTAAGAACAGAATTCGCATCAATACCAGTTTTTAGTTTGTAAAGAAAACCAAAGCTCAGGTATTACATACATATACAACTTAAATTTCAGTTTACAAACATAGGAAAAATCTCAAAATTTCACACTACAACCTATCTAGATTTCAGTTTAACACAAAAACTCATCTCAGTCTTGAACATCCCAAAACCCCTTTTCATTCTCAGGAAGAAGTCGATTTTAGTTTACAGTAATTCAAACTCAGTTTAACCACAAACCCAGGTTCCTATTATCAACTGAACAACATACTTTCAAAAGGAAGAAAGGAAATCAGTTCGTAACAGAACAAATTCCCAGGTTCCTGTGTGGGCTTGTGTGTGATACTAAGGGGATTCCTGAAAAACCAGTTGACAGTATATGGTTAAGTGTGTGTCATAGGTTAAGCTCAGGTTTTAAACCACAGGGTAATCTCAGGAATAGGCAAAGGAAATCAATTCAGCACATACCCCAACTGTCCAGACCATGACAGTTCAGGCCACAACAATCAAGCCCCCATTCAAATGCATTACACCACCAATCACCCAACAAACTTGACCATGGTTAGATAATGCATAGGAGAACCCATTTAGGGACTCTAACCTAAACATTAACAGCATTAAGTGGGTTTAAAATGATGGCAAAGTTCACATATAAACTTGAAAAAAATTAGAAAACTAAACATCAAGTTTCAGAATTTGCTAACTTGCCAAAACCCATTTTGAACTCCATTCAATGCCAATTCACCCAAAAACTTAACCAGAGTTAGTATACATAAAGAGGAACATGTTTAGGATTTAAAACCCAGCATTAATCATCATTTCAGAGGCTAAATCAATAGGCAAAATCATGTATGAAATCTGGATAAAAACTGGAACTGAACATAATCTCAGAAATTGATAACTTGACAAAACTCATTGAAAAACATATTAAAATAACAATTGGAAGGTTGGTAAATAAAGAACCCCATGTGCACAAACCCCACACATCCATTTCGTGTCCCCCAAGGCCGGACACGGCGTGTCCAATGCAAAGAACTCAAAACCAACACACACAGTGCACTGTCAGTGCACTGTCTCGTACACACGTGCACTCGTGTCGTGTGCATGACACAGGACACCACAGTGTCTCGTGCTTGTGTCAACAGGTACTCCTAGTGTCCAGCTACAAGTGTGTCAGCCTGCACTAGGTCCTAGCGTGTCGTGTCCTAAGTAATGAGGCCGTATCAATGGCAATAAAACATGGTGCACAGAACAGTGAAATGTCAGTGCGTGACCGATATCTCCCAAACCTTTCCACGAAACCAAATGAAACTTTGGGGGCATGATGTCAGTGCATGCCCCCTCGAGTCCACAAAGTTTCGTGTCGGATCAATACGTGTCGTGTCCGCTACAGGCCCCGAGTAGCAGGGGAACAATGTAGCGCACGCGCGAGCGTGTGCACGCGCATGTCCAAGCCAAGAATCCGACTCAAACCGACACTAATACTACCACATAAGAACAGGGATCAATAAACAAGATTAAAACAAAATTTCCTATTTAAAAACTTTCCAAAAACCTAATCGAAATCCCCTCTTGGGCATTTCGACAAACACCTAGGCCACAACTTTGATACGTGTCCAAATGGACACGAAACTCATGAAACCTGACACGACACTAATGCACACACTTAGGGGACCCCTAGGGCTTCCTAATGATGAAGGCGAATCGAAATTTCATGGAAATTTGAGGGAGTTACCTAAGCTTGAACCTTCAAGAAAAATCCCTATTCAAATGCTCTCCTCTTGATGTCCCAATCCACCAATATCACCACAAACTAAAATAGAACATTAATGATAGCAAGAATAGATAGATTAGGACCTAATAGAAAAGATTTGAATAGAAAAGGAAGAGGAATGGAATTTTAGAGATTTATTGAATAGGAACAAACCTTGATTTTCTAACTTGAGCTTTCCTAAGAAGGAGGCAACCCTAAACTAAGAGAGTATTTATAGGGTGGTGTTCCCAATGATGATATGGTGGCTGGCCACTTAGTCTAGGGCTTAGGGTTTTGGAATTTGTCTTGGGCTTTGGGCCAAACTACAAGGCTATGAGCTAAAAGATTAACCAAAGGCTCTAAACCATAAGCCATGACTTATGACTTTCTAAATCCTAATGCTAGCTAGAGTCTAATGACCAACCCAAGGATTAGCTTAGGTTAGGCTAGAGTCATATAACCTAACCAAGTCCATACTAACTAGGGTTAGCTTCTAGGTTGGTCTACAAGGGTCAACACTAGTCAAAGTCAACCTAGTCCAAACAATTCCAGAATAATTCCTAAAAATTCCCAAAAATTCTAATAAATTCTATTAAATCTAAATAATAATTAATAATCCCAAATAATTCTTAAAATTACAAAAATGACTAAAATACCCCTCAGTCTGGAAATGAACACTAGTAAGACACCAATCATAAGTCATGAATTTAAATAGTTTAAAAATAATTAAAAATCACTAAAAATCATAACAATAAATAAATACCATTAAATAATAATTATAATTACAAAATTTCAAAATTACCCTCTTCTGGAAAACTGGGTGTTACACCTTCGTGTCAGAGCTGTCGCTTCGCATTAAGGCATTAGATGAGCCAGCTGTATAAATTAATTACGGCCGGTTTGTGAAGGACTTTTTGAACCGCATAAGGTCACGTGGCTCACTGGCAACTTCTGAGCCGCATGAAACTCCAATGAACTGTTGAGCCGCATAAAACTCTTCTAGTCTTGAGCCACATAGGATTTCCTGTTCATTTCCATGCTTCTACAAGACCCCCTTCAAAGTTTTCAATTTGAAAAATTAAAATACTTTGAATGAGAAGCATGGCTATGTCCACATAAGCTCTCCTGGCCGCATAAGATATTCTGGTCGCATGGACTTCCTAGCCGCATGGCATTCTTGGCCGCATGGACTGCCTAGCCGCATGGACCGTCTGGCCGCATGGACTGCATAGCCGCATGGACCGCTCTGGCCGTATGCTGTCTTTTCTGCCATGTAGGCGTCATTAATTATTCTTTGATTCGTTTTGATTTGAAGCCGTCCTTTGGGGGCAGGATCCCAAGGGTCAGATTTGCCTCGGTGACCGAAGCGTCGATTTTATTCTTTAGGCAGCACACGAATCGAAGCGTCCGTCAGTTTATGAGCCCCTGTCCGCCTATAAATAAGAGTAATTTCTTATAGAAACTCTTTACTTTGTTCTTTTATTCGAACCTCTCTTGCCCTAGGCTGCCGTCTTCTTCTTCTTCTTCTTCTTCGATCAACGATGGCCCCTAAGACTTCTAAGGCCGCGGCAAAGGATAATGGAGTGGCTTCTACGTCGACTGCGGCGCCTGAAGTTTATCCCAACGTTCACCCCACCATTGCTGGTAAGGATTTTGAGAGGATTGTATGCTTCAAAAACCCTAACAAAGATGGCTCTGTTCCATGTTTTATGCACAGGCCCTTAATGCGTCCTTCGTCTTCATCGAACTGTTCGAATTGTATGGGCCACATGTACGTCCCATGTCCGAGCCGCATAGGGGGTATCCCCTATGTTCGAGCTGCATGGGAGTTGTCTAGTGGCCGCATAGATACTTCACAAACTTAACCGTATAATGACCCGTCGAACATAGCCGCATAAGTCCCTCTGAATCGAACCGCATGAAGCCCCCCTCAAATAGGACCGCATAAGCTCATCTGGACTGGGCCGCATAATGCCCTGCTAAGCAGAACCGTATAAACTCATCTAAACTGGGCCTCATGAGGCTGCGCTAAACCGAGCCGCATAAGCTCTGCTAAGCCGAACCGCATAAGCTCACGCTAAGCAGATCCGCATAAGCTCATGCTAAACAGAGCCGTATAAGCTTACGCTAATTAGTGCCGTATAAGCTCATGTTCAAACAGAGCTGCATGAGCTCTTTTAAATAGAACCGCATAAGCTCGCGCTAAACAGAGCCGCATAAGCTCATGTGGACTGGGCTGCATAAGCCTAAAAACACTTGGTGGTTTTGTTTAGCCATCTTTTAACTTGTTTCTTTTGTCCTTCTTCAGTGAATCTGCCAGTTAATCCATTAGAAGAGCCTCTGGTGGGTCGTGCTCAGTCTGTTTTGGGTGTGCGATTCGACCACTTAGTCTAATATGTGACGAACCAGCTTTCCACAGACGAGCCTTTGGAGAGGCTGAATGCTATCAAGAACTAGCCCTTCTACTTTCTCTGTGCCATAATGAACTCAGGGCAATTGGAGGGGAAATACCTGAAGCCGACGTTCCTCTTTGGGGATGCTTTGTCTGTAAAGAACTCCTGAGTATTGGATATATCCGAGAGTTGGGACTTTATTCTTGACGGGGTGGAGATCCATATCCCTCCGATAGAGCATCATTTTCCTCTGTCATAGTTCAACATGTTACCGCTGGACAGAAAGATGGTGGACTCCTTGACTCCAAGCCGGTCGGGGATGATTGTGGAAAATATCCATTACAACAGGAATTTGGGGTCAGCGTATACGGAAAGGGAACTGGTCAGTCGGTACGTGATGGGACTAGCTCCGGGTACCTTTATAAACGTATCGGGTCCCAATTTTACGTTATCTCAAGCTGATACCTTCTTGAACCAGCTTGCTCGGAAAGGGTCCTATCTCGTCGGCCGGTTGGCGTTGCTGAACTGGATAAACCCTATCCCTGCATAGGCCAACTTGACCACGTGGATTCTGTGGAGGTATGAGACTCCCCTGCGTGAGATCGGCCTCTACCACGCCATTCGGGGTACCTGTCATGGTCTACCCATAAATAAGCCGTTGTTCATGGCTCTCCTGGAGATGTACAATGGACGGACGGGAACCTTCTTCACGTCTGGAGGGGAGCTGGGACTCGCTCTTCACGAGATGTACGTTATTTTCAAGCTGCCTTGGGGGGAAGAAGTCTTTGAAGTGTACACCCCTATGAGCGAAGAGCTCAAGGATTTAGATCGACAGTTCCCGGGCTTTGTTGCCGTATATCGGGAATTATTATGTCACCACAGTACTTGTCACCAGACGGCTATCAAGAAGGATGGTAGCTCGGAAGGGAGCATTCCTCACACCACGTCCTGGGTCTCATACCTTTTCATACTAGGCGCCTCAGGCCGGGTTTCTTCCCGAGATCCTCAAACCCAGGAGGAGGTAAAAAACCTAGCATCGACTGCCAAGAGATCGAGGTCCACGGGCGACACATTTGGGAGTCAAACTGACTCGTTTAGTTATTTGTATCATGGTACTCAGCAAATGTCGGAGAAGGCACTCCTTGCAGGATTCCTGATGGTGTGGCTACGGAACTGCGTGGTCTCAGGAGGGGCGGGTTCCATTGAGAGGATCAGCCGTCACTTTATCCTCCATGCCGTAAAGCTAGTCTTTGGGGTCAGATTGGCCCTTCTTCCGGCCATGGTGTGCAGCATACACCACGGCCTTCACGCCTTTTCATCCAAGGTCATCGCCCGTGACACGACGATGGATTTTGAGCGGATAGAGCTGCCATACCATTACCTGATGGGATGGCTGTTAATGCACTGCCGGTCTTTGATGAGGCCTGGAGCAAAATACGGCATCACGGCTGATGATGCTTTCATTTTCTAATACCACCATCAACCCTGGGAGTACAGCACCATGCCAGCCTGTTGGAGGGCGCTGGCGAGAGTGGACGAATACGACTTTTTTGTGTCTGTTCCTCGTTTTATTGCTGAAGAAGTAAGGGGCGTACATGTTGATGGTACCGGGCCTCCTCACCTCTTGCCTGAGAAAATGCTCCTTTGGCTGCGTAATATCCGTCCAGCGCACCTAGTATATGTTTGCAAAAACAAAAGTTGATCTTTATTTCACAAACTTTGTAAGAAGATTACAAGAATTCTGGGAAAGTACAACTATAGGAATTCGATCTGAAGACGATCGCTTTATCCCTTGGATGATGTGAACTTTTAAAGACGGTAGCCTCTGAAGAATGCAGCAGCACTTTGGCAAGAACTCCTGATCTCTGGTGATGACTTCAATGATCTCCGATCTGATCTGGTCTGATAATGAAGACTTGAATCTCTATTTATAGAGTTCTAGAAATAACTAATTTTTAGTTATTCTGAATTGCGCAGGATAGATTGCGCAGACATTGGACTGCGCAAGCAGCGAACTGCACAGGCAGTTACTCGATCATGGACCACCTGTATGTGACGTGTGGCATTGTTTGATTGAAATGCGCTTGGTCGTGTACAGACGGTTGCCACATGGTGAGTAATTGATGGCATGTAGGCCACGTATAAATTGTCAGTTGTCTTGATGGAGTGCGCTACATGAACTGTGATGGCTTCAGATTGTGCTGTAGAGAGTCTGGTAGATTGTGCTTCGATTGGGCTGGTAGCTTGTGCTGCATATACAGCTGTCCTCGAGCGCTGTGCTGCACGAGAAATGAACAGTTTCCTCGTTCTTCGGGCTGTCAGTTGTCAGAAGATCTGATTTTCTGTCAGATAATGATGACAAGGCCACGTCAGCTTGCGCGCTTGGGTGTGTGCACAGTTCAGCTTGCACAGTTGAATTGTTGCACAATCTGTCTCCTGCATATTTTATTTGAAGAGTGCACAACTTGATTTTCATTACTTTTTTGATGGGTGCAACTTGATTTTTAGGACCCACAAGACCCCCTTCAAAGTTTTCAAAATTTGAAAATATTCAAAGTTTCGATATGCTTTGAATTTCGACTTTAAAATCAAGTTGCGCAAGTGATGCCTTGACTGCGCGTTTGGAGGAATCAGCTTCTAATTTCTCGGCACAATCTGACTTGACTGTTACTTTTGAAAAACTGTAAATAGTTCTCATTTTTCTTTCTGTCATTCTTTACTTGTTTCCATTTGTTCGAAAGAGAAAAGGCTCATGTGCCATCTTCGACTCTTCTCCTTCTTCTCCGTCGACATCAATGGCCCCGAAATGTTCAGCCGCCGACAAGGGCAAAGCCCCCGCTGAGTCTTCGACTCGGGCTGTGCCCCGAATTTCTCGTCACGAAGTTGGTCACCCTGCGCTACAAGGTAGACGCTGGACCCGATCAAAAACCCTTTTTAGGGTTCTTTGACATTGTCGAACCTTCGAACCTTTCTCTTTTTAGAGATTTGGTTGTATTGCGCCGCCCTATTTAGGATTTTAGTTACATAAACTCAATAGTTTTCATTTTTATGAAAAATATTTTCTTGCGCAATCAGTGGAAATCGCTGGCAAATGTTCAGCACAATCTACCGATTTGCGTAAGTCCGTCCAGCGCAAACTAATGCTTTGTACAAGTTGTTCAGCGCAATCTGATGACTTACGCAGTGGATGAGTTGGCGCAGCTGGATACTTTGCGCATGTAGGCTACATTAGTGCAATTTGATTCTATACATATAGCGCAATCCGACTATTGTACAATTTGCTGATTTTTGAACAGACTCTTTGACTTTGTATGTACTGAATTCTGTCTTTTTGTTTGATACAGTCAATCTCAGGGAAGACCCAGAATATGAGATCTTTACAGGGACCTTAGCTGAGCCTGAATTTAAGGAGGATCTGTCTCATGTGATATTTCCTCAGTATGCCCTGCCATCTTCTCGACAGGCCATTCTAATAGCACAGGACAATGAAACCTTGCTAACTCTGATGAACGGGCAGCCACTACAAACTGCTGATGTCGTTGTTCATAAGAAGCCTCTATTTCTGTTCGGTGAGGCTCTTGATAAGAGTTCTCAGCCGAGACCTCGAGTTGAACAAAGACTCTTTCAGAGAGGCGAGAAAAGAATACTGTTACCAGACATTGCCAGGTGCCTCCCTCTATCTCGCTATGCTCATGCGAGCTATCCCAGGAGGATGGACTGGGATACTACTCCTCTTCAGCAAGCCAGAACAGGAAACATTTGTGTGAAAAAAAGACCCAACAACAAGGACATGTTCTATAGCTCCTCTGAGCGTCACAGCTCTCTGCTCAGGAGATTGAAACCTGGGTACATCCCACCAGAGAACTCCTCCCTGCTGCTGCCAGTTAGAACACCGATCTTTGCAAATTAATTTGTGAAGATTGAGGGAAGATATCCGGGCCAGGACATCCGATTGACAGGTCTGGTGAATCCAGATAACAAAAGATGGAACTGCATAGCCAATTGGATATTGGCTCAGTTCGAAGAGAAGCTCAAGGAGATTGAGCTGTACCAGGCGGTATACTCTACCGTATACGGATTCTACCCCAACCCTCATCTGTTTCTCGTATTGGCGGAGAGGTACAACTTTAGGACAGGGACTTTCATGACGCCCTGTGGAGAGATTGGACTGGCTCTTCATGAGATGAAGTATATCTCGAGCTTACCAATGGGGGACTTCCCCTATAAAGAATTTGTTCCAACCAATGACGAGTTGGACCGACTTCGTCGGGAGAACGCTGATATGGTGGCCATTTTTGAAGAACTGATGTGCCACTATAAGATCTGCTCCTTGTATTACAAGAGTGGTTCCTCTGGCACTTGCTACTCGTCAAAGTAGTTTCCCTATCTCTTCCTCAACCACATCATAGAGAAGAAAACTAAGAAGCAAGATAAGTGCAACCCTAACTTCTTCAGACCGCTTAGCCACAGTGAGGTGATAGGTTTGATGGAGGAGAACAAAGAGATGGACATCAAGGTTGATGATGAACTTCAATATCCTTCTTTCAAGGCAGGAGATATTATTGAAAGTTTCATGAGAATGGGCTATAGGCCCATGTCAGAGGAAGCCCAGCTGGCGGGTTTCCTCACCTACTGGCTTCGACGATTCGTTGTCCCTGGAGCCAGCGCTATCGACCGCTTCTATCGCGGCGTGCTCTTTGCTGCCGTTTGTTTAGTCTTTGGCTACCGGATGGATCTGCTATCGGCGATGACCTGCAGAGTGAACGCTGGTCTCCGCCTTTTTGTTGATTCAATGCTTAAGGGGAAAGGCGAGAAAGGGAACTTCCCTTGGCTGGAGCTTTCCTACACTTATTTGTTCGGATGGTTGCTTCTGCGCTATCCTACATTGATGAATCCTGACATGGGAGCGGTAAGCGGCAGCATCTTAAGGAGATTCTCCGGAAGCAAATTGATATACACCAGTTTAAGAGATTGCAGACATGCTCTGAATCTCGGGAAGGGGTGGAATTTTTACTGTGTTCCCCCTCCAACTGGATATTGTAGAAGCATGGAAAAGAATAAAGAAAGATCCATGCGGCCAGAGAGCCCCATGCGGCTCAGAGAGTTCATGCGGCTCAAGTATTCATGCGGCTCGAGCGTCTATGCAGCTCAAACAAGCTCTATGCGGCTCAAGAAGGAGCCACGTGGCCTGCAAAACAGCTCTCCCCCCTTGTCCATTACCATATTAAATGCCTTGACGGCTGATAGTTCTGACAAGGTGACAGTTCTGACACAAACATATCATTATGACTCCCTCATAATGACGGACTCCTTGGGAAGCGAAGAAAATCTCTGACACGATCCCCCGAGAGTCAGAAACTATCATGCGGCCTTGACACGTGGACAGTCGTATGCGGCCCAAGCGGAGACTCCCCCATGCGGCTCACGAAGAGTAGCCCCATGCGGCTCACGAAGATTAGCCCCATGCGGCTCACGAAGACTAGCGCCATGCGGCTCACGAAAAGTAGCCCCATGCGGCTCACGAAGACTAGCTCCATGCGGCTCACGAAGACTAGCTCCATGCTGCTCACAAAGACCACCCCCATGCGGCTCACGAGGACCATCCCGATGCGGCTCACGAGGACTATCTCCATGCAGTTCACTCATGCGGTCATCCGCCACTCTCAAGCAGCCTGGACACGTGGCTAGCCTTATGCGGCTCAATGAGGATCAACCTTCCTGTGGCTCAGATTTCTGCAATAGCTCGATACGTGGCATGATAGCGCGGCACGTGGCATCGGATTGATCGAAATCTCTCAACAAATCCCAATGAAATATTAGGATCAAATCGGATCACTTGCAAACAAGCAAATTAAAGACAGGTGTCGAGAAATCCGAGGTTGGCATGACAAATCAGGAGGATTTATGTCAATCAGCATTAATTACCCACAAAAGATTTAATGCAATCACATTTATTGCTCAAATCTCGATGAACGGCCCAGATCCAGTGATCCTTAGCCGCCGGCTTTCAAGAATGGGCAATCATTGTAAACCCTAATGAGGCCCCCCACTCTTATAAATAGCAGGGTGCCATTCCCTTGCAAAAAAAGACACAGACATATACGGAGAGAGAAATAGAGACATACACAGAGACAGAGAGAGATATACAGATAGAGACATGGAGAGCCAGAGAGCCTGAAGAAAGGGATCATTTCTTCATCAACGACCAGCAGTTCTTCTACAAAGCCAAGGTTGCACCCGATCATCCAAGGAGTAAGGCAGAGCTGCCGTAGCTTTCCCGAGCCTCTACCGTCACCCCCCAGAATCTAAAATAAACAATTGTACTTAGATTGTTGTACCTAGGTTTTTGTTCCTAGGCTTTCTTTGTACAAGCGAGTTTGTATTGTGAAGTAAAAGTCCAGTCCTCCGATAATTGTTCTGTTCTTTTATATTTCATGGCAAACACGATGGCGACTCTGCTGGGGACAAACTTCTCCACGGCTGAGGAGTTGGTGATGCAATCTGATGCAGCCAAACTTGGCTCCACGCAACAGAAGATGGTCGTCCGCTTCGACCAACAGGCGTTTGAAGAAATGCTCCATGAAGGAAGCGCTGGCCCGGTCCAGAAGCGAACCCGCAAAAAGAAAGATCGCTGCGAGTGGAGGCCAAAATCATTTGCTCCTCCACAAGCTCTGGACGGGGTACTCTCTGCTACCCAAGACGGCGAAGGCGACTCTCATACGGCTCCACTTCGAGCCGTAGAGAACTTTGCTGTCCCCAAGTCCGGCAGAGGAAAGCACTACGATGCTGGACTTGCAGGGACAAAAAGTGATTCTACGCGCCCCAAGAAGAAGTCGAACGCTCATGCGGCCAAGTCTGCCAACAGCATGCAGGATGTTCATGCGGTTGAGTCTGCCAGCCGCATGAAGGAGGTCTATGCGGCCAGATCATCCAGCCGTATGAAGAAAACTCATACGTTCGAGACTCCCAGCCGAATGAAGAAAACCTATGCGGCTACGCCTGCCAGCCGTATGAAGGTTATTGATGACAGTCGCGTGACGCCTACTCCACGTGGCTCTGTCTTCGACCGCCTCTCCTATGGTCCTGATCTCTTGTGCTCCCAAGAAGATATGTCTGACTCTATCCAGCATCACCTAGACTCTTCCTACTATGTGCCCTTACGCACTAGAGCGAAGAAGTCTAGGACAGCGCGAGCTTGGCAAGCTCAGTCCGCTGACCCGATCTCTGACCATTCGAGCGTACCGCATACTGTTATGTGGCCTCAGACGGGAAGTTATACAGAACCACTCGAGTCCAGCCCCCGGCGGCAAACGGACAGAGAGGTTCGCAAAAGTCTCCCAAAATTCTGGGAGCGAACATGGTCGATCCAGACCCATCTGACTTGCGTGAGGCCATCCTCTACAAACGCAAGGAAAGAGAAGATGCACCAGGGTGCAAAGAGTCCTCCCATAGACGTCACTGCACCTAAGTCATCGTCAACTGCTGCGGCAATAACGCGACGATACGAAAAGACTGGCAGTCCATTTTTCAAAGACTGCAACAACCGTCTTCAGAAGACGAGGCACTTCCCGTCGTCTCCTGCAACTCTGCTCAGAAAGTCCCCGCCGATGGGAGAGAGAAGAAGACAAATATTCCCAGTTCGAAGATTTCAACCACTTTGACCAAAAGACTGTCGTCTAAGCGGGTGCCCACCACCGGAGTTTTCAAAGGCACCCGTTCTAAGACGAAATCTGCTACAGTGGAAGATTCGTCATCCACAACACTGGGGGTTGCTGAGACTGGGGGTAGCACTCCTCCGAACCTCCATGACAATCTGATGTTCCAAGAAGACGAGCCGGGGGAAACAACTCCCCCATAAGATGCAACAAACCCCGACGTCCCCGACGACGTCCACAACTCCCAAGACGAGGCGAACTCTGAAGCTGGGGGTACTATCTCTTCCGAGTCCAAACCAGAGGAGAACATTCCCACATATCCCGACGACTTCTCTGTACAAGGGTACGACTCGGAGGGCACATCCTCCACCGTCCCCTCCGTCTCTCCTCATATAAGGACGGTGTTCATGACAGACAGCAACCAATGTGGTTCCAGTGATCGCCAACGCATCGACACTCTGGAGGCCATACTGCTTGCCTTGGTCAAGTCTGTAGACGAGATCAAAGCGGCCCTTCCAACTCTGCAGGGAGGAACGCCTGGCCAAACAAGTACGGGTCCCGCGGTCAATGCGGACTCGAATTCAGCGGCACCGAACCCGGGCAACAATCCTCCTGAAATAACGGCCACCACCGCCGTGGATGAGGCCCGCGAAGCGAGAAGAGAGGTCCAAGAGCTCCGAGCCATGTTTCATGCTCGAGAAAACTCTCAAGACCTCAGAATACGGCAACCGTACACTGCTGCATGGAGGGATGTCCCCTTCCCACCAAGATATAAGCCGTTCAACATTAATCCCTATGATGGCAAGACCTCCGCAAGTCGATACATCACTTACTTCGAGGTCACCGCCGACCATCTGCCCCACGATGATGCCATCTTTACACGATTATTCATTGGGGCATTGGAAGGAGTCGCCTTCGACTGGTATCGTAACCTGCCAGACAACTGCATCCACTCCTTTGCCGGCTTCAAGTGCATGTTCTTGGAGATATTCTATGAGGTAGGACAGGACGTCACGATGTCCACCCTCATGGACGTCGTTCAAGGGGAGAAAGAGCTGACGAGGAACTATATTGAGCGGTTTTGCCAAACCGCGATGAAGCTACCCTCTGGAAACCCGGATTCCTCCTTGATTGAAATTTGCTAAAAGAGATTGCTCCCAACAATCAGTCTCTGGATGGGCGAAAGTCAATTCAAGGACTGGAAGAAGTTTATCATCATTGCCACAAGTGCCGAAGAACGATTGAAGAAGGCTCGCCAACTGGGATTGCACATCTCAGAGGGAGAGGACAAGGGCAGGCGTCCCAACGCCAACACCAATAATGGGGGTAGCTCCACCAACAATCGAGACAACAAGGGCAAGCAGGCTATGGTGGCCGATACAGCCCAAAAACCACCTGAGTCAAAATCGGCAGATAAATAATGGCCGCAAATCACATACTCCTTCGAAGACGGTCACGTCAAGCCCATCTTGGACATGGTCATACAAGAAGACAGAATTCAGCTCCCTCCACCAAGACGGGAACCTCGGCCGGCAGACATGGAGAACCCAAAGTACTGCCATTACCACCGCTACGTCCACCATGCCACACACGACTGCTACCAACTAAAACGGTACATCCAAAATCTCATCGATTCGAATGCTCTGGCCATCGACTTCGAAGAGGTAACTGTGGCAGCCAATATGGTGTCAGTACAATTTGGCAGCTTTCCTCCAACGGAAACTCAAGGCGGTGTGGTCCCCATCCCCCTAGCGACAATGGAGATTGCTAATCTTCCACCTCCCCGAGATCAGGTTGCTGGTCTAGTGCCCCTCACCACATCACGAGGGGAGGTCATGTGGATCCATCCAGACTTGGTATCGAAAGTGACTCGGCCCACCTCATCCTCCATCTGCAAGAAGAAGAGTAGAAAAGTCAGGTCCTGCCGCATAATCTCTGCAGATATCGAAGAAGCTACAGCCGTCGTCACTCGGTCTGGGGCACAATCCCAACCTGTGGCTGATAACTCGGCTGCAGATCATCAGCCCGCTATAATTGACGCTCCGGGACCGGCTCAGCCTCCGACGACCGACAAGCCTAGGCCGAAGGAGACTCGCTTTGACAAATCCCTCCGAAAAGAGGTACGGCAGGGGCTGGAGAAGCCCTACAACTTCGACATCTTGGCGTAATTGGCTAACACACCGGCCAAGTTGTCATTATACGAGCTTCTGAGACTCTCAAAAGATGTTCGCGCGGCTTTGAGCGATGCACTCCAAAATGCCGACGCGTACTTGGCTCAGGTCAACCTCACGGGAGAAAACCCGCCTGTAGATCTCCAAGACAGCGCTTTGTACGGGAGCGATGCCCAACATTGTCTTCACTCTGCAGGACATGCTCATCAAAACCAACATACACGATCGCATGTTATACTACACTGGATACATCGGCGACGTAAAGGTGGATCGGATGCACATTGATCCTGGGTCTTCCATAAGCATTTTCCCGAATGGCCTGTTACACCATCTTCGTATCCCAATGCATCAATTGACACCTACAAGCACCACCATCAGCGGGTTCAATTCGGACAGGAGCTACCCAATTGGGAAGATTCGTCTGAAGTGTCAGATTGGCGATCTCCAATCAGAAGTCACCTGCTACGTCATAGATGCAGACACTTCTTACAACATCCTCTTGGGGCGCCCTTGGATACACGATTATATGATCGTGTCTTCCACGCTGCACCAGTGCTTCAAATATGTCGACAAACACGACTTCGTGAGGACAGAATTTGCTGATATCGATCCCTTCAAAGGGTTCGAATCCTACTACTCAGACTCCTGCCTGTACGAAAAGTCGAAGAAGCACCTTGGTGAAGGAGATGTGCAAGCTCGTACCGAGACAGCCACAGGATCAGAAGAACCTCTGACGATCCACCTCCAAGCTCGTAAACCTGGCAAGTCCGTATCCCTTACAGCCACTCTGCGTAAGGACGCAATCAGCCTCTCGACGCAAGAAGAGCAGATGATAATCTGGCTACCAAGGTCTGGCCAAGTGCCAAGACCCACAACGGAGCCACTGACAATCAGGCTGCCGAGAGTCGGCCAGCCACAAACGGAAAAGCTCAATCCCTCCGACAAGCCGATGACGATACGCCTTCCCAAGATGAGTCGTCATCCCGATGCAAGGTCTGGGACTTCTAGCGAACCAACCACTCCCCGCCCAGCATCAACTACCAAGCTGGGGGTCTCTAGCCTACCAATAACTCCCCGCTCTGCTCCACCAGCTGAACCTCTGACGATCAAGCTGCCCAGGTCGTCATCTCAGTCTTCGTTTATACAGGGGGTAGCCGAAGAGGAACTGGAGCTAGCCAAGTATGTGGCTGCCCACACTGATGTTCCCTCCGTAGATGATGTAATTCCCCTAGAAAAGATACCTTACTTCATCAATAAAGGGCTATCTTTGAACTACCTCGAGCTCAATAAGCTATGTACAATGTATGCTATGGAACATGGTATAGGCACTCACCTACACACACATGTGACAAATATGTACACCATAATCCAGCTTACTCCAATGGAAGATGCTTATCGTATAATCGAGGGAGGGGATCATCCAATCATCTTCGGCCGGAAGGACGATCCGTATCCCTTCACCATAGAAGAAGTCGACCTCGAATCAGATGTCGGGAGACTGCCTCTATATCTTTATAGCCTCCAATCCAAATATCTCATGCAAAAACAGGGATATGATCTGGAGACTACGCCAAGCTTGAACTACGGCACCGGGCGACGATTACCTTTGAAGCCACCGGTCCCGGCTGGCAAACCACGGGACTACTATAGCAAAACTCGATGTGGATTAGGGTATGTAACACCCACGACGACCCCTGAGAGTTCAGATGAAGAATGTGACTGGCAGTCACATTCAACCGGGTCACCAACTTCTGACTCGGATACCAGCATCGGAGACATATTCAGACAAGTCCTGTCAGTCAACATGGCATTCGCCGACGCTTATGAAGAAGATGAAGACATTCCTGAAATCCTTGAGCTAGAGCCGTATGTAGGAATGATATAGTAAAGCGTAATACTCTAGAGGGGGGGTAAATAGAGTTGGCAGCGGAATAATGCTAATTAAAAAAATGTTAGCAACACAATCACAGTATATAATCACAGTTGAAATAATGTAAAGGCAAAGTTCAGAAAGCAAACGCAAAGACAGCGATGTATACTGGTATCCCTCTGTTGAGGACTAATCCAGTCGGTAGAACTCTTGCTACCAGTTGAATCCACTATAGGAAAAACCGAAAGTTTTCTTACGAAGTCCTTGCAACTTCTACAACGCGAGCTTTGATACGAAGAACTCGTCCAACTTCAAATGTGAAGAGGTATTCTTCAATCAAGCCTTCTGATTACAATCTCTAAGAAACTTCTAGACCGTACCGCACTGGCAAATCGACTAGAGGATTGTAACTGGCTTGGGATCTGAAAATGAAAGCTCTAGAAAACTCTTTGGAAGGCAGAAAGCATTTTAGATAAAGAGAAGATTGAAAGTGAATGAGTGAATTGAAATGATCGAAATCCATCTCCATTTATAGGAATTCCAAAGGGGGAACTCTGTCAGAATTCGGGCAGAATTCGGGCAGAACTCGATGAGCAAATCTCGGTCAAATCCGCAACTGCAGGAGGACCAAGTTCCAGAGAATTTCAAAAATCAAACGGCCACCAACCGAACTCTGGCCGAACTTTGGCCGAGTTCTGTCAGGGTTAGGTTAGGGTTTTAAAATAGATTTTTGGTGATTTTTGAAAACCTTTTTGAAAATCTTTTTGTAAACATTTTGATAGGTCATTTTAAAAACATTTTGAACTATTTTGGGGATAGCCTATTTGCCAGTACGACTCGGTGTACAACGTATTCCTAGACTCAAATAAAGTGAAAAATTATATTCCATAGGAAGTACAGACTCAAGTAGGCAAACAGATCTTCAGTCTTGAACGGAGTGAATATCCAATCTTGCTTATGTCCAAGAAGCTGAGATGTCCCAACTAGCTTCGTATATCCAGACAGAGTTTTGATCAATTATTAAAATCAGGTTGACCATATGACCAATGGGCCAACAATCTTCCCCATTTTGATAATTGACAAACTATGAATGATATAACATTAAGCTTGTTCAAGCTTGTTCAAAAATATCAAAAAGTAGAAATTGTTCATAACCTGTATTTAACTCAAAAAAAATGTTAGATCATTTTTAATTTTCTTCCCCTTTGTCACTTAGCAAAATAATTGCACAAGAGAAGGCTCCCCCGCATTAAATGCAGAAGACTCCCCTGCAATCAATGCATAAGTAACAAATAGCGAGAAAACAAATAAAAGAAATATAGTATAAGAATTAGAGATATAGCATCACAGGCATGTAATGTTTCTACAAATTATCATCAAAGGCATGTATTGCTTCAAAAACATAAAAAAATCTCAGGCATGCTATTTCACAGGCACTTGAAAATGGAGAAGCAGTATAAAGAGATATTGCTTAAACAAAATGCTGAAATAAACTGAGATGTCATAAATGAAACATCATAAACATGTCCATGAAGATAAAAAGTACTGATAAGAACTAAAAAAATGATAAAAACTTGGAATGTCGGAGCATTTCCAAGTGCATCATAAAATATCACTCAAAAATCATATAGTCACATCTACTCATCATCATCCTCATCAGTATGATGACCAGCAGCTCATTACAAGTATTTAATTCAAAGATTAGTTATTTTAGCCTTCAAATAACATAATTAATAATATTTTATGAATTAAATGTCTTTACACAGCGACTGTCTCAGATTAGCTGTAGGAGTACTGTCCCAGCTGGCGGAGGTTCACCGGGGAACTCTTAAATACCGCTTCGCTTCAACCGTAGTTGTGGTGACAGACAGACTCTTTATTAGCTTGTCTCTAACATAGTTTTGCATAATGATATATAATCATAAAATAAAATCAATTAATATTACTGACGTCCAAAATTCCTAATTCTCGACGTAAATAATTGAAGCGATCTTCCGCTAGAGGTTTAGTGAAGATGTCAGCTAATTGATTTTCAGTATCTATGTACACAAGGTTTATATCTCCATTTTGATGATGATCTCTAAGAAAATGATGTCGAATCTCGATATGTTTAGTACGAGAGTGACATACAGGATTCTTAGTCAAATTAATAGTGCTCGTGTTATCACATAAAATAGGAATATGTGTGAAAAATAAATCAAAGTCTTCTAGGGTTTGTTTCATCCACAAAATCTGAGCGCAACAACGTCCTGCGGCGATATACTCAGCCTCTGTTGTTGATAAGGCTACAGAATTTTGCTTTTTACTAAACCAAGAGACTAGAGCCTTGCCTAAGAAATGACATGTACCGCTAGTAGTTTTTCTGTCAACCTTGCATCTAGCAAAATCTGCATCCGAATAACCAATAAGGTCAAAGGATTTAGTTTTGGGATACCACAAGCCGACAGAAGAAGTGCCCTTAAGGTATCGGAAGATACGCTTAACTGCGGTCAGATGTGATTCCTTTGGGTTAGCTTGAAAACGTGCCCACAGGCAAACACTAAACATTATATCTGGACGACTAGCAGTTAAGTAAAGTAAACTACCAATCATACCTCGATACTTACGTGTGTCGACTGGCTTGCCTTGTTCGTCAGAATCAAGCTTTGTTGAAGTTGCCATCGGAGTGCCAATAGGTTTGACATTGTCCAGATCGAACTTCTTTAGCAAATCTTTTGTGTACTTGGCTTTATTAATGAACGTCCCATTGTTGGTTTGTTTGATTTGCAATCCGAAAAAGAACTTCAGCTCTCCCATCATGCTCATCTCAAACTCATTCTGCATACACTTAGAAAATTCTTGACAAAGAGATTCATCAGTGGATCCAAATATGATATCATCAACATAGATTTGAATTAAAAGCAGCTTGCCATTAAAAGATTTAATAAATAGTGTAGTATCAACCTTTCCTTTTGAAAAACCGTTGTCAAGTAGAAAAGAGTTTAGACGGTCATACCAAGCACGAGGGGCTTGTTTCAAACCGTATAGAGCTTTCCTCAACTTGAAAACATGGTCAGGATTTTTGAAATCCGTGAAACACGGAGGTTGTGCTACAAAAACTTCTTCTTTTATAAATCCATTTAAAAAAAGCACTTTTACATCCATTTGAAAAAGTTTGAAATCATGAAAATATGCAAATGCACATAACATACGAATGGATTCTAATCTCGCAACTGGGGCATAAGTCTCATCGTAGTCGATACCCTCCTCTTGATTGTATCCTTGAGCTACGAGTCGAGCCTTGTTACGAGTTACTAAACCATCCTCATTTAGTTTGTTTCGGAATACCCAACGGGTGCCAATGACCGGATGATCAATAGGCTTGGGAACAAGTTCCCAAACTTGATTCCGTTCGAATTGGTTCAATTCCTCTTGCATGGCATCTATCCAGAAACTATCACTATATGCTTCATCAATAGATTTAGGTTCTAACTGTGAAATAAATGCAACACTAGAAACAATATCTCTACTGGATGATTGAGTACTTACTCCTTTGGAAATGTCACCAATTACCAAATCTTGTGGATGATCAGCTGTGAATTTTAACCTCTTCGGTAGACTCTGTAGGTAGCTGGTTCCTGGATCTCCTCTAGCGGGTTCAACTAGTGCAGAGCTTGGTTCAGGTTCAGCTGATGTTAAACTTGATGTAGGCAGATCTTTATCACTATCATCGTGAGTCATTTGGTTCATTTCATCAAAAGTGACGTTGATTGATTCTTCGATGATCATGGTACGTTTGTTGAAGACTCTGTACCCTTTGCTCTTGGCCGCATAACCTAGAAATATACCTTCATCGGCCTTTTCGTCTTTCCCAAGTTGTCTTTAGTATTAAGAATAAAGCACTTACAGCCAAAAATCTTAAAGTATGAAACTGAAGGAATTCTATCAAACCATAACTCAAATGGAGTCTTCTTCGATTTGGGTCGAATTAGAACTCTATTGAGCACAAAGCAAGCTGTATTGACAGCTTCAGCCCAGAAGTATTTGGGTAGGCTAAATTGATTTAACATCACTCTGGCCATTTCGGTTAGAGTTCTGTTCTTACGTTCCACAACTCCATTTTGTTGTGGAGTTTTAGGGCAGGAGAACTCATGTATGAAACCGTGTGTGTCACAAAATTGCTCGAAATCAGCATTCTCGAATTCACCTCCATGATCGCTTCTAATTCGAGTGATCATGTAACCTTTTTCATTTTGTACTTTCTTGCAAAAGGCGATAAATTCGGATAATGCGTCATTCTTGCGTGTCAAGAAATATACCCACGTGTATCTAGAAAAATTATCTACAATAACAAATGCATATAATTTACCTCCGAGGCTAGCAACTCTGCTAGGACCGAATAAATCCATGTGTAGCAATTGTAGAGGTCTAGTAGTACATACTACGTTTACAGACTTGAATGTGGATCTGGTAGCCTTGTTCTTTTTATATTGGCTGCATACCGAATCCTTCTTGAATGTTATGTCTGGTAAACCGCGTACTATCTTCTTTGTGGATAATCTTGAAATTGTATCCATGTTTGCATGACTGAGTCTCATGTGCCATAGATGACTCTCATCACTTTTGGCCATTAAGCATCTACCTGAAATGTTAGCTTCTTCCAGCAGATAGAAAACATATATATTGTCTTCCATGATTCCTTCAAAGATAGTACTACCAGTTGAGCTATCAACTATAGTACATTTGTCTTTGCCAAAGTTGATACCATAACCATGATCAGCTAGATGACTTATGCTGAGCAGATTATGTTTCAACTCGGTAACCAGACAGACATCTTTAATCACGGGATAGGGAGACTTACCAACATCACCGATACCAATAATATACCCTTTCAAATTATTACCGAAGGAAACATATCCTTCCTTCTTCTTCTTCGACAGTGTTGCAACTAGGGTAGCGTCACCGGTCATATGCCGTGAGCAACCGCTGTCGAGGATCCATTTGCTTCTAGCATGTGAAGGGTGTTCCACCTACAAAATAGTTTGCAGATGAAACCTTTGGTACCCATTTCTTGTAGGGTTCTGAATTGTTAGCTTTAGGTATCCAAGCATAAATATTTAAATCTACAAGCTTTCTCATTCTACATGCAGATGATATATGACCAATGAGGCCACAATAATGACATTGTGCATGTCGAGTATTGAAAGCCGAGTGGTGTGCATGGTTGGTAGGTTTGGGTTTTCTAGTATAGAAGAATGCATACCTATGATCATATTTGGGCTTAACCTTTTGGGCTAAAGGTTTTATATGGTTTGGTCTGACAGTATTTGGCTTGGGAATGTTCCAAATTCTTGGTAAGTGACACGTGTTAGGATAGGAAGCAGCATGCTCAGGCTGTTTTCCTAACCTAATTTCCAACCTTTTGGAAGTGTCATATAACTTAGTATAATCAGAAGTGAGTGATTCCATTCTGATTTGTGCAGATTGAAGACTTTTCTTTTCTCTAGAAAGATCTTCTCTCAATTGGTCTATAATCTTGTCTTTCTCTTCGGATGACTGTTTAGTCTCGTGTAATAAGAGCTTTATAGAGGAAAGCTCACCAGACTCACTAACATTAGCTCTAACCTCAGCTAGTAGGTCGGTAAGTCTTCCTATTTCTCCTTTGTACTCTTTGAGTACCTTCTTAGCGGTCTGATATTTACTACGCAGTTTCCTGTAGTCAAGCATCAGGTCACTGAAGGCATCTCCTAATTGCTCAAAGGTGAAGTCATCATATGTTTCTACAGGTTCAGTAGGTACCTGATCGATTGCCATGAAGCAGATGTTTGCAGCGTCCTCTGAATGTTCATCTTCTGAGTCGCTAGCTTCACTCTCATGCCATATGCTAGTGTTGGCATATTTTCGAGACGTTGATCTTTTCAGGTTGCCTTTTTCATACCTGTTGTTCTTCTTGCTCGATGATGAGTTGATGGGACAGTCTTTCTTCATATGTCCCTTCTTTTTACAGCCATAGCAGACAGCATCTTCTTGATACCAGTTGTTGTTGTTGTTCTCTTTGACTCTCTTCTCATGTCTCATGAATCTTTTGAACTTCCTTGCTAGGAGAGCTTGATCTTCAGCATCAGATCTACTGCTGCCTGAGTCATCTTCAGCAGCTTTTCTGTGCTGAGCCTTGAGGGCGATAGTCTTCTCCTTTGGAGCAGGCTCTTCAAAATCTTGTAGCTCCAGTTCATGAGTGAGTAGTTTACCCATGAGTACTTCAAGTGACATTGTGGTGAGGTCGTTTCCTTCATTGATAGCTGTAGCCTTTGGCATCCAGTTCTTGGTGAGAGCTCGCAGGAGTTTGCGAATCTTTTCGTGGTTACTGTAATCTTTGCCTAAGGAGGACAAAGGGTTTACAATATCCAAGAACCTCTCGAACATTTGTGTGACTGTTTCATTTGGCTTCATTTTGAACGCCTCGTACTTTTGAGTAAGTCTGCTGACTTTTGACTCCTTGACTTGAGTCATACCTTCATGTGTAACTTCGAGAAGCTTCCACACACCATTTGCCGTTGTGCATGTAGATATCCTGTTAAATTATGTTCTGTCTAAGGCACAAAAAAGAGCATTAATGGCATATGCATCAAGGCTGGCCTTTTTCTTTTCTTCCTCTGTATAACTGCTTTGGGGTTTTTCAACCAAAACTCCCTCGACATTTATACGAGGTGGCTTCTGATAGCCATCAAGAATAATAGCCCATAAGTCAAAATCAAGAGATTTCAAGAAGAAACTCATCCGTGTTTTTCAATAAGTGTAGTTAGTACCATCAAACAGTGGGGGTCTGTTTGTGGCCTGACCTTCACTTGTGAATTTCATAGTAGCCATGTGATGTGCTGTGATCTAATAAATAATGAATAAATAATAGCACTGTTACCTCGTTTTACCTGTAACACCCGCTCTGATACCAATTGTAGGAACGATATAGTAAAGCGTAATACTCTAGAGGGGGGGTGAATAGAGTTGGCAGCGGAATAATACTAATTAAAAAATGTTAGCGACACAATCACAGTATATAATCACAGTTGAAATAATATAAAGGCAGAGTTCAGAAAGTAAACGCAAAGACAGCGATGTATACTGGTATCCCTCTGTTGAGGACTAATCCAATCGGTAGAACTTTTGCTACCAGTTGAATCCACTATAGAAAAAACCGCAAATTTTCTTACGAAGTCCTTGCAACTTCTACAACGCGAGCTTTGATACGAAAAACTCGTCCAACTTCAAATGTGAAAAGGTATTCTTCAATCAAGCCTTCTGATTACAATCTCTCAGAAAATTCTAGACCGTACCGCACTGGCAAATCGACTAGAGGATTGTAACTGGCTTGGGATCTGAAAATGAAAGCTTTAGAAAACTCTTTGGAAGGCAGAAAGCTTTTCAGATAGAGGGAAGATTGAAAGTGAATGAGTGAATTGAAATGATCGAAATCCATCTCTATTTATAGGAATTCCAAAAGGAGAACTCTGTCAGAATTCGGGCAGAATTCGGGTAGAACTCGATGAGCAAATCTCGGTCAAATCCGCAACTGCAGGAGGACCAAGTTCCAGAGAATTTCAAAAATCAAACGGCCACCAACCGAACTCTGGCCGAACTCTGGCCGAGTTCTGTCAGGGTTAGGTTAGGGTTTTAAAATAGATTTTTGGTGATTTTTGAAAACCTTTTTGAAAACCTTTTTGTAAACATTTTGATAGGTCATTTTAAAAACATTTTGAACTATTTTGGGGATAGCCTATTTGCCAGTACGACTCGGTGTACAACGTATTCCTAGACTCAAATAAAGTGAAAAATTATATTGCATAGGAAGTACAGACTAAATTAGGCAAACAGATCTTCAGTCTTGAACGGAGTGAATATCCAATCTTGCTTATGTCCAAGAAGCTGAGATGTCCCAACTAGCTTCGTATATCCAGACAGAGTTTTGATCAATTATTAAAATCAGGTTGACCATATGACCAATGGGCCAACACCGTGGGCCCAACAGTTGGATGCACAATGGAAAAAGTGGTTCGAACTGAGAGAACCCCCTACAAAAGATGAGGTTATACAAGTGGATCTCGGTAGCGAATCTTCTCCAAAACTAATCTTCGTCAGTAAAAGCCTAACAGACGAAGAGCGAGAATCGCTGCTGGAACTTGTCAAAGAATATATTGATGTGTTCGCATGGAACTATGAAGACATGCCGGGGTTAGATCCCGATATTCCTCTCCACAAACTCAACATTTGGCCAGATGCAAAGCCGATCAAGCAACAACAGCGACGCTTCCGCCCAGGCATCATGGATGCGATCGAAGCCGAAGTCAACAAACTAATAGCCAGCGGCTTCATTCCTGAGGAGCAACATCCTGACTGGGTCGCCAACATAGTTCCGATCCTCAAGAAGAATGGGAAGATCCGAATCTGCATCGACTTCCGCAATCTGAATGAGGCATGTCCAAAAGATGAATTCCCCCTCCATATCACAGACATCATGATCGACAACACATGCGACTTCGAACGTATGTCATTCACGGATGGCTTCTCAGGGTATAACCAAATCAAGATGTCTTCTAACGACGAAAAGCATACATCATTCTAAACACCTATTGGCACATACTGTTACATAGTCATGCCTTTCGGTTTGAAGAATGCCGGTGCCACATATCAAAGATCCATGAGTATCATCTTCAGAGAACACTTGTGCAAGACGGTGAGTGCTACGTTGATGACATCGCCGTCAAGAATCGCTGTAAGGGAGACCATCTGCAGGATCTGAGGACAGTATTCGACCTGATGCGAGCGCACAATTTAAAAATGAACCCTACGAAATCTTTCTTAGGCATATCCAGCAGAAAATTCTTGGGTTTCATCATGACCGCCCAGGGTATTCATGTAGACCCTGAAAAGACGAAGGCAATTATGGAGATGGGTCCCCCGAGAAATCTCTGCGAACTCAGAGGCCTTCAAGGGAGGTTAGCTTACATTAGGAGGTTCATTTCTAACCTTTCCGGGCGATGTTGACCATTCACCCATCTCATGAAGAAAGGCGTCTCATTCGTATGGGACAAAGAATGTCAGCGGGCCTTCGACAGCATCAAAGAATATTTGTCGAACCCTCCAGTCCTGGTTGGTCCGGTTGCTGGAAAACCATTCCTGCTCTACGTACGAGCAATGGAACATTCCCTCGGGGCTCTGCTGGCACAAAACAATGATACAGGCCATGAACAGGCCATATATTACCTCAGTCGAATGATGATTGGGCCAGAGCACCGATACACTGTTGTGGAAAAGGAATGTCTCGCCCTGGTGTTCGCCATTCAAAAGATGCGGCACTACGTCACAGGACAAACTATACATGTGATCTCACTAATCAACCCTCTCAGGGTCCTCATGACTAAACCAGGAGCACTCAGCTCTCGCCTCGCTACATGGGCAATATTGCTGTCCCCTTATCATATGATCTTCGTCCCGCAAAAGGCTGTCAAAGGTCAAGCCCTGGCAGACTTTTTGGCAGCCCACCCGGGCTCGGAGTCATCCAGAATATATGAAGAAATCCCAGATTAGGTCGTCGACTCGTATGCAACTTCTCACGATGATATATGGCGATTGTTCTTCGACGGGGCTTCGAGAACTGGACCCAAGGGCAACCTCGTCGTCGGAGTCGGGGTGGTACTGCTTTCTCCTTCCGGATTGGTGATCAATCGCGCTTACTCTCTCACAGAACCCTGCTCTAACAATGTGGCCGAGTACAACGCTCTGGTCATTGGCCTCCAACTTGCAAGAGAGCTGGGGGTAGAATATCTTGAAGCATACGGTGATTCACAGTTAATCGTCAATCAGATCTGGGGTTCATACAAGGTTCGCCATGAAGACATGATCCCCTATCACCAAATAGCGATCAATATCATCTCGTCGTTTGAGGGGTTCTTCATCGAGCACGTTCCCAGACTCCGAAACATCGAAGCCGATGCCTTAGCAGGCCTGGCCGCTTCCCTAGCAGTACCAAATCATACTTATCAATCGGTAGATGTGATAGGCTACGAACTTGTCTGCCCCAAGAACAACGTTCAATTCGTGGCGAGTTATTCTGCTCAGACGATCGATGATGTCCCAGATTAGAGATAACTATTCCTTGACTTCGTCGTCTATGACATCCTGCCCGAGAACCCAAAGGAAGCCACCTCCATCAAACGGCGTTCTCTCAGATTCTTCTACGATACAGAGACGAAAATGCTGTATCGCCGATCCTATGATGGATTATTGCTTCGGTGTTTGTCAAACGCAGAAGCCAAAAAAGCCGTACGAGAAGCTCATGACGGTGTTTGTGGGGCCCATCAGCCTGGCCCTAAATTGTAAGACCGTCTTCGCCGAATGGGCTACTACTAGCCCACGATGGTAGCAGATGCAATAGACTATACGAGAAAATACAAAGCCTGCCAAGTCCACGCGAACTTCATTCACAAGCCATCCGAATTTCTACATCCGACAGCGGCATCCTGGCCATTCGAAGCATGGGGGATGGATATCATTGGTCCAATCACTCCACCTTCCTCCCGAGGACATCGCTACATACTCACAATCATAGATTATTCCTCCAAATGGGCGGAAGCTGTCCCGCTTGCAGAAGTAAAGACTTCAAACGTGATCAACTTCCTTAAGCATCACGTCATTTATCGCTTTGGACTGTCCCGAAGGATCATCCACGATAATGGTTCGCAGTTTGCAAGCCACGCCATCTACCGGTTCTGCGACAAGCACCGCATCCAGAATATTGCTTCGATGCCATATAATCCAGCAGCAAATGTGTTGGCAGAAGCATTCAACAAAACCATCATCAAGTTATCCAAGAAGTTCGTGTCGTCCAACAAATATGACTGGAACGAGAAGCTTGGTGAATGCTTATAGGCGTACCGTACCACAGTTCGAACAGCCACAGGAAACACACCATTCTCCCTGGTGTACAGGAGTGAGGCAGTTCTCCCATTGGAGACTCAAATACCCTCACTCTGTGTCGCTCTCACTTATCAATTGACGACGGATGATAACTACCATCGCCGGCTACAAGAGTTAGAGGCCTTAGATGAAAAGTGCCTCCAGGCTCAGCAATGGATCGAGCTATACCAAGCACGCATCTCTGGAACCTTCAACAAAAAGGTCAAAATCAGAACATTCCAAGTGGGCGATCTCGTTCTGGCAGTTCGGAGGCCGATGGTCATGACTCACAAGATCGCCGGCAAATTCCAGCCAAAATGGGAAGGTCTATTTATCATCGAGGCTGTATTCTCCAACGGTGCTTACCGCCTCGCAAAATAAAATGGAGACTTGCTCCTGTTGCCCGTCAACGGCAAGTTCCTGAAGAAATATTATGTCTGAACGACATTCCAGATTAATGAGTCATGTACCAACCGGTGCCGCTGAACTCGTATCTTCAATATTTTCTAGATTATCGAGTCATGTACCCGCTGGTGCTGCTGAACTCACATCCACAAACATTCTAGATTATCGAGTCATGTACCCGCTGGTGCCGCTGAACTCACATCCACACTATTCCAGATTATCGAGTAATGTACCCGCTAGTACCGCTGAACTCATACTTTCACAATATTCCAAATTATCGAGTCATGTACTCGCTGGTGCCTCTGAACTCACATTCCGGTCAATCTTTCATATAGTAAGTCATGTATGATCATACCTCTGAAATTTCTTCCTGGAAGAGATCCTCCCTCATGATCCACTACCCGCACTCCCAGTACACAAAAAGGGTAACCAATCCACAAAATTCCAAAACGGCCATGTCCTCATTACCTCTGAGTCGTTTCACTTCCGCCAAAAACAAATCATCCTTTACATAGAACTTCCATGTCCTCATTACCTCTGAGTCGTTCAATGTACCCTCCTTCGTTGAGCCTACTCCTGCCATGTCCTCATTACCTCTGAATAGGAAGGCTCCGTCAAAGAAACCCTCATGCTCACCATGTCCTCAGTACCTCTGAGTAAGTATGTTGGTTCCTTTTTAAACTTATTGTCCGTATCCAAAACCAGGGTACGTTAGGGGCAATAGGTCCATGCAAAATGTCCCAATAAGATGACTATTACAAAGCGAAAGAGTGAAGCAAATATATTCCATTCATTCAGAAATCGGTTACATCCGCACGACTACAAGCAAGTCAAAGAAGTTCTTCATGCAGACAAGAAAGAAAGAAAAACAAAACGAAGACTACAGCAAAAAATTAAAGACAAGATAGACATCTACGAGAAGCCCCTGAATCCTAGTTGCGGAAGTGCGTATACCATTCCCTCAACCACCTTGCATATGAAGGATACAATTGAGAAGGATCCTCATCCAGAGCAGGAGAATTGGAATTCCCAGCGCTACCACCCTCAGCGGTTTCGATATTTTGAAGGCTGCCCTCCCCCTCAGGCGATTGTTCTTCTTTCATCGCCTCCTTCTTAACAGAGGATGACTCCTGTTTGATGAAAGGAGGCGGCGGCTCCTCTGTCACTGCGATCCCAGCAGCCGATAGAGATACTGTAAAGAACCAAAGATAAAGGAAATAAAAAACTATAAGAAGACATTCAGAAGTGTTCATACAGCTTATTAAGACAATTCTCAAGCGACTCGGACATGGGTTATACCCCCATGCGGCTCGGTCATGGGACGCGTATGCGGCCCATGCAATTTGAACAAGTTTGTCTCAAAGGCTTGTGCACAAAGCATGCAGCAGAGCCGGCTCTGTTAGGGTTTCGAAATATTCAAGCTTCTACACAGTCCTTACCTTCGATGGCAATGTGGACGTTAAGGCGAACGGGGGACGCGATAGTCGAAGACGAAGCCAATTTCTTACCCTTTGCCGCAGCTTTCATCACGGTCTTGGAAGACCTGGGAGCCATTGTTGTCTGATGATCGGAGGAAGGAAGAAAACAAGACAGAGATCAGAGTCAAGGAGAGTTGAAGACAAGAGAGAAGTCCGTCCAAATACCCTTCTATTTATAGGAAGAAAAAGGAGGGGCCATAGACCGACGCCTCGTACAACATAACCGACTCTTCGGTTATCGAGACAAACTAGCTGACCAAACTCTTGGGATCTTGCCCCAAAAACAGCGGCAATCAATGCAAAAGATCTGCACACATGGCATAAAGACGTGGCAAGGAGCCCATGCGGCCAGAGTCAATGCGGCCAGACAGCAAATCATGCGGTTGGGTGGCTAATGCGGCTGAGGAGGCCATGCGGCTGAGACGTCCATGCGGCCAGGATCTCATATGCGGCCAGGAGAATTTATACATGGCCATGCTTCTTATTTAAAGTATTTCAATTTTGCAAATTGAAAACTTTGAAGGGGGTCTTGTAGAAGCATGGAAAAGAATAAAGAAAGATCCATGCGGCCAGAGAGCCCCATGCGGCTCAGAGAGTTCATGCAGCTCAAGTATTCATGCGGCTCGAGCGTCTATGCGGCTCAAACAAGCTCTATACGGCTCAAGAAGGAGCCACGTGGCCTGTAAAACAGCTCTCCCCCTTGTCCATTACCGCATTAAATGCCTTGACGGCTGACAGTTCTGACAAGGTGACAGTTCTGACACAAAGATATCATTATGACTCCCTCATAATGACGGACTCCTTAGGAAGCGAAGAAAATCTCTGACACGATCCCCCGAGAGTCAGAAACTGTCATGCGGCCTTGACACGTGGACAGTCGTATGCGGCCCAAGCAGAGACTCCCCCATGCGGCTCACGAAGAGTAGCCCCATGCGGCTCACGAAGATTAGACCCATGCGGCTCACGAAGACTAGCTCCATGGGGCTCACGAAGAGTAGCCCTATGCGGCTCACAAAGACTAGCTCCATGTGGCTCACGAAGACTAGCTCCATGCTGCTCACAAAGACCACCCCCATACGGCTCACGAGGACCATCCCTATGCAGCTCACGAGGACTAACTCCATGCAGTTCACTCATGCGGTCATCCACACTCATGCAGCTTAAATCATTACTATGCAGGCCACTCTCAAGCAGCCTGGACACGTAGCCAGCCTTATATGGCTCAATGAGAAGCAACCTTCATGCGGCTCAGATTTCTGCAATGGCTCGACACGTGGCATGATAGCGCAGCACGTGGCATCAGATTGATCGAAATCTCTAACAAATCATAATGAAATATTGGGATAAAATCAGATCATTTGCAAGCAAGCAAATTAAAGACACATGTCGAGAAATCCGAGGTTGGCATGACAAATCAGGAGGATTTATGTCAATCAGCATTAATTACCCATAAAAGATTTGATACAATCACATTATTGCTCAAATCTCGATGAACGGCCCAGATCCAGTGATCCTTAGCCGCCGACTTTCAAGAATGGGCAATTATTGTAAACCCTAATGAGGCCCCCCACTCTTATAAATAGCAGGGTGCCATTCCCTTGCAAAAAAGACACAGACATATACGGAGAGAGAAATAGAGACATACACAGAGATAGAGAGAGATATACAGAGAGAGACATAGAGAGCCAGAGAGCCTGAAGAAAGGGAGCATTTCTTCATCAACGACCAGCAGTTCTTCTACAGAGCCAAGGCTGTACCCGATCGTCCAAGGAGTAAGGCAGAGCTGCTGTAGCTTTCCCGAGCCTCTACCGTCACCCCCCGAAATCTAAAATAAACAATTGTACTTAGATTGTTGTACCTTGGTTTTTGTCCCTAGACTTTCTTTGTACAAGCGAGTTTGTATTGTGAAGTAAAAGTCCAGTCCTCCGATAATTGTTCTATTCTTTTATATTTCATGGCAAACAGATATGAACATATGTCTATAAATCTGGTTGATCTTGGGAGGCAGCCTTTGGGTCGTGCAGTATTTGATTGGCTGAAAATGATTCGGCCGTCACACTTAGTCTACAGATTTGAAGAAGAATGTTACTTGGAACCCTATCTTCCCAGCCGTTTTGTGCGCCAATTCGGCTATAACCAATTCCACATGGGTAACGCCATAACGTGCCTGCGAGGACAAGGTTATTTGATCGATGGTGCCTGGGCTTGGGCTTATTATAATGCTCGAGACACAAGAACAATGTTCTCGATGCCGACAAAGAGCGACCATAGCCCGCGGATGCTGTACAGATATTCAATCTTCTATACATCGGCGAATACCTTTTTCAAGAACTTCAGCCTCATGGATAGCTTCACAACAGCGGCCAGATTAAAGAAGGGAGCAACTGTTGTGGTAGCTCCTGGCAACGATGAAGAGCGTGAACCGGCCGATGCACCGTTAGAAACTTCAAGGGAAGCCAACTTCCCGAAAGAAGTCAACGAACCATTGCGTATCTCCTTGAAAGTTGTCAAATCTCCAGTCAAGGAGAGGAAGAGAAGGAGAGAAGAACCTTCTTCTCCAGTTGTGAAGAAGAAGCTTGTCTTGGAACAATCGGAAAAGGTCACCACTCGGTCGCAATCTCGGCAGCTGGCCGAGTCGACCCAGAGAGAAGAAGCGACTACGCCGACCTCTCTTCAAAGACAGGTCAATATTGTAGATGTAGAGAGTCTAGAGAGACCTCTACACAGAAAGAAAATAGCTTCCAGAAGAAAGAAGGTAGTTACTCCTCCGAGACAAATCCTGTCCTCGGTTATGGCTAGTGCTATTGCTGGAATCACAATATCGTCTCCTACGCCTGCCCCTGAGCCCAGACAGGAAACTCATAGTCAAGAGCAGAGGGATGAGGCTGTAAAGCCCAGAGAAGACTTTATGGAGAGAGAGGAAGAAGTTCTGTGATCTCCTTCACTTGCAGTGGAAACTACCCAGATTCCTGCTACACCAGGAATACTCCGTGAAGAAGAAGATCGATTAATGATCGATGCACTAAATGATTGTGACTTCGGCCTATAGGATGATGTAGATCCGGTTACCGCAACTGACAGCGAAGAAGCACCAAAAGATAGTGTGAGTAATGAAGATACATCAACAGAAGCTGTTGATGATACTTTAAATCCAGAAGAGGACGCAAATGTCCATATATCTCCAGAAGATGTTGATGACACGCTGAATCCTGAAGAGGATGTTGAGGTGCATGTGTCTCCAGAAAAGAATGTGGATAAAGAAGTAGCACCTGAAGAAACTACTGCTGTTGATCCCAAAGGTATTAAATGATATTATCAATCTTCTGTTCATAGATTAAATGGCTGACATCTCCATTCTTTTATCCATGCAAAACTTAAATCTTCCCCAGTTCCTTCTACATGCACTAATATAGTGCCAATAACGGCGATAGCTAGTGGTAGCCGACATTTTTCGGGCGGCTCCGAGGCGGGTAGTAGCCAGGCAGTAATGTCTGAGGCTACTTCTGCTAGGTTGGAACCTGTGCTAGCAGATAATAGAATTGTCTCTGGTCCTAGCCATGGTAAGATGATTGTCTTTACTTTTGATCCTTTTTGATAGTTGCAAATGACAGGCAAAATAATAAGGTTTATTTGATTTTGCAGAGGAACAACTGGGAGGAGCAGCCAGCTCTACCTTAGCTCCCTTGTTTAAAGAGCCCTCCACTCAAGAGCAAAAAGCTGAACGTCCATCTATACAGGCACCTGATGCTTCATCGTCAATGGGAGTAGCTGCTACACCTGGTGCCCTGGCTACTAACCGATTTATTATTAGCTCATTCACCAACCTTTTCTTTAATTCGTTGGGACCCTTAGTAGATAGGGTGATAGAGAAAGAAGATGCTGGTTTCTCCACAGTTAGAGGTCCAACCTCTTATTTGATAGCTGCCATCTGGAGTCAAGGTGATGAAGTGCAAGCTGCTTACCTTGAACACATATTGGATGAGCTGGAGGCATCGGTTAAGAGCTACAAAGATCTGAATCGGAGAGAGGTGGAGCATTTGGTATAAGCTGAATTTGAGAAAATGTCTCAAGAGGTTGCAGTTGCTAAGGTTGATCTCCAGATTACCTTGGATGCTTTCTCTACCAAGTCTGCTGAGTATAACTCCCAAGTGGAAACCATAGCATCTGCTGCTGAGGAGAAGGAGAGGAAAGTTGTTAAGCTGCAAGCAGAATCTGTCCGTCTTCAGGAAGAGTTGAGACTGTTTGCCATGAAATATAAAAGAGCAGAACAATTATCGGAGGACTGGACTTTTACTTCACATTACAAACTCGTTTGTACAAAGAAAGCCTAGGGACGAAAACCTAGGTACAGCAGTCTAAGTACAATTGTTTATTTTTTATTCTGGGGGTGACGGTAGAGGCTCGGAAAAGCGACGGCAGCTCTGTCTTACTCCTTGGACGATCGAATGTAGCCTTGGCTCCTGTGACGAGATGCTTGGCGTTGACGAAGAAATGCCCTTCTTGCTCTCCTCGTGTTGCTCTTCTGGCTTCTCTCTCTCTCTCTGTATTTTCTCTCTGATTATTAGGGAGGAAGCTCTCTGTCTGTCTCCTCGCAAGGGAATGGCACCTTGCTATCTATAGGAGTAGGGGCATCATTAGGGTTTGGATAATTGCCTATTCTCAAAGTGGCGGCGGCCTGATGATTAATCAATCTGAACCATTAGTCTTAAGCGTGAAGGATCTGGGCCATTAATGTGGATAGTATTGAATCCTGTGAATGATTAATGTTGATTGCTTTAAATCTTCATGATTGGTTGTGTCAAGCTTGGATCTCTCACCACATGTCCCATTGGCTTGATCATGAATGATATGACCTGATCTCATTAATTATGAGGATAACGTCAAATATGGTTATTGGGATCTGGTAAATCTCTGATTGATTTAATACCACGCATCCCATAATCACCCTGCTACCAGCTGTCAAGTCATGGGGGCAATTGAATCTCTGTCACGTGTCTTAATGGTGGACCCTGCCAGAGCCGTATGATATCCATGAACCGCATAAGACAGTGTCTCAGCGAGCCGCATAGGTATAGTACTTGCGAGCCGCATGGGATGGTTTCGTGGTGAGCCGCAGGAAGATGATTCCTGCCAGCCGCATGAAGCTGTTCTTCGATTGAGCCGCATGGGAGTCTGCCATGTGGCAATCTCGGATCGTATCAGAGATTTTCTTTTGTTCCCGAAGAGTCTGTCATTATGACAGGACCATCATGGCACTTTATGTCAGAGCCGTCAGTTGTCAAATCATGGCAAAGCATTAAATAAGGCCATTACTCGATGGCCAGCTGTGTGAAGGGATCCTATGGGGACACGTGATGTTGATCGAGCCGCATATTTCTGTTGGTCGTTTGTGAGCCGCATGTACTTCCGAGCCGCATGAGGCTGGGAGACTCTTTGAACCGCATGGGACTGTCCCTATGTAAGCCGCATAGATTCTTTTGCCCCGAGCCGTATGAGACTGAAAGTCTCTCTGAACCGCATGGGACTGCCCCTGTATGAGCCGCATGGGGTTCTCCTGCTCCGAGCCGCGTAGATCATCATTCTGATATTTTCTATGCTTCTACAAGACCCCCTTCAAAGTTTTTAATTTGCAAAATTAAAATACTTTGAATAAGAAGCATGGCCTTTGCTAACCGTATAGATGGTTCAATCGCATGGATTTATCTGGCCGCATGAGCTATTAGGCCGCATAGACTTGTTGTCACGTGTCCCAACCACGTGTGTAAATCTTCTGTATTAAATGCCCTTGATTCGCCGCCTTTTGGGGGAGGATCCCAAGGGTCAGTTTTGCTTTGACCGAAGCGTTTTGCCTTTATTCTTTTAGGCGGTGTGTGGATCGAGGCGTTTGTTGATTTACGAGCCTCCTTCGCCTATAAATAGGAGTAATTTATTCTTTGAAGGTTTCTTTACCTTCTCTCTTTGCTCGAAACTCCTTGTTGCCGACTTCCTCTTTGTCTTCTCCCCTCAACGATCGACAATAGCTTCCAAGAAGGCTGCTGCGTCGAAGGCTACGAAGGGCAAGGCGGTCGCTTCTGCGGTGACTGCGGCAACGAACGTGGTCACTCCTCCACCGGCCGTTGTTCCCTCTGTCCATCCCGACGTTCACCCGCCTATTGCTGGTAAGGGGGTCGCCTGAAAATCCTAACTGCTTGCCATGGCTCTGTTGCATATTTTATGCACAAGCCGCATGTACGAGACTCGTCGATGTGACCGCATAAGCATTTTGCCCCATGGGGCCGCATGAGCTTGTCATACTCGATCTGAGCCGCATGTATGTTTTCGATTTGGGCCGCATAAGCGTCGCTCACTTTTGAACCGCATAAGCTCGCTTGTTTGTAGCCGCATCAGCTCATATGAGTCTGGCTCATAGGCGTGCTTAACCTGAACCGCATGAGTCTATCTGTTCATGTCCGCATAGGTCTGTGTGGTCTTTGAGCCGCATGGTCTCACCTGAATCTGAGCCGCATGAGGCTATGATTAAACAGAGCTGCATGGACTTATCTTTTTCTGAGCCGCATGAGGCTATGATGAACAGAACCGCATGGACTTATCTGTTTCTGAAACGCATAAGGCTGTATCGGTCCGAGCCGCATAGATTCAAATGATCTTTCAAATGCTTCTTGTTTTGACTATCTTCTAATCTTTTTTCTTTTGTCTATCCTCAGTGACTCTGCCAGTAAATCTTGTGGGGAAAGTTCTGGTCGGCTTGAATCAACTTGCTATGGATGTGCGACGGAACGATTTAGTTCGTCATGTGTCAGAGCAGCTCCTTGTTAATGAGCCTTTGGAGCGACTAAATGCTATCCGGATTTAATTTTTCCAATTCCTTAGTGATATGATGAGCTCCGGGAAGCTTAATGGGGAGCATCTGAGGCCGGTCTTCCTCTTTGGGGATGCGTTGATCATAGAAAACTTTCGAGTGTTAGATGTTTTCGAGAGTTGGGATTTTAACCTGGACGGGATGCCGATTCATATCCCCAATATGAAGCATCATTTCCTTTTTGCGTGGTTCAACATGATCGTTTTGGACAGGCAAATGACAGATCCGCTCACTCCAACCTGACAGGGGATGTTCGTGGGTAAAATTTGTTATAATAAAACTACTGGGTTAGTACGCACAATCAAGGATCTGGCCAGTCGATCTGTGATGGGGTTAGCTCCGGGTACCTTCATCAATACCCCCGGTCCCAACTTCTCATTTTCTCAGGCTGATACCTTCCTGAGCCAGCTCGCTCGAAAAGGGTCATATCCTGTCGGCAGATTGGCATTGGTGGGCTGGCTACACTCCATCCCCCCGTGGGCTAACCTGACCTCGTGGATTCTGCAGAAATACGAGGTATTTTTGCGAGAAGTCAATCTTTATGATGCTATCCGGGATACCAGCCACGGATTGCCCATTAATAAACCGTTGTTTATGGCCCTTCTGGAGATGTATAACCATCGGACAAGAACTTTCTTCATACCTGTAGGGGAGATGGGGCTCGCTCTCCATGAAATGTATGCTGTTTCCCAGCTTCCCTGGGGAGACGAGCCCTTCGAAGCATACACTCCAACGAACGAGGAGTTCCAATATCTAGATCGACGATTTCCAGGCTTCGTTGCTGTGTAACAAGAACTGTTATGTCATCATAGCACCTGTCATCAAACGGCTATCAAGAAAAATGATAGCTCGGAAGGGGACACTCCCCATACCAACTCTTGGGTCTCCTATCTTTTTAAATTCAGCGCTGCTGGCCGAGTTACTTCCCGAGGTCGTCAAACTCCTGAGGAAGTAGAAAGCTTGGTGTCGACTGCTAGGAGGTCAAAATCTAAGGGTGACAAGTTTGGGAGCCAGAAAGACTCCTTCAGCTATTTTTATTATGGTACTCGGTGGCTGTCGGAGAAGGCACTCTTGGCAGGCTTCTTAATGGTGTGGTTGCACAATTGTGTGGTCTCAGGAGGGGTGGGTGCTATCGAGAGGATCAGCCGTCACTTTATTCTTCCTGCCATGAAGTTGGCCTTTGGGGTCAGGCTGGCTCTTCTTCTTGCTATGGTGTGTAGCATTCATCAAGGTCTCCGTGCCTTCTCGTCCAAAGTCATTGCTCATGACGTGGTGATGGACTTTGAACGTATAGAGCTGCCTTATCATTACCTGCTGGGGTGGCTGTTGTTGCATTATCAGTCTTTGATGAGGCCTGGGATGGGAGACGACGTTACGGACGACGACGCTTTTCTTTTCAGGTATCACCATCAGCCTTAGGAAAATAGTACCATGTCGGCGTGTCGGAGGATGCTGGCGAGGGTGGACGGATATGGTTTCTTCGTGTCCGTTCCCCGTTTTACCGACCAGGAAGTGAGGAGTATTCATGTTGATGGCATTGGATCTCCTCATTTCTTACTTGAGAAGATGCGTTTCTGGCTGCGTAACATTCGCCCGGCGTATTTAGTTTATCACTATCGGAACACTGTGTATCTGGAGCCCTACTTGCCCAGTAGGTTTGCTCGTCAATTCGGGTACAGTCAACTATTCCTTGGGCGTCCCAGTTCCTGCGTGGGATTTGAGGATAGCATTCTTGATGGTATTAGGGCATGGAGCTACTACGACACTTGTCATACTCGGACTAGTTTCTCAGTTCCTGCGGCAAACATGATGGAGGAAATCTTGCATATGGCGGCCTTATACCATGTTACGGCCAACCAGCCTCCTATCGTTTTTGACCCGAGGACTAGCTTCATCGTGGGTACTCGTTTGGCGGAGAAGGCTACGGTGTCGAGGGCAAAAAAGAAAGGGGCGAATAGGGTTCCCACGCCCGATTCCGGGTCCTTTGACACAGTTGAGGAAAACGACGAGCGGGACGATGAGGATTCTCTCTCTTTTGGTGGCGAAGCAGCGGCGGATCAGCCGCCCATCATGGCAGATAAGATAATGACAGATCATCCATCGGTTGTATTAGATGAGGTGGTAGATCAGTTGCCAACTGTATCGGAGGTGGTAAGGGTAGAACCACCGCCTGCCGTGCCTGGCCCCTCGCGTAAGCGAGGCAGGCGTGAATCTACTAGCGGGGGAGTAGCCTTTTCCGTGAAGAGAGCTGCGGCAGGACCTCGTAGACTACTTATTACGGAGAGGGGTGAAGATGCAGACGATGTTCCGAAGGTAAGACCAATTCGGAGCCATCTCCTTGTTATGGTTTTCTTTCTCTTAGGATACGACTTAATCATTTTTCTTTGTAGGTGTCTGATGAACCGGCCTCTCATGAACCGTCTGCCGCCCCTGAGGTTGATCCGGCCCTTGCTGCTTTGATTAGTGGCATGTGTTCCGTGATCCTTTCAGCGGGGGCTCTCCCAGCGGCGGCTGAGGACTCCCAAGTTGCTGAGGCCCCAGTCTGGGATGACGAAGATTCCCTCGGGCCTGTCTTCGAGGCTGCTGAATTTCTGCAAGGCGACACCAATCTCGTCGCATCCCCTCTCGAGGGTGCTGGGGCGGAGGAGCCTATCATATTCAACTCGGAGGCTGCTGGTGAAGAGGCTGCGGTGGCTGTAGGCGTACTTCAGCCTCCACACTCTTCTACTGGTAAGATAAGCTAAATATTGACTAGTGAGGGAGCTTATTTGCTCTATCAACACATCCTCTGGGTCAAATCCATTCATGGTTGTCTTAGCCCTACAGGTCCTGACCCTTTACTTCCCACCACGGATGTTCTTGGGGAAGGCTCGGCCTGCCGCGATCTGGGGGAAAGGAGCATTTCCTCTCCTTCGCCGTCTCATGTCGAGAGACCTCCCACCAGCTCCGGGCAGATGGGAATGGGGCTGGCGATGGTCTCCGCCTCATCCTCTGCTGCTTATACGGCTCCGGAGATTGACCTCTCGACCCTGCCGAGCATTCAAGTTTTGTGGGCTGCTGAAGAGGAGTTGGCCGCTGTTCATGCGTCCTTCCGTGCGGAGTTTGTTTCCCTTGTGGCAGGGGCAGCAGATTCTGTTGTGTCTTCTTCCGTGTTGCCAGCTACACTCCCGTTGACGCCGGCTTCTTCGGAGGCTCTGGACGAGGCGACGCAGGATGTGGTCGACAACTTCTATCGCCACTTAAAGAGGGACGTAGATGCTGCTGTAGAACGGGGGACCCCTTTTACTCTGTCTCTGCGATGTGCTCGAGGTCAGGTTGCAACTTTGAAGTCTCTTCCTGGCGGGGTGGGGTTGGCTGCACTCCTGGAGCCTAAGTTGGCAGAGGCTGATCAGCTTGTGACCCAATTGCTGGCGATACGGCAGGCGGGCTTGCCTGCTGCGATTGAACGGGAGCGGGGCTTCCTTATTGCTGCTCGGGATAGGATCAAGCTTGCTCGAGATACTGTCGGGCCAGTTGTACAGGGGGACCTTGACAAGTTCTCCGCTTCGTATGACAGGCTGGGTCGTCGAAGTCAGGCTTGTAGGGCTCGGAAAGAGTCTGCTTCTCGTGGAATAGCTGACACGAAGGAGCGGATTCTCGTACTTCAAAGGGAGTTGGCCTTCTTAGAGTCAGAGCTGGGGACTGCTCATGCAGAACAGGAGTCAATCGATCGGGAGGCCGAGAGGGTTTCCCGATCTTCTGTCAACCTGGAGCGGGCTTTCAAGAAATTCGAAGACAACTGGCAAGCTCATGCTCATCTGGAGGACGCGACGGTGCTGAGCCAGGAGGCGGAGCGTCGAGCTAAACAGAGGCTTGAGCGGTCGGTTGCCTTGCTGACGGACCATCTCATAGCATTATATGCCCCGGAGCAGTGATCATCCTTCTGTCTTCTTTTGCTGTCTCTTTTTTTTCTTTTTTTCTTTATTTTGTAAGGGATGAGATCCCAAATGATGTAGCAGTTTGAATTTTGAATAAATGAGCATGTTTCAACTCATCTTCTCTCTCTTGTACTTGTGGTGTTCGTGGATTTGGACCTACTGGGGGATTATTTGTGGACCTGTCACCCTGGGCGTACATTGGTTTTAGGTACAAGTAACAAGTTAGGAATACCTAAAACAACTTCGCGATAAGACAACTATAGAAGTTTTTGGTATTCAGAAGAACGCCAAGGAGCAATTGCGCTCTCAGGCATGATAGGGAAGGGATGGGCGTGTACTGGAGATCCAGTACAGCATCTGTGGTCGACTGAGGACATTTGTGGTCAACAGAGGACATTTGTAGTCAACTGAGGATGTTTGTGGTCAACAGAGGACATTTGTGGTCAACAGAGGACATTTGTGGTCAACAGAGGATTGTGGTCAACAGAGGACATTTGTGGTCAACAGAGGACATTTGTGGACCTATTATCCTTGTCGTACTCCGGTTGTGGGTACAGATAATAGGTTAAAAGGGAACCGACATACTTACTCAGAGGTAATGGGGATATGGCAAGCATGAAGGTTTCTTCGACGGAGCCTTCCCATACAGAGGTAATGAGGACATGGCAGGAGTGGGCTCAATGAAGAGGGGGTACATAGAACGACTCAGAGGTAATGAGGACATGGCCGTTCTATGCGAGGGGGCGGTTTGTTTTTGGTGGAAGTGAAAAGGACTCAGAGGTAATGAGGACATAGCCGTTCTATGCGAGGGGGCGGTTTGTTTTTGGTGGAAGTGAAAAGGACTCAGAGGTAATGAGGACATGGCCGTTTCAGAAATTTGTGGATCGATTACCCTTTTTGTGCACTGGAGTGCGGGTAGTGGATCATGAGGGAGGATCTCTTCCAAAAAGAAAGTTCAGAGGTATGATCATACATGACTTGCTATCGAAAAGAGTGACCGAAATGTGAGTTCAGAGGCACCAGCCGGTACATAACTCGATAATTTGGAACATTGTGAAAGCGTGAGTTCAGCGGTACCGGTGGGTACATGACTCAGGAATCCAAAGTACATGTGGGTGTGAGTTCAGCGATTCCAGCGGGTATATGACTCGATAATCTGAAAGGAATGTGGTAGGAGGACGTGAGTTCAGCGGTGCGAGAGGGCATATGACTCAACAATCTGGAATTTTGTGGATATGAGTTCAGCGTTACCGGTGAGTACATGACTCGATAATCTGAAATATTGCGGATGTGATTTCAGCGGTACCAATGGGTACATGACTCGATGATCTGGAGAGAATGTCGTTTAGACATAATATTTCTTCAGGAACTTGCCGTTGACGGGCAACATGAGCAAGTCTCCGTTTTGCTTTGCGAGGCGGTATGCACCGTTGGAGAATACAGCCTCGATGATAAACGGGCCTTCCTATTTTGGTTGGAATTTACCGGCGGTTTTATGCGTCATAACCATCGGCTTTCGGACCGCCAGAACGAGATCGCCTACTTGGAATGTTCTGACTTTGACCTTCTTGTTGAAGGCTCCAGAGATGCGCACTTGGTATAACTCGATTCGTTGCTGAGCCAAGAGGCGCTTCTCATCCAAGGCCTCCAACTCCTGTAGCCGACGACGGTAGTTTTCGTCCGTTGTCAACAGATGTGTGAGGACGACGCGGATTGAGGGGATCTGAGTCTCTAATGGGAGGACCGCCTCACTTCCGTATACAAGGGAAAATGGTGTATTTCCGGTGGCTGTTCGGACTGTGGTACGATACGCCCATAAGCACTCGCCAAGCTTCTCGTTCCAGTCGCGTTTGTTGGATGATACGAATTTCTTAAGCAGCTTGATGATTGTTTTGTTGAATGCTTCGGCCAACCCGTTTGCTGCCGGATTGTATGGCATTGAAGCAATGTTCTGGATGCGGTGCTTGTCACAAAACCGATAGAAGCCGTGGCTTACAAACTGCGGACCATTATCGTGTGTGATCCTTTGTGGTAGTCCAAAGCGATATTTGACGTGATGCTTGAGGAAGCTGATCACGTTTGACGTCTTTACTTCTGCAAGCAGGACAGCTTTCGCCTATTTGTAGAAATAATCTGTAATGGCTAGTATGAATCGGTGTCCTCGGGTGGAAGGCGGAGCAATTGGACCGATGATATCCATTCCCCATGCTTCAAATGGCCATGACGCCACTGTCGGATATAGAAACTCAGATGGTTGGTGAATGAAGTCCGCATGGACTTGGCAGGCTTTGTATTTCCTGGCATAGTCTATCGCATCGGCCACCATCGTGGGCTAGTAGTAGCCCATTCGGCGAAGGCGGTCTTGCAATTTTGGGCCATGCTGATGGGCCCCACAGACACCGTAATGAGGTTCCCGTACGGCTTCTTTGGCTTCTTCGTTTGACAAGCACCGGAGCAACAACCCATCGTAGGATCGTCGATATAGCATTTTTGTTTCTGTATCGTAGAAGAATCTGAGAGAACGCCATCTGATGGAGGTGGCTTCCTTTGGATTCTTTGGGAGGATGTCGTAGATGACGAAGTCGATGAACGGCTGTCTCCAGTCTGGTGCTTCGTCGACCGTCTGGGCGGAATAGCTTGCCATGAATTGAACGTTGTTCTTGGGGCAGACCAGTTCGTGGCCTATCACATCAACCGAATGATGAACATGGTTCGGCACTGCTAAGGAAGCGGCAAGGCCCGCTAGGGCATCGACTTCGATATTTTGGAGTCTGGGGACATGCTCGATGAAGAATCCCTCGAATGATGAGATGATGTTGATCGCTATTTGGTGATAGGGGATCATGTCTTCATGGCAGACTTCGTATGATCCCCGAATCTGATTGACGATTAATTGTGAATCGCCGTATGCTTCAAGATATTCTACCCCCAGCTCTTTTGCAAGTTGGAGACCGATGACTAACGCATTGTACTCAACCACATTGTTAGAGCAGGGTTCCGTGAGAGAGTATACACGATTGATCACCAGCCAGGTAGGGGAAATCAATACCACTCCGACTCCAACGACGATGTTGCCCTTGGGTCCTGTTCTTGAAGCGCCATCGAAGAACATTCGCCATATCTCATCGTGATAAGTGACATGTGAGTCAGCGACCTCATCTGGTATTTCTTCGTATATCTTGGACGACTCCGAGCCTGGATGGGCTGCTAAAAAGTCTGCCAGAGCTTGACCTTCTACAGCTTTTTTTGGAACAAAGACCATATGATAAGGGGACAACAATATCGTCCATGTAGCGAGGCGTGAACTGAGTGCCCCTGGTTTAGTCATGAGGACTCTGAGAGGGTTGACTCGTGAGATCACATGTATGGTTTGCCCTGTGACATAATGCCGCGTCTTCTGAATAGCGAACACTAAGGCGAGGCATTCCTTCTCTACCGCAGTGTATCGGTGCTCCGGTCCAACCATCATTCGGCTGAGGTAGTATATGGCTTGTTCGTGACCCGCATCGTTATTTTGTGCCAACAGGGCACCAAGGGAGTGTTCTATTGCTCGTACGTAGAGCAGGAATGGTTTTCCAGCAACCGGGGCCACCAAGACTGGAGGATTTGACAAATATTCTTTGATGCTGTCGAAGGCACGCTGACATTCCTCGTCCCATACGAATGAGACTCCTTTCTTCATGAGGTGCGTGAACGGTCGGCATCGCCCGGAGAGGTTAGAAATGAACCTCCTGATGTAAGCTAGCCTCCCTTGGAGGCCTCTGAGTTCGCGGAGATTTCTCGGAGGACCCATCTCCATGATTGCCGTCGTTTTCTCAGGGTCTACATGAATGCCCTGAGCGGTGATAATGAATCCCAAGAACTTTCCGCTGGATACGCCTAAGAAAGATTTCGTAGGGTTCATTTTCAGATTGTGGGCCCGCATCAGATCGAATACCGTCCTCAGGTCCTGCAGATGATCTCCCTTACAGCGACTCTTGACAGCGATGTCATCGACATAGCATTCCACCATCTTGCGCAGGTGTTCTCTGAAGATGATACTCATGGCTCGTTGATACGTGGCGCCAGCATTCTTTAAACCGAAAGGCATGACTGTGTAACAGTATGTGCCAATCGGTGTTCAGAATGATGTGTACTTTTCATCGTCAGGAGACATCTTGATTTGGTTGTACCCCGAGAATCCATCCATGAACGACATACGTTCGAAGCCGCATGTATTGTCAATCATGATATCTGTGATAGGGAGGGGGAATTCGTCTTTCGGGCATGCCTCATTCAGATTGTGGAAGTCGATGCAGATTCGGATTTTTCTATTCTTCTTGAGGACCGGAACTATGTTGGCGACCCAGTTAGGATGTTGCTCCTCACGAATGAAGCCGCTGGCTATTAGTTTGTTGACTTCGGCTTCGATCGCATCCATGACACCTGGGCGGAAGCGTCGTTGTTGCTGTTTGACTGGCTTTGCATCTGGCCGTATGTTGAGCTTATGAAGAGCAATATCGGGATCTAACCCCGGCATGTCTTCATAACTCCATGCAAACACATCAATATATTCTCTGATAAGTTCCAGCAGCGATTCTCGCACTTCGTCTGTTAAGCTTTTACTGACAAAGATGGTCTTTGGAGAGGATTCGCTGCCGAGGTCGACCTGCGTAACCTCATCTTCGGTAGGAGGTTCTCTCTACTCGAATCGCTTTTCCCATTGTGCATCCAGCTATTGGGCCCACGGCTCTAGTTCGAGGATTTCAGGAATGTCTTCGTCTTCTTCATAAGCGTCAGCGAATGCCATATTGGCTGACAGGACCTGTCTGAATATGTCTCAAATGCTGGTGTCTGAGTCGGAGGTTGGTGATCCGGTTGAATGTGACTGCCAGTCACACTCTTCATCCGAACTCTCAGGTGTCGTCGTAGGAGTTACATACCTTAGTCCACATCGAGTTTTGCTATAGTAGTCCCGTGGCTTGCCAGCAGGGACTGGAAGCTTTAAAGGTAGTCGCCGTCCGGTATCGTAGCTCAAGCCTGGTGTAGTCTCCAGATCATATCCCTGTTTTTGCATGAGATATTTGGCCTGGGGACTATAAAGATATAGAGGCAGTCTCCCGGTGTCTGACCCAAGATCGACTTCTTTTACGGTGAAGGGACGCGGATCGTCTTTTCGGCCGAAGATGATTGGGTGATCCCCTTCCTCGATTATGCGATAAGCGTCTTCTGCTGGAATAAGCTAGATTATGGTGTGCACATTTGTCACCTGTGTGTGTAGGTGGGTGCCTATACCATGTTCCATAGCGTATATTGTACAAAGCTTATTAAGCTCGATGTAGTTCAAAGATAGCCCTTTATTGATGAAATAAGGTATCTTTTCTAGGGGGATTACATCATCCGCGGAGGGAACATCAGTGTGGGCAGCCACATACTTGGCCAGCTCTGGTTCTTCTTCGGCGACCCCCTGTATAAATGAAGACTGAGAGGACGACCTGGTCAACCTGATCTTCAGAGGTTCAACTGGTGGAGCAGAACGTGGAGTTGTCGGCAGACTAGCAACCCCCAGCTTGGTACTCGATGCTGGGCGGGGAGTGGTTGGTTCGCTAGAAGTCCCAGGCCGTGCATTAGGGTGACGACTCTTCTTGGGAAGACGTATCGTCATTGGCTTATCCGAGGGATTGAGCTTCCTCTTTTGCGGCTGACCGATTTTTGGCAGCCTGATTGTTAGTAGCCCCGTTGTAGGTCTCGGCACTTGGCCCAACCTCGGCAGTCGGATTATCATCTGTTCTTCTTGTGCCGAGAGACTGATCGCATCCTTACGTAAAGTGGCCGTAAGGGGTGCAGACTTGCCAGGTTTACGAGCTTGGAGGTAGATCGCCAGAGGTTCTTCTGATCCTATGGCTGTCTCGGTATGAGCTTGCACATCTCCTTCATCAAGGTGCTTCTTTGACTTTTCGTACAGGCAAGAGTTTGAGTAGTAGGATTCGACCCCTTTGAAGGGATCGATATCGGCAAATTCTGTCCTTACGAAGCCATGCTTATCGACATATTTGAAGCATTGGTGCAGCGTGGAGGGCACGATCATGTAATCGTGTATCCAAGGGCGCCCCAGGAGGATGTTGTAAGAAGTGTCGACATCTATGACGTAGCAGGTGACCTCTGATTGGAGATCGCCAATCTGACACTTCAGGCGAATCTTCCCAATTGGGTAGCTCCTGCCCGAATTGAAACCACTGATGGCGGTGCTTGTAGGCGTCAGGCGATGCATCGGAATGCGAAGATGATGTAGCAGACCATTCGAAATGATGTTTATGGACGACCCAGGATCAATGTGCATCCGGTCTACTTTTATGTCGCCGATGTATCCGGTGTAGTATAACGGGCGATCGTGCAGGTTGGTTTTGATGAGCATGTCCTGCGGAGAAAAGACGATATTGGGTATCGCTCCCGTACACATACTGTCTTGGAGATCTGCAGGCTGATTATCTCCCGTGAGGTTGACCTGAGCCAAGTATGCGTCTGCATTTTGGAGTGCGTCGCTCAAGGCTGCGCGGACATCCTTCGAGAGCCTCAGGAGTTCATATAAGGACAATTTGGCCGGTGTATTGGCCAATTGTGCTAGTATATCAAAGTTGTAGGGCCTCTCCAGCCCCTGAGGTGTCTCTTTCCGGAGGGATTTGTCGAAGCGAGTCTCCTTCGGCCTAGGCTTGTCGGTCGTCGGAGGCTGAGGGGGCCCTGGAGCGTCAGTGGTAGCTGGAGGATGATCATTAGTCGAGTTCTCAGCCACAGGTTGGGATTGTGTTCCAGATCGAGTAACAACGGCCGAGACTTCTTCCATATCTGCCGAGATGGTACGGCAGGATCTGACTTTTCCACTTCTCTTCTTGTGAATGGGAGGTGGCGTGGACTGAGTCACCTCGTGGACCAGGTTCGGATGGACCCACATAATTTCTCCTCACGATGTGGTGAGGGGTACTAGACTAGCAGCTTGATTACGGGCAGGCAGAAGATTAGCAATTTCCATCGTCGCCAGAGGGATAGGTATGACACCGTCTTGAGTCTCCGTTGGAGGGAAGCTGCTGAATTGTACGGACACCATGTTGGCTGCTACGGTTACCTCCTCGAAATCAATGGCCAGAGCGTTCGAATCGATGAGGTTTTGGATGTATCGTTTCAGTTGGTAGCAGTCGTATGTAGCATGGTGGACGTAGCGGTGGTAATGGCAGAACTTTGGATTCTCCAGATCTGCCGGCCGAGGCTCCCGTTTTGGTGGAGGAAGCTGAATTCTGTCTCCTCGTATGAGCATGTCCAAGATAGGCTTGACGTGGCCGTCTTCGAAAGAATAACTTATTTGAGGCCATTGTTTGTTTGCTGGTTGTGACTCAGGCTTCTGGGCTGTATCGGCCACCATGGCCTGCTTGCCTCTGTTGTCCCGATTGTTGGAGGGGCTACTCCTATTGTCGTTGTTGGTGTTGGGACGCTTTCCCTTGTTCTCGCCCTCCGAAATATGCAACCCCAGTTGGCGAGCCTTTCTCAACCGTTTTTTGACACTTGTGGCACTGATTAAATGCCTTCCAGTCCTTGAATTGACTTTCGCCCATCCAGAGACTAATTGTTGGGAGCAATCTCTTTTGGCAAATTTCAATCAAGGAAGAATCCGGATTACCAGACGGTAGCTTTATTGCGGTTTGACGAAACTGCTCAATATAATTCCTCGTCAGCTCTTTCTCTCCTTGGACGACGTCCATGAGGGTAGACATCGTGATGTTCTGTCCTACCTCGTAGAATCTCTCCAAGAACAAGCGCTTGAAGCCAGCGAAGAGTGGATGCAGTTGTCTGGCAGGTTGCGGTACCAGTCGAAGGCGACTCCTTCCAATGCCCCAATGAATAATCGTGTGAGGATAGCGTCATCATGGGGCAGATGGTCAGTGGTGACCTTGAAGTATGTGATGTACCGACTTGCTGAGGTCTTACCATCATATGGGTTGATATTGAACGGCTTATATCTTGGTGGGAATGGAACATCCCTCCATTAAGCAGGATATGGTTGCCGTATTCTGAGATCTTGAGAGTTTTCTCGGGCGTGGAACATGGCTCGGAGCTCCTGAACCTCTTTTCTTACTTTTCGGGCCTCATCTGTCGTGGTAGGGGCCATTATTTTGGGAGGATTATTGCCTGGGTTCGGTGCCGCTGAATTTGAATCTACATTGATTGCAGGACCCGTACTTGTTTGGCCAGGTGTCACTTCCTGCAGAGTAGAAAGAGCCGCTTTGATCTCGTCTACAAACTTGACCAAGGCGTGCAATATGGCCTCTAAAGTGTCGATGTGTTGGCGATCACTGGAACCACCTTGATTGCTGTCCGTCATCAACATCGTCCTTAACTGAGGAGTAATGGAAGGAACGGTGGAGGATGTGCCCTCCGAGTCATACCCATGCACCGAAAATTCATCTGGGTAGGTAGGAATGTTCTCTTCGGGTTCGGACTCGGAGGAAACAGTACCCCCAGCCTCAGAGCTTGCTTCGTCTTGAGAGTCATGGATGTCCTCGGGGACATCAGCGTCTGTTGTACCTGATGGGAGAGTTGTTTCCCCGGGCTCATCTCCTTGAAACATCGGATTATTGTGGATGTTCGGAGGAGTGCTACCCCCAGTTCCCACGACCCCCAGCGATGTGGATGATGAATCTCCTATTGCAGTAGATTTCGTCTTTGAATGGGTGTATTGGAATACTCCGGTGGAGGACAACCGTTTAGATGACAGTTTCTTAGCTGTAGTGGTTAATATCTTGGGGCTGGAGATGCTTGTCTTCTTCTCTCTCCCCTCGGCGGAGACTTTCTGAGTGGAATTGCAGAAGACAACAGAAGGTGCCTCGTTCTCTGAGCTCGGATGCTGTAGTCTTTAGAAGACTGACGGCCGGTCTTCCGCCACTGCCGCGTTGTTGCAACAGCAGTTGACGATAATTTGGGTGCAGTGACGTCCAAGCGAGGACTCTTTGCACACCGAAGTCCCTTCTCTTTCCTTGCGTTTGTGGAGGATTGCCTCACGCAGGTCAGAGGAACCACTTTGTCCTTTTGCCGCCGGGGGTTGGACTCGAGCGGTTCTATACAACTTCCCATCAGAGGCCCGCGTGATAGTCAACGGAACGCCCCGATAGTCAGAGGTTGGGGCAGCTGACTGGGCTTGATGAGCCCGCGCTGCCCTAGACTTCTTCTTTTTAGCACTTGCGGGTGCGTAATAGGAAGAGTCTAAGTTGAATACCACAGAGTCTGGCTTATCATCCAGAGAGCCATCAGGGTCAGGACCGTATGATAGACGGTCGAAGACTGATTGAGAGGAGCGTGGAACGGACGCTATGCGGCTAGGATTGGAAACCGTACAGGCTGTCTGCATGCGGTAGTCTTCTGCTGTCGGATGAGTTGTTCTTGTGCGACTGGGAGTCACGACCGTGCAGGCTGGCCGCATGCGGTTGGCAACTGTGGCCGCATGGGTTTTCTGCAAGCGATTAACTTCAGTGACCGCATGAGTCTCATCTATGCGATCGGCAACTGTGGCCGCATAAACTATGCGGCTGACAGATGTGGCCGCATGAGTTTTCTTCATGCGGCTGGCGGATGCAGCCGCATGAGCTTTCTTCCTGCGGCTAATACCCTTATGCGGTTCGGATCGCATAGAGTTTCTCTCTGCCCCTGCAAGTCTAGCATCATAGTATTTTCTTCTGCCAGACTTGGGGACAGCAGAGTTGTCTACGGTCTGAAGTGGGGTCGCAGAAGAGTCCTTCTCGCCGTCTTGAGCAACAGAGGGTATCCCATCGAGGGCTTGGAGAGGAGCAAATGATTTTGGCCTCCACTCTTTGCGAGCCTTCATCGTGCGGGTGCGCTTCTGGACCGGGCCAGCACTTCCTTCGGAGAGCATCTCTTCAAACGCCTGTTGGTCGAAGCGGACGACCATCTTTTTGTTGCATGGAGCCAAGTTTGGCTGCATCCGACTGCGTCACCAACTCCTCAGCCGTGGAGAAGTTTGTCTCCAGCAGAGTCGCCATCGCATTTGCCATGAAATATAAAAGAGCAAAACAATTATCAGAGGACTGGACTTTTACTTCACGTTACAAACTCGCTTGTACAAAGAAAGCCTAGGGACGAAAACCTAGGTACAGCAGTCTAAGTACAATTGTTTATTTTTGATTCTGGGGATGACGGTAGAGGCTCGGGAAAGCGACGACAGCTCTGCCTTACTCCTTGGACGATCGGATGTAGCCTTGGCTCCTGTGACGAGATGCTTGGCGTTGACGAAGAAATGCCCTTCTTGCTCTCTTCCTGTTGCTCTTTTGGCTTCTCTCTCTCTCTGTGTGTATTTTCTCTCTGATTATTAGGGGGGAAGCTCTCTATCTGTCTCCTTGCAAGGGAATGGCACCTTGCTATTTATAAGAGTGGAGGCATCATTAGGGTTTGGATAATTGTCCATTCTCAAAGTGGCGGCGGCCTGATGATTAATCAATCTGAACCATTAGTCTTAAGCGTGAAGGATCTGGGCCATTAATGTGGATAGTATTGAATCCTGTGAATGATTAATGCTGATTGCTTTAAATCTTCATGATTGGTTGTGTCAAGCTTGGATCTCTCACCACGTGTCCCATTGGCTTGATCATGAATGATATGACCTGATCTCATTAATTATGAGGATAACGTCAAATATGGTTATTGGGATCTGGTAAATCTCTGATTGATTTAATACCACGCATCCCATAATCACCCTGCTACCAGCTGTAAAGTCATGGAGGCAATTGAATCTCTGCCACGTGTCTTAATGGTGGACACTGCCAGAGCCGCATGATATCCATGAACCGCATAAGACAGCGTCTCAGCGAGCCGCATAGGTATAGTACTTGCGAGCCGCATGGGATGGTTTCGTGGTGAGCCGCAGGAAGATGATTCCTGTCAGCCGCATGAAGCTGTTCTTCGATTGAGCCGCATGGGAGTCTGCCATGTGGCAATCTCGGATCGTATCAGAGATTTTCTTCTGTTCCCGAAGAGTCTGTCATTATGACAGGACCATCATGGCACTTTATGTCAGAGCCGTCAGCTGTCAAATCATGGCAGAGCATTAAATAAGGCCATTACTCGATGGCCAGCTGTGTGAAGGGATCCCATGGGGACACGTGATGTTGATCGAGCCGCATATTTTTGTTGGTCGTTTGTGAGCCGTATGTACTTCCGAGCCGCATGAGGCTGGGAGACTCCTTGAACCGCATGGGACAGTCCCTATGTAAGCCGCATGGATTCTCCTACCCCGAGTCGTATGAGACTGAGAGTCTCTCTGAACCGCATGGGACTACCCATGTATGAGCCGCATGGGGTTCTCCTGCTCCGAGCCGCATAGACCATCATTCTGATATTTTCCATGCTTCTACAGAGACTTGTTCAGCTTGCTCTGGAAGATGAGACTATCCAACATCAGGCTGCAGTTCAGCAACTGGACGCTCTGACTCGGGAAAAAGATGAATATGTCACAACTTATCAAGCCGAAATCTCTCGCAAATTAGTAACCATGCCGTGTTTCGACGATAAGTCTGGGATGGAGGAAGCTAGGAGGCGAGTGATGAACTCTCGTGAGGAGCGACTGCAAACTTTAAAGCATCAGATAACTAGCTTGATGACCCCACCAGCAGAATGAGAAAGACTTTTTTGTATCTTCAATTTTTGTGACATGTATTTTTTGTAATGTCTTTCAATTTTGATCAATAAAAAGACATTTTCTTTGTGGCTCTATTATTTATTGTATATCTTATTCAGATATAAATAATAGCGATAGAAAATATATTCAGAGGTACAAGACATAATATATTTCTTGATTTTAGAAAATAATTATATTCATTATATCTGCTCAGAGGTAATATGGACATGGCAGAATATAACTTGTTGAATATCATTATTTCAGTAGACAACTTAATCAAAGTTGATAAGTTGCTGATGTGAAGGAATGAATGAATGAATAAAATGAATCGTCAGGATGTGTGAACGAAATGAATCGTCAGGATGAACAGATGGACCGTCAAATGAATAAAATGAACGGATGAACCGTCAGATAGATGAAATGAACGGACAAACCGTCGGATGATTGTGACGAACGGGTGAACCGTCGGATGAATATGGTGAACAGGCAAACCGTCGGATTAATGAACGGGCGAACCGTCAGATGAATTTAATGAACGGAGGAACCGTCAGATGAATGAAATGAACAAGTGAACCGTCAGATGAATTTGTCGATTCATTGTCTTACGAATCTCTGTCTATAAATAGAACAGAAAATCAGATGGAATGATCACTTTCACTTGTCAACATAAAGATGTCGTCTGGAGATGCATCCAAGAAGGCTGAGATCGTCCCGAAGGTTAAAACGGTTACTGAAGAACGTCCAGTCGAGCCGGCCCAGCCAAAGTAGACAGAAGTGGGCGAAGGTTTGTCTGCATCCAAGCCGCCAAGGGATATCTTGGACTTCCTTCTTGAACCAGGGAAGACTGAGGAAGAAAAGGCCATGAGGATGGCTGCTTGCAAGTTCCTGGTGGGTTCGAGCAAGGATGTTCTTGGCTCTTTTGCTGATTATGTTTTTAAGAAGGACGGTAGTGGTCCTCGTCCCAATTTTGAAAAGGATGATAGTGACCTTCCTTGATATTATGTACTATCATTCATGATGAATTAAAATTGAATTTTATTTATGAACTTGTCTGATGATTACAAGCAATGTCTTTTACATTTATACATAATACTTTTTGAGGAACTTGCCATTGATGAGCATCATTGCAACTCGACCATACAGTTCTGTGAGTTGATAGGCTCCATTTGAGAAGACTTTGCTCATGATATACGGACCTTCCTACTTTGTATCGAACTTGCCCTTGCTCATATGAGTCATAGTCATAGGACGTCTGACAGCTAGAACGAGTTCTACTTTCTGAAAGGCTCTGACTTTAACTTTGCGATTGAAAGTCTTTGAGATGCGGGCTTGATATAACTCAATATGCTATTGAGCCAATAGCCGCTTCTCGTCGAGCGCTTCTAATTCTTGAAGTCAAAGAAGGTCGTTGTTCTCTGTAGTGAGCTCATTGGCAATGGCAATCCTTAAGGACGGAATTTGAAGTTCCAGGGATAGAACTGCTTCACAGCCGTACACCAAAGAGAAGGGTGTACAACCTGTAGGGTTGCGGATCGTAGTGCGATAGGCCCATAGACATTCTCCAAGCTTTTTACTCCAGTTTTATTTGTTAGTAGACACAAACTTCTTGAGGAGCTTAATGATAGTTTTGTTGAAAGCTTCAGCCAAGCCATTAGCAGCAGGATTATAAGCTGTCGAGGCGATATTGTCAATCCGATGATCGTCGTAGAACCTTGTGAATTTTTGACTGATGAAATGAGGTCCATTATCATGAATGATCCTTCGAGGTACACCAAATCTGTAGATGACATGGTGTTTGACGAAGTTGATGACACTACTGGTCTTGACTTCAGCCAGAGGTATAGCTTCGACCCATTTGGAGAAGTAATCGGTTATTGCTAGTATGAACCGATGTCCTCTAGAAGAAGGAGGATTGATGGAACCTATAATATCCATGCTCCAAGCTTCAAAAGGCCAGGAAGCAGCAGTCGGATGAAGGAATTCTGATGGTTGATGAATGAAATCTGTATAGATTTGACAAGCTCGGTATTTCCTTGCATATTTGATGGCATCAGATACCATAGACGGCCAGTAGTAACCCATGTGTCGGATACGATCTTGTAGTTTAGGACCGAGTTGATGTGCTCCGCAAACACCGTCGTGAGCTTCACGTAATACTTGCTTTGCTTCATCACCAGCAAGACAGCGCAAGAGTAGACCGTCATAAGTCCGCCGGTAAAGAGTTTTGTTGGTCTGATTGTAGTAGAATCGCAGAGACCGTCGACAAATACTCGTAGCCTCCTTGGGATCTTCAGAAAGTATGTCATAAACTACGAAGTCGATGAAAGGAGCTCTCCAATCTTCATCGATAACATTGGCTTCAGTAAGATTACTGAACTCAATATTACGATTGTTTTCGATGCAGAACAATTCTCGGTTAGAGATAACCACCACCTGTTGTCTTTTAATAGGGATGGCTAAGACTGCTGCAAGATTAGCTAAAGCATCGGCTTCAGTAATGCAAGCTCGTCGAACATATTCGATGAAGAAGGCTTTGAATGATGTAGCCATGTTGATTGCCGCTTCATAGTAAGGTACTAGATCATGATGGCGAACTTCATAGGTCTCTCTAACCTGGTTAACAACCAGCTTAGAGTCGCCGTAAACTTCAAGATATTCGACGTCCAGTTGTTTAGCTAACTGAAAGCCAATGAGTAGAGCATTGTATTCTGCTACATTGTTGGAGCAAGGTTCATCTAAGGAGTAGGATCTTTGAATAGTTAACCCGTCTGGAGAAACGAGAACAACTCCAACTCCTACGACAATGGCACCATTGGGTCCAATCCTGGATGCACCGTCAAAGAATAGACGCCAAGTAGGAAATTCTTCGGAGATCATGTTTGATTCCAATGTCTCGTCTAGAATTTCATCATAGAGTTTGGATGTCTCTGGTACAGGATGTGCTGCTAAGAAATTTGCCAGCGCTTGACCTTTGACAGACTTTTATGGAACAAATACCATGTCATATTGAGCTAGCAGAATGGCCCATATAGCCAGCCGAGAATTGAGTGTGCTAGCCTTCTTTATCAGTACCCGAAGAGGATTAACTCGGGATATGACATGAATAGTTAGGCCAATGATGTAATGCCGAGTCTTTTGTACAGCAAACATAAGAGCTAGGCATTCTTTTTCGACCGGACTATAACGGTGTTCAGCACCAATCATAGTACGACTGAGATAATAGATAGCCTGTTTGTGACCCTCTTTGTTCTTTTGGGCAAGTAAAGCACCCAATGAATGATCCATAGCACGGACATACATTAAGAATGGTATGCCTGAGATTGGTAGCACCAAAACTGGTGGGTTCATGAGATATCGTCTTATGTCGTCAAATGCTCGTTGACATTCTTCGGTCCAAATGAAAGACACACCCTTCTTCATTAGCTGAGTGAATGGTCTACAGCGTCCAGACAGATTCGAAATGAACATCCTGATGTACGCAAGTCGACCCTGGAATCCTCGTAGCTCTTTTAGGTTGCGTGGAGGACGCATCTCTTGAATGGCCTTGATCTTCTCGGGATCCACGTGTATACCCTTAGAGGTAATGACGAAGCCGAGAAATTTGCCACTAGAGACACCCAAGAATGACTTGGTGGAATTCATTTTGAGTTGATATTGGCGCATGAGATTGAAGATAGTTTTCAAGTCTTGGATGTGATCTTCCTTTAGACGACTTTTGACAGCGATATCGTCGACGTAGCATTCGACAGTCTTGCAAAGATGATCTCGGAAGATAGTACTCATAGCTCGTTCGTAAGTTGCGCCAGTGTTCTTGAGACCAAATGGCATAACGGTGTAGCAGTAAACTCCGCGAGGGGTGCAGAAAGAAGTGTATTTTTCATCTTCAGGATTCATCCGAATCTGATTGTATCCGAAGAATCCATCCATGAAAGATATTTGCTCAAACCCACAGGTGTTATCAATCATGACGTCCGTGATAGGGAGAGGAAATTCATCTTTTGGACAGGCTTTATTACGATCTCTGAAGTCGATGCAGACTCGAACTTTGCCAGTTTTCTTCAAGACTGGAACAACGTTGGCTACCCAATCTGGATGTTGTTCTTCTCGGATAAAGCCACAAGCGATGAGCTTCTTGACTTCATCGTCGATTGCATCCATCATTTCTGGCTTGAAACGCCGTTGTTGCTGTTTGACCGGTTTTGCATTAGGCAGGATATTCAATTTGTGAGTAGCAACTTGGGATCTAGAACTGACATGTCTTCATAGCTCCAAGCAAAGACATCAATGTATTCTTGAATAAGAAGAATTAATTCTTACTTATCTGCCTCTGGAAGGTTCTTGTTGATGAATATTGGACGAGGGGACCCACTTTTTCCTACGTCAATTTGAACCAATTGATCTTCAGTAGGAGGTTCTCGTTGTTCGAATCGGAGTTCCCATTGAGTATCCATTCGTTGAGTCCAAGGATCTGTTTCGGGATTTTCTTCAATATCCTCGTCATAGCCTTCTGGAAGTTCGGCGGAGACCATGTTGGAAGATACGATCAGTCGATGAACCTGACCAATGATGGTGTCAGAATCCCATGATTTGGAATCAGAAGAGTTAGAGCGCTCTTCACTATCAGATTCAGAGACTGCTGGGGATAAGACATGAGGAGAAGCATATCCGAGACCTCTTTTGGTCCTGCTGTAGTACATCTCTGACTTTCCTTTTGGAACAATCGTACGGATAGGAGTTCGTCTACCCTTACCGTAGTTGAGGCCATTCTTGAAGTCATAACCCATCTTTCGGATGATATCTTTTGATTGTTGACTGTAACGACGAAGTTGAAGATGTCCCGTATCATTACTTTTGCTATCATCTGTATAGCTGAATTTTTGTTCCGATCCTTTACTAAAAAGTATTGGACTCTCGCCTATCTTTCGAGCAGGAACAACACGATATGAGTCATTTGGATGTTCGAGTGAGACTTCTATTTGAAGAGATTGTACAACTTCCATTGTAAATGACTCAAAGCTATCTAACATATCCAAATAGCACTTAGCATGATAAATGACATCAGTATACTGGAAAGGAGATGCTTTTTCATTGATTTGTACATCTGTATTTACAACAGGACCTTTAGCCTTAACAGGCTTGGTTAGATTGATTACAAGAGGGGAAGAAGAAGAACATGGAGGAGGATTGGACTTGTACGACGGAGGTCGATAACAAGCATCTCAGAGGAGGTAAGCTCCCTTTTGTCCTTGTTATAAGATAAATCAATAACAAGTGGCTCAAAAGAGGTGAGCTATCTTTTTTCCTTGTTACGACGTAAGTCTATAACAAATGGCTCAGAAGAGGTGAGCTCCCTTTGGTCTTGACCACCATCTGTCGGTTGCTTCAGGACTGGCAAGTGAATAGCCAGTGGTTTGAAGGATTGAGGACGAGAAACATGCCCTTTGACAGGTATAATGAGAGTGTCATTGGGCACTACTTCTTGTTCTTCTTCAGTGTCCAGAGACAGTACTACTTTCATGAACTTATCCTTGTACATACGAGCATTGTTGCAGTATGCTTCGACACCTTTGAAGGGATAGAGATCTGCAACCTCCTTTTGAACTTCTCCCTTGTCATCAACGTATTTAAAACATTAATAGAGAATGGAAGGGACAATGTTGTGTTCATGTAGGAATGGTCTCCCCAAAAGAGCATTGTAAGAACAACCATGGTTGTCTATGATGTAAAAGGTCACCTTTGTGCGGAGATTGCCTATTTGGAGTTTTAGGCGAATCTTGCCTAGAGGCTCACTCCTTCCCTGGTTGAACCCCAGGATGGTGGTGATTGTACTGGAAAGACTATGCACTGGGATCTTTAATGCATCTAACATTGTCTTCGGCATGATGCTAAGGGCAGACCTTGGATCTATCAGAATACGATCGACTTTCATCGAATCGACATATCCTGTATAGTATGGAGGACGGTCATGCCTATTGTCTTCCATCAGCATGTCATCCTGTGTGAAGGTAATGTTTGGAATTAATTCCAACACACTATGACAATGTAGGCAAGAGACTGGCTCTGCTTTCGGCTTCTTCAGAAGGGCTAGACAAGTTTCTGCCTGCATGAGGGCTTCACTCAGAGTTTCTCGAGTCTCTTTGAAGAGGCGCAATAGCTCGAAGATTGACAGCCTGGCCGGTGTATTGGCCAGTTGAGCCAAGATATCAAAGTTGTAAGGCTTGTCAAGTCCTGAGGGAGATGACTTCTTCAAAGGTTTGTCGAAGCGGACTTGTTGTTTGCCTTTGTCGGCTACCGTCGGCTTGAGAGAAGGAGGTTCTACAACCGATGAGGAGGCAGCAGGAATATCCTCCGTGGAAACAGGTTGTACTGGAGCAGACTCAGAAGAAGAAGCAGGATTTTCCCGAGTTTCGGGAACTTCCCGTAGATAGGCTTTCCCTGATATGGTGCCCAGCAGGATTTTCTCTTCAACTATGGGGTTAAAAGACACCATATTGCAGATCTTTGTTTTGCCCTTGGAGGGGTCTTTCTTCTTGGAGGAAAAGGAAACTTCGAACTCCGACGCAAGATCAGGGTGAATCTACATAATCTCACCATTGTCAAGAGACAAAGGGACGAGACCTTCACTTCGTGGATGAGGAAGATTCTTGATCTCTTGAGTAGCCTTAGGGATAGGGATGACACCGTACTGCACCATATGTGGAGGGAAGTCACCGAACTGAACTGAGACCATGTTCGCGATAACAGTCTTCTCGTCTTGCTGCAGAGTGACAACACCAGCGTTGACTAGCTCCTGAATTTTGCCTTTGAGCACATAACATGCTCGAGTGGGATGCCCAATGAACCTGTGATAGACACAATACTTGGGATGATCAGTCTTACCAACCTCATCAGGCTTCTTTGGGTCTGGGAGTTGGAGCTTATTACTTCTGATCAAGCAATCAAAGATGCTCACGGTGTCATTCTCATCAAAGGAGTACTCTACTTTCGGACGAGGTTCCCTTAGTGGAGGTGCAGAAGGAGTAGAAGTAGACGTAGGTGGAGCCACGTTGATCGCCAGAGATTCTTTGTTCTTCAGATTAATGTTCAGAGTCTCTTTTCCCTTGCGGTTGTTCTGGCAATTACCGCTACTCGATGTCTGGTGTTCGTCCCGATCGGGGTTAGACATGTGTACCCCTAGCTGCTTGAATTTGTCGACGCTAACTTCAGCTACTTTAGCATTGACAATAAAGGATGGCCAGTCTTGGAAATGAGTTGACCCCGTCCACATGCTGATGATAGGCAAAAGATTTGCCTTGCAGGTGTCTATGGTGACAGCGACCGAAGTTCCAGGAGGCATTTTTAAAGCTTCTCGGCGGAACCTTTCAATGAAACTCTCAGCGGTTTCATTATACCTTTGTTTGATTTTATTAAGTGCTGACATGGTCATGTCGTTGATCCCCTCATAGAATCGTTCCAAGAAGATTTGTTTTAGACCTGAGAAAGAGGTGATACAGCCATCGGGCAAGCTTCTGTACCAATCGTATGCCATACCGGCTAAACAGCCGACGAATACCCTGGTAAGAAGAGCGTCATTTGGCTAAAGTTGGACAGTCATTACCTCAAAGTGGTTAATGAACTGACTGAGAGATGTACTGCCATCACACAGGGTGATTGTAGGGATTTTGTACTTTGGAGGAAATGAGACTTCCTTCCATTCAACTGGGTAGGATTGCTTGATCCCCAACCTCTGTAAGTTGTTCTTTTCTTTGAAGGCCTCGAATTGAGTGCACAGGAGTTTGACAGCTTCATTAGCATCCTCTAATGATGTAGAAGGAGCAGGCTGAATCAGAGTGTTAGGGGGAGGAACAGCATGGTAAGCACTACCTCCAGCACCTGACTGACTGGGTGTAGGTTGAACCTGTACAGGAGGTACTTAAGGAGATGCTACCCCTAGCCCTACATTAACAGGCACCGATGATGCTATGATCTCAGGATTTACAGCAGGTACAGTCGACGGTACTGTATGTTGGGCCACGATGATAGAATACATACTTGCAACCATTTCAGCCATGGTCTTCAACTTGTCTTCTAACGCAGCTATTCATTGTTCTTGACTAGCCGAGCTAGAAGCATCTGGGTCTTCAGTGACAACATAAGCTGTCACTTCTCTAGGTACAATGGAAGATACTGTCTGTTCAGAACTTTCGCTGTATGCATTATAGTCAGAGAAAGAATCATCTCCTGAGTGAGAAAGAGGGAGATGACCGGAAGGATCTTGGAGAAGATTCCTTTGACCAATTGTATCTCGGCTTCGGGATCTGGTATGTCGAAACACTCATTCAGAAGATTCTTGGAGTAGATCTAAATACCTCTGGCTGGGCTTACGAGGCTTGCCGTGCTTAGAGTACTTCCTACCCCCAGTGTCTCGAGAGGTCATGTTAACGGAAGCATACAATACTTCGTCTTCATCTTCTGACATAGGTTCAGATGTTACAAAATTCAAACGATCGAATACATATCATTTTGTTGTCTGACAACAACACTTGATGACAACCTTGTGATTATAATGGTGTCCAAGTGGTTGCACTGGAGGCGTTGAGATGTTGCCCCGTTTTTGCTTGAGATGTTCTCAGAGATCGGGAACAATGACGGGACGAGTAGAAGTTTGAGGGATATGTTCTTTGACAACATTCGGAACATGGTTCCGGTTCTTTAAATGTTTTGTCCCTTGAGTGTACAGGGAAGTACTCATTTTATTAGCATAGATGTCAGGATTTTTGATCATGAAAGTTTGCCTCTGATGCTGGTTGGTCTTCGGCATTGGCTGTTTGCGTTTCGCCGAAGTTGGTCTATTGAGATAGGTTCTTAAATCAGCAAACTCACCCCCAGGGATTTCTGTCTGAGACACCAGTAATTTTCCCTATTTTGAGCGGGTTATCCTGAGAGTTTGATCAGTGCATTTCCCTTTGGCAAGGAGGGAAGAAGAACCCTTGTTTGAAAGAGTTCTTGTACTGACTGGTGCCGAGGCACGTTCAGATTGATCTTCTACGGTAAAAACCGAGGAAGACTGAGAAAAGACCAAAGGGCCTTTTCCTTTGTTTTGTGAAGAAGGGTTAGCTAAAGAGCGTTTCCCTCTGTTGTCTTCCAAGTCGTAGGATGAGGAAGTTTGAGAAAAGACCAACGGGCCTTTTTCTTTGCTCTGAGGAGGAGGAGGAATAATCAACAGACTACCCCCAGTGGATTGCGCTGGAGCAACAGGATGCTTGGGAAGAGGAGCAGAGTTTTTCCCTTTGCTGTGAGAAGAAGAGAGATTAGCCAAAGGGCTGTCCCTCTTAAACTGCGCTGGCACAGTTTACGCAGGGAATAATGTGGAAGTAGGCACATTGGCAGGTTGCGCAAAAGAAGCTTTGACAGATGGTCTTCTGGCCACAGTCACAGCAGATTTTACAGCAGGAGTCTTGATTTCAGAGTGCTGGAGTTGCATTCTGGTTGCTGGAGTGGTGGACTGCGCAGGCAGAGTTGCAGCCAACTGTGCCCGGGGAAGTGGAGTCTTACACTTTGACAGAGCAGCATAAGAAGTGGTTTGTGCACTGGCAGGAGGAGCAGTATACTGCGCATGAGCAGTAGCAGCAGACTGCGCAGCAGTTTTAGGAGCAGAGACAGCAGACTGCACAGCAGTCTTAGCAGTAGAGGCAGTAGACTGCACAACAGTCTTGAGGACCCACACTGGGTGAACTTTGCTCGTGGCAGAAGTTGTTGCAGTACGAGGGGTGGTCCTGGAGTTGATCATCGCCTCGTACGCCGTCTGGTTGACCTTTACAACCAGCGTCTTCTGCGTCTTTCCGATAGACGCAACGTCACATTGAGTTGTCACTTCCTCGTCGGAGGAGAAAGTCGTCCCCAGCAGAGTCGCCATTTTGTTTGCAAAAACAAAAGTTGATCTTTATTTCACAAACTTTGTAAGAAGATTACTAGAATTCTGGGAAAGTACAACTATAGGAATCCGATCTGAAGAAGATCGCTTTATCCCTTGGACGATGTGAACTTTTGAAGACGGTAGCCTCTGAAGAATGCAGCAGCACTTTGGCAAGAACTCCTGATCTCTGGTGATGACTTCAATAATCTCTGATCTAATCTGGTCTGATAATGAAGACTTGAAACTCTATTTATAGAGTTCTGGAAATAACTAATTTTTAGTTATTCTGAATTGTGCAGGATAGATTGCGCAGACATTGGACTGCACAAGCAGCGAACTGCACAGGCAGTTACTCGATTGTGGACCACCTGTATGTGACATACGACATTGTTTGATTGAAATACGCTTGGTCGTGTACAGACGGTTGCCACATGGTGAGTAATTGATGGCATGTAGGCCACGTGTAAATTGTCAGTTGTCTTGATGGAGTGCGCCACATGAACTGTGCTGGCTTCAGATTGCGCTAGATTGAATTGCGCTGTAGAGAGTCTGGCAGATTACGCTTCGATTGGGCTGGTAGCTTGTGCTGCATGTACAGCTGTCCTCGAGCGCTGTGCTGCACGAGAAACGAACAGTTTCCTCGTTCTTCGGGCTATCAGTTGTCAGAAGATCTGATTTTCTGTCCGATAATAATGACAAGGCCACGTCAGCTTGCGCGCTTGGGTGTGTGCGCAGTTCAGCTTGCGCAGTTGAATTGTTGCGCAATCTGTCTCCTATGCAGTTCATTGGAAGAGTGCACAACTTGATTTTCATTACTTTTTTGATGGGTACAACTTGATTTTTAGGACCCACAGTATATCGTAACTGCAACAATGTCTACCTGGAGCCCTACTTGTCCAGCAGGTTCTTCCGCCAGTTCGGGTATAGCCAGCTATTCTTTGACAGTCCCAGCTCTTGCCTGGGCTTTGATGGTAGCATCTTGGACGGTATCAGGGCATGGCATTATTACGACACGGTTCATACCCGAACCACCTTTTCGATTCCTGATGGTGAGGTGCCAGGGGAGATTTTGTATATGGCGGCCCTATACCATGTTACGGCGAGCAAGCCTCCCTTTAATTTTGATCCGAGTACCAGCTTCATTGTGGGTACTGGCTTAGCGGAGAAGCCCAAGGGGTCTAAGACAAGGAAAAGGAGGGCGAACACAGTTTACGTGCCTGACTCGGAGTCTACCAATACGGACGAAGAGAATGATGAGCATGATACAGATAACTCTTCCCCTTCTATGGAAGATGTTGGGGCGGATCAGCCGCCTATTGTGCCAGATAAAATGGTGGCAGATCAGCCGCCTGTTGCACCTGGCCCTTCACGCAAGCGAGGCAGGTGTGATTCTTTTGGTGGCGTAACCTTCTCTGTGAAGCGGGCTACGGTAAGACATCGTGGGCTGCTCATTAAGGAGAGGGACGAAGGTGATGATGCCGTTTCGGAGGTGAATTAAATTGCGACCATCTCCTTCTTTAGCTCTTTCTCTTCCTGAACTATGATCTGATCATTTTTCTCTTTTCTGCAGGCGTCAGAAGAGTTGGGCTCTCGAGAACCGGCCGCTATTTCTGAAGTCAATTCGGCCCTGTCCACTTTGATTAGTGGCATGTATGCCGAGATTATTTCGGCCGAGGCTCTCTCGGTAGCGGCTGAGGGATCTCACGTTGCTGAGGTCTCGATCCAGGGCGACGGGGGCTCCGTTGAACCCGTCCCCAAGACAGCTAAATTTTAGTAGGATTACACTGATCCGGTCGTATCTCCTTCCGGGGTGGCTGGGGCAGAAGAACCAGCTGAATTCGGCTTGGAGGTTGCCGGTGAGGGGACTATGGCGGCTGTGAGCGAACCTCAGCCTCCACTACCCTCTCCTGGTAAGATACGCCGAATCTTGACTAGTGAGGAGGCCTATTTGCTCTATCATCACATCCTTCGGGTTAGGCTGATTGATGGTTGCTCTGGATATACAGGTCCTGCCTCTTCACTGCCAATGACGAATATTATCAGGGAAGGCTCTACCAGTGGGCATCTGGTGGGAGGGAGTGTGCCCCCTCCTCTTCCGACTTATATTGAGCGGCCTTCCGCTGGATCGAGTTTGAAAGATCGGATGGCGGCGCAGTCGGGTCTGGAAGAAATGGTCCAAGCGTCCTCCTCTGCTCATGTGGCTTCGGGGGTCGACCTCTCCGTCTTGCCGAGTATCCACGTTCTTCGGGTCGCGGAGGAGGAGTTGGCTGCTATTCACGCGTCTTTTCACTCGAAATTTGTTTCCCTGGTGGAAGGGGTGGCAAGTTCTGGCGCGTCTCCTACGACACTGCCAGCTACACTTCCCCTGACGCCGTCCTCTACGGAAGTTCTGGATGAGGCGTCACAGGATGTAGTTGACAGTTTCTACCGCCACTTGAAGAGAGGGGTCGAAGCTGCTGTGGAGCGGGGGACCCCCTTTGCCTTGGCCCGACAGTGCGCCCGAGGCCATATTGACATTCTTAAAAACCTCCCGGGTGGGGCAGGGATAGCTGCGCTTCTGGAGCCCAAATTATTAGAGGCTGATCAGCTTGTGGCCCAGTTTCAAGTACTGCGGCAAGCTGATCTGTCTGCAGCAATAGATCAGGAGCGGGGCTTCCTTACCACTATCCTGGAGAAGGTAAGGGTTGCACGAGATACATCTAAGCCGGTTATAATGAAAGACCTCGGCGACCTGTCTCTCAGTATGACCAGCTGAGCCGCAGGACCGAGGATTGCATGGCTCGGGAAGCAGCCGCCTCCCGCAGAATAATTGATACACGGGAGCAGATCCTCGAACTCCAGAGGAAGCTGGTCTTCTTGGAGTCTGAGCTTGAAGCTTCCCGTGCGGATAAAGAGCTGATCGTTAAGGAGGCCGAAAAGGTCACCCGAGCTTCTGCTAGCCTGGAGTGTGCTCATAAGATGCTCGAGGATGGCTGGCGGGCTCATACGCACCTAGAAGACGCGGAGCGGCTGACTCAAGAGGCCTAGCGTCGGGCCAAGCAGGGGTTCGAGTGGTCGACGGTCTTGCTGAGAGACCGTCTCATAGAATTATGTATCGCCGAACCATAGTCGGCTTTTTTCCTTCTTTCGTTTTCGTTCTTTTCCTCTCTTGAGAGGGACGTGGTCCCAGAAAATGTAGTACTTTTGACTTTCAAATAAAAGAGTATATTTTATTCTACCCTTCATTTGTATTGCTTATTGCGTTTGTGGTGTTGTGGTATTTACCCCACTGGAGACTGTTTGTGGACTTGTTACCCCTGGTATACCTTGGTTTTAGGTACGGAAATAAGTTTGATGGAGATACATAGAACAATTCCACAGTAAGGTGGCTATGGACATTCCTGGTATCGGGAGAAAGAATGCCATGGAGCAGCTGGGCCCCCGGGGCATGATGAGAAATGAGGGGCATGTGTAATGCCCATATCTCGTATTACGTATTTGGAATACGTATACATATTTTGTCCCGTATTGCATGTCTCCATTCTTGATTTATTTTGGCATTTCATTGAGTTTATCTTGGTTCGGTTCGGCTTGATGTGGTTAGGCTTGGTTCGATTTTGGTTGGAGAACCAACCCACCCCACCTACCACCACCATCACCATTTATTAACTCCCACCACTCCCACCATAAATATCAATCCCACTCCCTCTCTTCCATTATTACTCATTACTCATTTCTTCTTCTCCATCTTTATTCTTCACCTACCAGGAGAGAGAGAGAGCTTAGGCAAGTGCAACTTGCTTCATGGAGGAACCCTATTTTTATTGTTCCATTGTCTTCCTCATATGTTTCTAACCCACTTTAGTACTTAGCATTTTTCATTTCAATGTTAATTTCTTGTAGATCTAGTTTTGTGGAATTTTTGGTTTCCATGAATTTTTATCTATCAAACTGGCATATTTTTGCTAGTTGATGGTCCCATGTTGCAGAGAATTTTGTTTGGTCCAAATTTGACCTATGGGATTTGATGAGCTGCATGGACATTTTTAGCAATCAGCCGCATGGCCTATGAATAAGACAACAAGCATTTAGTTTACATGCATTATTTAATGCAATACTAACAGTCAGCCGCATAGGCATCATTATTTAATGCCTTATGAATGGAATGCATCAGCACCTATGTGAGCCGCATAGGCATATATTAGTAATGCATTAGGAATTGAATGCATTAACCCATATGAGCCACATATGCCTTTCTCTGATGCATATTAATGCATTCTTGAATGCATTTTCCTAATACATTTGTTAATACTTTTTCCTAAAGTAGCCGCATAAGCCTTCAGGAGCAAGCATTACTTTAATACAAATCCATTTCTTAAATGCATTATTTAATCCATTTAATGCTTTAAAGCATCCTATAATGCATTGTTAGATGCATGCTTACGTACAAGTAAGCCTAATGCATGGAAATTTCATGCATGCACTTGTTGCATGTGCATGCATTATTTAATGCATTGTGTTGGATGTATAATAATGCATGTGTCATTATTTTGCTTGCATTCTGGGCCGCATAACATTAGCTAGCATTTAATGCATTAAGAATAATGAGCCGCATGGCTCAATATAGTGGTGTATTATTTAATCTCCTATATATTTGCATTTGCTTGCAAATGCTAATTGTAGCCGCATGGGAATTTATCAGTTGCTTGCATGCATTAAATTGCCTACCTGGCCCAGCACTTTAGTTGCCGCATGAAAATAATTGCTTGGCCACGTGGCCTTATTTGTATAGGTCGCAGGGTAACATTTATATAGTTGTATTTTGTGGGCCCCATGACATTTCTTTGTTTGCTAAATGCAAGCTTACCTTGTGGCCGCATGGCCTTACCTAATTATTTGTATATAGCCATTTTAATTTTAGGCCACATGGCCCCAGTACTTGAGTGGCTACGTGTCCTTTTCTTTTGCTTGAGTGGAAGTTGCATGTATTGCAGGTTCCTCTCTCCTTGTCTTTTCTGGTTGCATGAATATTTTTTGATAGCCATATGGCCCCTTCAGTTATTTTCAGGCCGCATAAGCGTTGGCTGGCCGCATGGGTGGCCTCCCACTCTCTTTGGCCGCATGTATGTTCTTCCACTTTTGGGCCGTATGGGGTCCACTTTGATTGTTTAAATATTTTATTTTCCTAAATTGTGGTCAGAATTTCTTCCCACTCCCAACATGAAAGTTGTAGAGTTTCTCCTTGGCTTTAAGAATATATATATTATATATATTATAATTATTTAATTGCACAAGTTTCTTCCCTCCTTGATAAATGACATGACTTGATAGTGTCCCGCCGTGGTGCACTCCCGACAAGATAACTTGACCTGACAAATTTGACCTGATAACTTAACATGATAATTCTTGATAGTGGCCCGCCGTGGCGCACTCTTGACATGATAAACCTGGCATGATATATCTCGAAGGTTGTTGCGACGGCTAGCATGACACGATAAGATTGAATGACCTGGACACCGTGGATGATTGTGCTTGTGCAAATGAACCCGTCTTGTCTTGCATCATGTCTAGGACGGGGACCCCTGAGTACCACGATCAGGGATACCCTCTAAAATCGACTAAGGCTAACAACTAGAATAATCTAGTAGTCATGAAGAGATTTCTCCAGCTACAGGGAATCTCGTTATTTGGGCGCCCCACTTGGGATCTGTAGCCTGCCGTCGAGTAGGGCACATTTCTAGCATACTGTCATGTGTTGCACCCTTATTGTACTATTATTCGACCTGGATAACCTGGATGGTCTGCAGGGCTTGTGACTGCGGAACAATCTTACTGCATCTTGCTAGTAATTAGGCCTGTGATAACCCTAGTTAGTTAAAGTATCAAGCCGGACTTATTGCTTGGCCGTGATTGATTGAATGGAGTCTAACCCTGTCTATTCTTGCCTTGATCCTGTACAAGATTGTTACATGACATGATTACTTGTGCTTGTTCTAACAATAAAGATCAGGGGCCCAGTTCTGTTCAGGCGAAGGGTTACAACCCCGGTCCTTATTTGGTTTACGGGTTGTAACCTGGCTTCCGGAGCAGTTCTGTGTTCTCTCTTCGTTTATTATCTTGTTGTACCCTATGACATGCTCGACCTTACGCCAAGATCGTGATTATTTATACTGGCCTTATTGATAAATGGTGGGGATACTAAGTTCCGTTCAGATGAAGAGTTACAACCCCGGTCCTTGTTTGGTTTACGGGTTGTAACTTGGTTATCAGAATAGTCCCATGGTTACCTCATCGTATATCACCTATCGTACTTTTCCTTAATTACTGTCTTTTATTATGTAATTACTCTTGTGCTAATTTCCTGGTTTATTTCCTAAGTGAAGCCTCCTTTATGGCACTTGCTCTTTCTGGGGTCTGACCCAGCTGCTTTTGTATGGCCAGATACCGGAGCAGCACTAGAGGATCTACCGACCTTCCAGCCACATGGTGACCACCAGGCGTAACCAGGGCAACGAGTGGGTTATTTTTGCTCTTCCACTCTATTGTAAAATTATTCTTTTGAGGCGTTTAGCCGCCGAGCAAGTGTTAGCTCGTGTACATTTTTTACTTACTGTCTGTCTACGGGCTGTAACAAGATTGGCAACCTAGGGTTGATCATGTATGACTAAACACTTGCTAGTCCTCACATTTTGTAACGACTAGCTTCATGATCAGCTGAATATGTAATGTTTGGGACGCCTTACTAGTGTATATTTGGTGATCTTACATCTTGTAACATTTATTTTCTTGCTTATGATTGAGACACTAGGCTTGTTCATGACCATAAGAGACTGATGGCTTGTAGTTAAACCCTCATATATCCTAGACAGCCGTGACCGTATGGTGAGATGGATTCCATTTCATTATACGTAGCTGGCTATGTCTGCCCCCGCTTTCCAGTGTTCTGGTTCTGGGGCGTGACATGGTTTAAGTGGTGGCCCATGAAGGTCTTATAAATCAAGATATGTGAGGGTTTACCGAATAGATGTCTCAATCAGTACTCGCCTTTGATCTCTGTTCATGTTCTCTGAATCCCTGAAAATCCTTGTCCTGATCACATGCTTGTAATCGTTGATCTGTCCTGGTCCTTCCTTATTATTCTTTATGTCGTCTTCTTCAGCGGCATTGTACCTGGACCTGCCGATCAGCAAGGCGAAGCGCCTATCGTGGACCAGCAGCAACCAGAAGATCAGTCCCAGCACTTAGGAGCAGCCTTCCGAGTCATGCCTACCGGGGATCCCGAGCCACCAGTTCAGCCCGTACAGCCTGCAGAGCCCGATGATGGCACTTTGGTGGGTCTCATCAGGACCTTGTTAGCTTCCCAGGATCGCAGAGGGGATGCCTTGCACCAGGCAGTGGAAGATGCTCTGAATAGAGGCGGTCGTCATGGGAACAGTGCAGCGAACAGTTTCAAGCGCCTGAACCCTCCATTCTTCGATGGCAATGAAGATGTGATCGCTGCAGATGCGTGGCTTCAGGACATAGAGGTGATATTGGAAGCAGCTAGAACCCAAGAAGACGAGAAGGTAGCCGTGGTGCGCCTACAGTCACTAGATCTTGCCCGCAGCTGGTGGACGACGCAGGCTGTTGGATTGGTGGCGCCTAATGCTTGGGAAGTATTCCGTGAGAGGTTCCAGACCAACTATTTTGATGTTGTAGCTCGGTACGATCTACAGACCAAGTTCACCAATCTGAAGCAGATGGGCAGGACGGTCGATGGGTATGCGGCCGAGTTTTCCAGGCTTAGTCGGTTTGCTCCTACCTTGGTACCGACCGAGTTTGATAGAGCCTAGCGATTTCAGCAGGGGCTCCACCTGGAGATTTTACTGGCAGTGGAGCAGTTTGAGCATCAGACCTTCGATGCAGTATTGAGAGCAGCTAGGAGGCACGAGTATACCTCCCACAGGAACGTGGACAGGACCGGAGTACGGAAGCGATCTCACGGCCAGATGACCCAGTCGACAGCACCAGCCCCGGCAGTCAGGGCTTTGACAATTGGAACTCCGAGGCAGGCGGCCTCAGTGACGTCGGTCACGTCCCCTCAGTAGCAGAAGCAGTCTTCCGCAATGGACTGCACTCATTGTGGGAAGCCAGGACACGTTGTTTCGGAGTGTCGCAGAGCACAAGGATTGTGCTTAGCTTGTGGAGCATCGGACCACAAGATAGGGTCCTAACCAAATAGAGCCGGTACCTGCCTTCGAGGCCATTACCGCCTCAGACCCAAGTATTCCAGCAGTAGGGACCCCAACAGTATGCCCTGGTCCAAGCTCAGATTCAGAACCGACAGAGAGGTTCCTAGCAGGATGTCTTCCCTCTTCTTCATTATTCCTTCAAAATTTCTTACTTACATGATTGATTGATTGTTTGATTGATTGCTTAGTATAGCTTGTCCTTGCATCTCTAGCCACTTGATTAAATTTCGAAGACGTAATTATTTTAAGGTGGGTAGAGTTGTAATGCCCATATCTCGTATTACGTATTTGGAATACGTGTACGTATTTTGTCCCGTATTGCATGTCTCCCTGCTTGATTTATTTTGGCATTTCATTGAGTTTATCTTGGTTCGGTTCGACTTGATGTGGTTAGGCTTGGTTCGGTTTTGGTTGGAGAACCAACCCACCCCACCTACCACCACCATCACCATTTATTAACTCCTACCACTCCCACCATAAATATCAATCCCACTCCCTCTCTCTTCCATTATTACTGATTACTCATTTCTTTTTCTCCATCTTTACTCTTCACCTACCAGGAGAGAGAGAGAGAGCTTAGGCAAGTGCAACTTGCTTCATGGAGGAACCCCATTTTTATTGTTCCATTGTCTTCCTTATGTGTTTCTAACCCACTTTAGTACTTAGCATTTTTCATTTCCATGGTTAATTTCTTGTAGATCTAGTTTTGTGATATTTTCGGTTTCCATGAATTTTTATCTATCAAATTGGCATATTTTTGCTAGTTGATGGTCCCATGTTGCAGAAAATTTTGTTTGGTCCAAATTTGACCTACGGGATTTGCTGAGCTGCATGGACATTCTTAGCAATCAGTTGCATGGCCTATGAATGAAATAGCAAGCATTTAGTTTACATGCATTATTTAATGCAATACTAACAGTCAGTCGCATAGGCATCATTATTTAATGCCTTAAGAATGGAATGCATCAGCACCTATGTGAGCCGCATAGGCATATATTAGTAATGCATTAGGAATTGAGTGCATTAACCCATGTGAGCCGCATATGCTTTTCTCTGATGCATATTAACGCATTCTTGAATGCATTTTCCTAATACATTTGTTAATACTTTTTCCTAAAGTAGCCGCATAAGCCTTCAGGAGCAAGCATTACTTTAATGCAAATCCATTTCTTAAATGCATTCTTTAATGCATTTAATGCTTTAAAGCATCCTATAATGCATTGTTAGATGCATGCTTACGTACAAGTAAGCCTAATGCATGGAAATTTCATGCATGCACTTGTTGCATGTGCATGCACTTGTTGCATGTGCATGCATTATTTAATGCATTATGTTGGACGCATAATAATGCATGTGTCATTTTTTCGCTTGCATTCTGGGCTGCATAACATTAGCTGGCATTTAATGCATTAAGAATAATGAGCCGCATGGCTCTATATAGTGGTGTATTATTTAATCTCCTATATATTTGCATTTGCTTGCAAATGCTAATTGTAGCCGCATGGGAATTTATCAGTTGCTTGCATGCATTAAATTGCCTACCTGGCCCAGCACTTTAGTTGCCGCATGAAAATAATTGCTTGGCCACGTGGCCTTATTTGCATAGGCCGCAGGACAATATTTGTATAGTTGTATTTTGTGGGCCCCATTATATTTTTTTGCTTGCTAAATGCAAGCTTACCTTGTGGCCGCATGGCCTTACCTAATTATTTGCATATGGCCATTTTAATTTTAGGCCACATGGCCCCAGTACTTGAGTGGCCACGTGTCCTTTTCTTTTGCTTGAGTGGAAGCTTGCATTTATTGCGGGTTCCTCTCTCCTTGTCTTTTCTGGTTGCATGAATATTTCTTGATGGCCGCATGGCCCCTTCAGTTATTTTCTGGCCGCATAAGCGTTGGCTGGCCGCATGGGTGGCTCCCACTCTCTTTGGCCGCATGTATGTTCTCCCACTTTTGGGCCGCATGGGGTCCACTTTGATTGTTTAAATGTTTTATTTGCCTAAATTATGGTCAGAATTTCTTTCCACTCCCAACATGAAAGTTGTAGAGTTTCTCCTTTGCTTCAAGAATATATATATTATATATATTATTATTTAATTGCGCAAGTTTCTTTCCTCCTTGATAAATGACCTGACTTGATGGTGATCCGCCGTGGTGCACTCCCGACAAGATAACTTGACCTGACAAATTTGACTTGATAACTTGACATGATAATTCTTGATAGTGGCCCGCCGTGGCGCACTCTTGACATGATAAACCTAGCATGATATATCTCGAAGGCTGTTGCGACGGCTAGTATGACACGATAAGATTGAATGACTTGGACGCCGTGGACGATTGTGCTTGTGCAAATGAACCCGTCTTGTCTTGCATCATATCTAGGACGGGGACCACTGAGTACCACGGTCAGGGATACCCTCTGAAATCGACTAAGGCTAACAACTAGAATAATCCAGTTGTCATGAAGAGATTTCCCCAGCTACATGCAATCCCGTTATCTGGGCGCCCCACTTGGGATCTGTAGCCTGCCGTCGAGTAGGGTACATTTCCAGCACACTGTCATGTGTTGCACCCTTATTGTACTAATATTCGACCTGGATAACCTGGATGGTCTGTAGGGCCTGTGGCTGCGAAATAATCTCACTGCATCTTGCTAGTAATTAGGCCTATGATAACCCTAGTTAGTTAAAGTATCAAGCCGTACTTATTGCTTAGCCGTGATTGATTGAATGGAGTCTAACCCTGTCTATTCTTGCCTTGATCCTGTATAAGATTGTTACATGACATGATTACTTGTGCTTGTTCTAACAATAAAGATCAGGGGACCAGTTCTGTTCAGGCGAAGGGTTACAACCCCGGTCCTTGTTTGGTTTACGGGTTGTAACCTGGCTCCCGGAGCAGTTCTGTGTTCTCTCTTCGATTATTGTCTTATTGTACCCCATGACATGCTCGACCTTACGCCAAGATCGTGATTATTTACTCTAGCCTTATTGATAAATGGTGGGGATACCAAGTTCCGTTCAGATGAAGAGTTACAACCCCGGTCCTTGTTTGGTTTATGGGTTGTAACTTGGTTATCAGAATAGTCCCATGGTTACCTCATCGTATATCACCTGTTGTGCTTTTCCTTAATTATTGTCTTTTATTATGCAATTACTCTTATGCTAATTTGCTGGTTTTAGTTCCGAAGTGAAGCCTCCTTTGTGGCACTTGCTCTTTCTGGGGTCTGACCCAGCTGGTTTTGTATGGCCAGATACCGGAGCAGCACCTGAGGATCTACCGACCTTCCAGCCACATGGTGACCACCAGGCGTAACCAGGACAACGAATGGATTTATTTTGGCTCTCCCACTCTATTGTAAAATTATTCTTTTGAGGCGTTTAGCCGCCGAGCAAGTGTTAGCTCGTGTATATTTTTTACTTACTGTCTGCCTACGGGCTGTAACATGATTGGCAACCTAGGGTTGATCATGTATGACTAAACTCTTGCTAGTCCTCATATTTTGTAACGACTAGCTTCATGATCAGCTGAATATATAATGTTTGGGACGCCTTACTATTATATATTTGGTGATCTTACATCTTGTAACATTTATTTGCTTGCTTGTGATTGAGACACTAGGCTTGTTCATGACCATAAGAGACTGATGGCTTGTAGTTAAACCCGCATATATCCTAGACAGCCGTGACCGTATGGTGAGATGGATTCTATTTCATTATACGTAGCTGGCTATATCTGCCCCCGCTCTCCAGTGTTCTGGTTCTGGGGCGTGACAGCATGTACTAGGAAACTTAGTACAACATTTATGGTCAACAGAGGACATTTGTGGGCCTATTATCCTTGGCGTACTCCGGTCTTGGGTATGGATAATAATTCGAGAGAAAAACTGACATACTTACTCAGAGGTAATGAGGACATGGTAAATATGAGGGTTTCTTCGATGGAGCCTTCCCACTCAGAGGTAATGAGGACATGGCAGGAGTGGGCTCCATGAAGGGTACGTAGAACAACTCAGAGGTAATGAGGACGTGAAAGTTCTATGTGAGGGGTGGTTTGTTTTTGATGGAAGGGAAACAACTCAGAGGTAACATCGACGTGGTTGTTTCGGAGAATTTATGGATCTGTTACCCTTTTTGTGCACTGAAAGTGCGGGTATTGGATCATGAGGAGGGAGCTCTTTTAGGAAGAAAGTTCAGAGGTATAATCATACATGACTTGCTACCTAAAAGATGCAATATAGATTCATTCGGAGTGATCGGAGTGTAAGTTCAGCGGTACCTGCGTGTACATAACTCAACAATCTAGGAAATTTGGGATCAGAAGGTGAGTTCAGCGGTACTAGAGGGTACATAACTCAACACTCTGAGAAATTTGGTATCGGCATGTGAGTTCAACGGTACCAGAGGGTACGTAACTCGTCATTCTGGGGAATTTTGTAGTCAGAATGTAAGTTCAGCGGTACCAGAGGGTACATAACTCAACATCCTGGGATATTTGGAGGATGTCGTTTCAGACGTAATACTTCTTCAGGAACTTACCGTTGACGGGCAACATGAGCAAGTCTCCATTTTGTTTTGCGAGGCGGTAAGCTCCATTGGAGAATACAGCCTCGATGATGAACGGGCCTTCCCACTTTGGCTGGAACTTGCCGGCGGTTTTGTGAGTCATAACCATCGGCCTCCGAACTGCCAGAACGAGATCGCCCACTTGGAATGTCCTGATTTTAACCTTCTTGTTGAAGGCTCCGGAGATACATGCTTGGTACAGCTCGATTCGTTGTTGAGCTAACAGGCGCTTCTCATCTAGGGCCTCCAACTCTTGTAGTCGGCGATGGTGATTATCATCTGTCGTTAGTCGGTAGGTGAGAGCGACGCAGAGTGAGGGGATTTGAGTCTCCAATGGGAGAACTGCCTCACTCCCATATACCAGAGAGAATGGTGTGTTCTCGGTGGCAGTCCGTAGTGTAGTACGGTACGCCCATAAGCATTCACCGAGCTTTTTATTTCAGTCGTGTTTGTTTTATGACACGAACTTCTTGAGAAGCTTGATGGTTGTTTTATTGAACGCTTCAGCCAGACCATTAGCCGCCGGGTTATATGGTGTTGAAGCAATATTCCGGATTCGGTATTTGTCGCAAAACCGATAGAAGGCGTGGCTTGCGAACTGCGGACCATTATCGTGGATGATCCTTCGGGGCAGTCCAAAGCGATTGATGACGTGATGCTTGAAGAAGCTGATCACGTTTAAAGTCTTGACTTCTGCCAGCGGAATAGCCTCCGCCCATTTAGAGAAGTAATCCATGATTGCGAGTATGAAACGGTGTCCTCGGGACGAAGGCGGAGTGATCGGACCAATGATGTCCATTCCCCATGCTTCGAATGGCCGGGATGCCACTGTCGGATGTAGAAACTCGGATGGCTGGTGGATGAAATCTGCGTGGACTTGACAGGCATTGCACTTTCGTGCATAGTCTATTGCATAGTCTATCGTATCGGCAACCATCGTGGGCCAGTAATAGCCCATTCGGCGAAGGCGATCCTGTAGTTTCGGGCCAGGCTGATGGGCCCCACAGATGCCATCATGAGCTTCATGCACGACTTCTTTGGCTTCTGTATTTGACAGACATCGAAGCAGTAATCCATCGTATGATCATCGATATAGCAATTTCTTCTCCGTATCATAGAAGAATCTGAGGGAACGCCTTCTGATAGAAGTGGCTTTCTTTGGATTTTCTGGCAGGATATCGTAGACAACGAAGTCGATGAATGGTAGTCTCCAGTCTGGTGCTTCGTCGACAGTCAGAGCGGAGTAACTCTCAACATATTGAACATTGTCCTTGGGACAGACCAATTCACGGCCTATTATGTCAACTAAGTGGTGAGCATGATTCGGAACTGCTAAGGAAGCGACAAGGCCTGCTAGGGCATCGGCTTCAATATTCTGGAGCCTGGGAACGTGTTCTTTGAAGAACCCCTCCAAGGACGAGATGATGTCAATCACTATTTGGTGATAGGGGATCATGTCTTCATGACGCACTTCGTATGAGCCCGCGGATCTGGTTAACGATTAGCTGCGAATCGTCGTATGCATCAAGGTACTCTACCCTCAGCTCCTTCACAAGTCGGAGGCCAATGACCAAAGCATTGTACTCAGCCATATTGTTTGAACAGGGCTCCGTGAGGGAATAAGCCCGATTGATCACCAGCCCAGAGGGAGAAATCAGCACCACTCTGACTCCAGCGACGATGTTGCCCTTGGGCCCAGTTCTAGAAGCGCCGTCGAAGAACATTCACCATACGGTATCATAGGAGGCCACATTTGAATTGGCGACCTCATCTGGAATCTCTTCGTCTATTCTGGTTGACTCCGATCCTGGATGAGCTGCTAAAAAGTCTGCCAGAGCTTAACCTTTAACAGCCTTATGCGGGACGAAGATCATATGGTAGGGAGACAATAATATCGCCCAGGTAGCGAGGCGAGAGCTGAGTGCACCTGGCTTGGTCATGAGGACCCTGAGGGGGTTAACTCTTGATACGAAATGAATGGATTGTCCTGTGATGTAGTATCGCGTCTTCTGAATGGCGAACACCAGAGCAAGGCACTCCTTCTCCACGGCAGTGTATCGATGTTTCGACCCCATCATCATTCGGCTGAGGTAATATATAGCCTGCTCATGGCCTGTATCATTGTTTTGTGCAAGTAAAGCACCGAGAGAATGCTCTATTGCTCGCACATAAAGCAGGAATGGTTTTCCAGCAACCGGGTTCACCAGGACTGGAAGGTTCGACAGATATTCTTTGATGCCGTCGAAGATGCGCTGGCATTCTTCATCCCATACGAATGAAACACCCTTCTTCATGAGGTGGGTGAATGGTTGACATCGTCCGGAGAGGTTTGAGATAAACCTCCTGATGTAAGCTAGCCTCCCTTGAAGGCCTCTGAGTTCACGAAGATTTCTTGGGGGACCCATCTCCCTAATTGCCTTCATATTTTTGGGATCTATGTGGATTCCTTGGGAAGTAATAATGAAACCCAAGAACTTCCCGCTGGATACGCCCAGGAAGGATTTCCTGGAATTTATTTTTAAATTGTGCACTCGCATCAGGTCGAACACCGTTCTCAAATCATGCAGATGATCTTCTTTAGAGCAGCTCTTGACGGCGATGTCGTCGTCGTAGCATTCCACTATCTTGCGCAAGTGGTCATTAAAGATGACGCTCATAGCTCTTTGATAGGTGGCGCCAGCATTCTTTAAACTGAAAGGCATGACTGTATAGCAGTATGTGCCAATTGGTGTTCGGAATGATGTGTGCTTTTCGTCATCAGGGAACATCTTGATTTGGTTATACCCCGAGAAACCATCCATAAATGACATACGCTCAAAGCCGTATGTGTTGTCAATCATGATGTCGGTGATAGGGAGGGGGAACTCATCCTTAGGACACGCCTCATTCAGATTGCGAAAGTCGATGCAAATTCGAATCTTTCCATTCTTTTTGAGGACTGGTACTATGTTGGCGACCCAGTCTGGATGCTGTTCCTCGCGGATGAAGCCGCTGGCTATCAGTTTGTTGACCCCAGCTTCAATGGCATTCATGATATCGGGACGGAACCGTCATTGCTGTTGCTTGACCGGTTTTGCGTCCGGACGGATGTTGAGTTTGTGAAGTGCGACCTCGGGGTTCAGTCCTGGCATGTCTTCGTAGCTCCAGGCGAATACGTCGATGTATTCTCTGACGAGTTGTAGTAGCGATTCCCGCTCTTCGTCTGTCAGACTTTTGCTGACGAAGATGGGCTTTGGAGAAGACTCATCACCGATATCGACTTACACAACCTCATCTTCGGTGGGAGGCTCTCTTTGTTCGAACCGCTTCTCCCATTGCGCATCTAGCTGTTGTGCCCACGGCTCTAACTCAAGAAGTTCAGGAGTGTCTTCATCTTCTTCGTAGGTGTCGGACAATGCATATTGACGGACAAGACTTGCCTGAATACGTCCCCGATGCTGACATTCGAATCGGAAGTGGGTGATCCGGTTGAGTGCGAATGCCAGTCGTATTTCTCATCTGAGCTATCAGGGGTCGTTGCAGGTGTAACATAACCTAGCCCACATCTGGTCTTGTTGTAGTAATCCCATGGTTTCCCAGCTGGGATAGGCAATTGTAAGGGTAATCGCCGTCCAGTGCTGTAGTTCAAGCCTGGCGTAGCTTCCAGATTATATCCATGTTTTTGCATGAGGTACTTAGATCGGAAACTATACAGATAAAGGGGCAATCTCCCAGTGTTGGGTTTGAGATCAACTTCATCTATCCTGAAGGGTTGTGGACATGAGTCTTATACAGCCTGACAACTTTGACACTCTAACAAAAAGAAGATAAGACATGATTAGAAGGAACATGGCCATGCGGCCAAAAGGACTATGACCCGAGCCGTACACGGCTCAATCTATATACTTCAAGCGGCCAAGGGTAACTGCAATCTGAGCTGCATGAGCTTTATGCGGCTCAGAATATAGAACCTATACAGCTCAAAAGTCCCCAAGCTACATGCGGACTAAGGGAGACTGCCGTATGAGTCTTATGCGGCTCAGCATGGCCGAACTCTGAAGGGCCTATACGGCTCAAAATGACTTAAGCAGACTGATCCTATCTTGCGATGAGACACGTGGCAGGCTGATCAAGTCTCAATCACCCAGATTCGCTACAACAAAATCTTAACAACCCCCACCAGTTGGCAGCCCGAGATCGAGTCTTTGTGTGCTGCGAGAGACACGTGGCCACTTGGCCCTTTATGCGGCCCAAAAATCTACTATTGCAGAAAATACTATAAATAGCAGGGTACCACACCTAGGCAAATGGTTGGCAATCCAAGGCTGGTAACCTACGAAAGGCAATTTCTTTGAGACCAAGGAGTGCGTCAGATAGTCCAAGGAGTAAGGCAGAGTTGCTATACTTTCCCGAGCCTCTATCGTCACCCCCCCAGAATCAAAACTAAACAATTGTACTTAGATTGTTTCCTAGGCTTTCTTTCTTGGCTTTTCTTTGTACAATCGAGTTTGCAATCAAGTTCAATTCATCTATAATTTGTTGTGCTTGATATTTAATGGCAAACACGATGACGACTCTGCTGGGGACATCCTTCTCTTCTCATGAGAAGTTGGTGACACAATCTGACGCATCCAAGCTCGGCTCCACGCAGCAAATGCTCGTGGTTTGAATTGACCAACGAGCATTCGAAGAAATATTCTCTGAAGGGAGCGGCAGCCCATCGCAGAAGTGAGCCAACCCAAAGAGAGGCCACAACATGTCGAAGTACAAAACTGTTGCCTCCAACCAAGTTCTTGAAGAAACTCCTTCTGCGGACCAAGACGGTGGTCAAGACTCTCCTGCGACCTTGCTTCCGACCGTAGATAACCCCACTGTCCCCAAATCCAGCAAAGGAAAACACTACGATGCTGAGTTTTTTGGGGCATAAGGGAAATCCATGCGGACGAGGAAGAGGCCGCATAAGAGAGATGGGCAGATGACTCATGCGGCAGCCAACTTTGGCCGCAGGCAGATCGCCTATGCGGCAGCCAACTCTGGCCACAGGCAGATGGCCCATGCCGCAGCCAATCTTGGCCGTAGGCAGAATGTCTCATGCGGCCCTGTCAGAAGCTCTGTGTTCGACTGTCTCTCATGCGGGCCCAACTCTATGTGGCATATTGAGAAAGTAGGATGTATCAATTAGGACTCTTTTTACTATGCGCCTTCGGGTGCTAAGTCAAAGAAGTCTAGGGCAGTGCGGGCCCAACAAGCCCTATCAACTGTCAAAGTTGCAGTCCGTCAGCGGGCACCGTTAACTGTTATACGGGCTCCTGATGGAAAGTTGTACAGAACCACCCGCGTCTAGTCCCCCAGGGCTAACGGACAAGGAAAGTCTCCTTCCAACGATCGAGAGAAAGTGCTTTTACTAGCCTCAGATCAGGGAGCAAACATGATACCTACGCACCCGTGCGCTCGGGATACCCGAGTCCACAAATTAGATGCAAAGGTAGATCAGCCTGATATCGACTTACGTGAGGTGATTACTCACAAACGCAAGGAGAAGGAAGCAACCTTGGCATGCGATGAGCCCCTCTCGAGACGTCGTTGCACCCAAGTCATCATCAACTGCTGCTGCGACAAATCAGCAGCACCTGAAGATCGGCAGTCCATTTTCCAACGACTGCAGCAGCCAGCACCTTTCCAACAACAACTTGAGAAACATGTGCAAATTTTGGGAGACGAGGAATTTCTTGTCACCTCCTGTAATTCAACCTGGAAGGTTCTTTCCGACAAGGGAGGAAAGAAGACATGCTCTTCCAGCCCGACAATGTCCGCCAGTATTGTAAGAAAACTCTCGTCTGGAGGACGGCCACCGACAACTACAGGGGGTGTCTACCAAGGCACTCAATCCAAAAAGAAACTTCCAACACTTGGAGGTGCATCCTTGACCTCCCTGGGGGTAGATGAGGCTGGAGGTAGCATTTCCCTCAATGTATGCGACAACCCGGTGTTCCAAGAGCATACACAAGGGGTATCGATCTACTGGAATTACGCAACTGATGTGGACGTTCCAGAGGATGACCGCCCTCGCCAAGACGATGCGGCTTCCTGCTCAGGGGGTAGCACCCCATTTGAGTCCGAGGAGTAAGACATTCTGACATTTCCCGACGATTTCTCGGTACGAGGGTACGACACAGAGCGCACCTATGCTACGATCCCTTCCACTTCTACCCATGTACGAAAAGTCTTTATGGCTGACGATGATCATGAAGCACCTACTGACCAACAACGTCTAGAAGTACTTGAAGCCATGCTTTTGTCCTTGGTCAAGTCAGTGGACGAAATCAAAGCTGCCTTGCTGACTTAACCAGCAAGGACGCCTGGACAAACAAGCTTGGGACCCGCAGTCAATGCGGACTCCAACACAACCGCTCCTCCTTTGGATGACAATCCTCTAGGAGTCTCCGCTCCTTCAGCTGCAGATGAAGCAAGGGAGGCAAGGAGGGAAGTCCAGAAGCTTCGGGCAATGTTCAATGCCCGAGATTCCTCCCGGGACCTCAGAATACGGTAGCCGTATCCCGTTGCATGGAGAGATGTGCCTTTTCCACCACGGTACAAGCCATTTCATATTGATTCATATGAAGGAAAGACCTCTGCTTATCGGTACATGACTTATTTCGAGGTCACTACCGACCACTTGCCACATAATGACGCCATCCTCATACGATTATTCATCGGAGCATTGGAGGGGATTGCGTTCGACTGGTATCAGAACCTTCCTGATAGCTACATCCATTCTTTCGACGGCTTCAAGCACATGTTCCTAGAACGATTCTATAAAGTAGGATATGATGTGACAATGTCATCCCTCACGGACGTCATTCAGGGGAAGAGGGAGCTGACAAGGAACTATATCGAGCGATTTCGCCAAACTGCAATGAGATTGCCCCAAGGCAATCCCGAAAGTACCTTGATTGAAATCTGCAAGAAGAAGTTGCTCCCCGCAATCAACCTCTGGATGGGTGAAGATCAGTTCAGGGATTGGACGACCTTCATCATAAGTGCCACTAATATGGAGGCGAAGTTAAAGAAGGCTTGCCAGCTGGGGTTACACATCCAAGACGGAGAAGTCAAAAGCAAAAATCCTGGTACCGCCTCCAATAACAACAACACTGACGGCACCTCTAATAACCGGGACAATAAGGGCAAACAGGCCCTGGTCGCCGGTACGACCAAGAAGCCTGAACAAAAGCAGGCAGAAGCTCAGTGGCCCTAGGTCAATTACTCATTCAAAGTTAGTCATGTCAAGCCTATCTTCGATATGCTATTGCAAGGGGACATAATCCAACTCCCTCCACCAAGGCGCGAGCCTCGAGCGACAGAGATGGAGGACCCAAAATACTGCCATTTTCACAGCTATGTTCATCATGCCACTAAAGATTGCTTTCAATTAAAGTGGTACATCTAGAATCTTATCGAATCCAAAGCTCTGTCACTAGACTTTGAAGAGGTTATCGTTGCAGCAAACATAGTGTCAATTCAGTTCGGCGACTTCCCTCCAATAAGCACTCAAGACGGGGTAATACCTATCATTCGGGCAACGATGGAGGTTACTAATCTTTCCCCCGTCCGGGACCAGACGACTGGCTTGATACCTCTCACCACATCATGAGGAGAGATCATGTGGGTGCACCCCGACTTAGTGCCCGAAGTTACCCAGGCAGTGTCATCTCCGGCCAATAAAAAGAAAGGCAGGAAGTCCAGATCCTGCCACACAATTTCAACCGAAGCTGAGGAAGCGGCGGCCGTTGTTACCCGGTCTGGGGCACAAGTCCAGCCCACTCCGGGTAGTTCAGTTGAAGACCTTGAACCGGCAACACTGCCCGCCACTGATGTTCCAGGACTATCGCAGCCTCCATCGGCAGACAAGTCCAAGCCGAAGGAAACCCGCTTTGACAGGCCGCTCCGCAAAGAGGAACCTCAAGGGCTGGATAGACCTTACAACTTTGACATATTAGCACAACTGGCTAATACACCGGCAAAGTTGTCGTTATATGAGCTCCTAAGGCTCTCCAAGGATCTTCGTGTCGCATTGAGCGAAGCGCTCAAGAATGCTGACGCTTACTTAGCCCAGGTCAAACCTACACGGGAAGACTCGTCAGCAGATCTCCAGGGCAGCAATAGTGTGGATACAATGCCCAACATCATATTCACCCCACAGGACATGCTGATCAAGACCAACATACATGATCGCTCCTTGTACTACACTGGGTATATAGGCGACATCAAGGTGGATCGGATGCACATAGCTCCTGGCTCGTCGATAAGCATCATCCCGAAAAGCTTGCTTCAAGTCCTCGGCATCCCTATGCACCGGCTAGCAGCGAACAACACCGCCATTAGCTGTTTCAACTCAGGAAGGAGCTATCCCTTAGGTAAGATCCGATTGAAATGTCATATCGACGACCTGAGGACAGAGGTTACCTGCTACGTCATAGATGCAGACACGTCCTACAACATCCTCTTGAGGCGTCCGTGGATACATGACTATATGATCGTGCCATCCACCCTCCACCAATGCTTCAAATATGTCAATAAGCACGGCTTCGTGAGGACTGAATTCGCCGACATCGATCCCTTCAAAGGGGTTGAGTCTTATCATTCTTCGGAGGCTTGTCTATACGACGAATCCAAGAAACACATAACTGACGAACTGGAGGCCGTCACAAGGCCAGATGAACCCTTGAGAATTTATCTTCAGGCCCATAAACCGGGCAAAGCTGCACCCCTTGTCGCAACTTTGCATAAAGAGGTTCCTGGTTCCCTCACCCCAGCTGCACAGTTGGAGGCGATGATCATCCGACTCCCAAGGACCAGCCAAGAACCCGTCATAGGGACAAGGGTGATCTGATTGCCAAAATCCAATCAAAGGCGACCGGAAGACGAAAGGTCCTCTGGGGAGCCGATGGTGATTCGATTGCCAAGATCCAATCAAAAGCATTCGGAAGACACAAAGTCTCCTGCCGAGCCGATGGTCATCCGTCTTCCCAAGACGGGCCGACAACTAAATGTCGACCCAACACCCTCAGACAAGCCAATGCCACAAGCTGAAGCCTTGGTGGTCAAGTTGCCCAGGACAGCGTCCCTACCTCCGATCACGCAGGGGGTAGCTGAAGAGGATGCAAAACTCGCAAAGTATCTGGTTGCAGAGGTGGATAGTCCCTCTCCTGATAATGTAATCCCTGTAGACAAAATTCCTTATTTCATCAAAAAGAGGCTGCCATTGAACTATCCTGAGTGTAATAAATTCAATCTGATGTAAACTATGGGACTCGGTCGGGACACCAACCTGCACACACAGGTGACAACTGTCCATACCGCAAACCGACTTGCTCCCATTAAAGATGCCTACTTCCTAGTCCCAGGCAGAAGAGAAGGAGATCACACGATCATTTTTGGCCGAAAAGAAGGTCCTCAACCCTTCATTCCTCAAGAGTTTGATCTCAAACCCGATACCGGAAGACTACCGCTCTACCTGTATAGTCCTTAGGCCAAGTACTTCATGCTAAAGTAGGGGTACGACATGGAGGCTACCCCTGGTCTGAATTACGGCAACGGTCGACGATCGCCTCTGCAGCTGTAAACCCCATATGGGAAACCTCGATATTATTACGGCAAGTCCAAATGTGGCCTTTGTTATGTTACACCAGCAACAACGCCCTGTAGAAGCATGGAAAATATCAGAACGATAATCTATGCGGCTCAGAACCGGAGAACCCCATGCGGCTCATACAGGAGCAGTCCCATGCGGTTCAGAGAGACTCTTAGTCTCATACGGCTCGGACAGGAGAGTCCATGCGGCTTGCATAGGGACAACCCTGCGGTTCAAAGAGTCCCCCAGCCGCATATGGTTCAAAAGTATATGCGGCTCACGGAGATATGCGGCTCAATGCCACGTGTACCCACGAAGACCCCTTCACACAGCTGGCCATCGAGCAGTCTGTCTATTTAATGCTCTGTCATGATTTGACAGCTGACGGCTCTGACATAAAGTATCATAATGGCCCTGCCATAATGATAGACTCTTGGGAAATAGGAGAAAATCTCTGACGCAATTCGAGATTGACACGTGGCTACTCCCATGCGGCTCCAGTGAAGAACAGCTTCATGCGGCTGTCAAGGATCGTCTTCCTGCGGCTCACCAAAAAAGCCATCCCATGCGGCTCGCAGTTACTACCCTTATGCGGTTCACCAAGGAATCATCTCATGCGGCTCGCAAAAACTATACCTATGCGGTTCGCCGAGACACTGTCTTATGCGGTTCATGGATGTCATGCGGCTTTGGCAGAGTCCATCATTAAGACACGTGGCAGAGATTCAATGACAGCTGGCAGCAAAGATGATTATGAGATGCAAAGATTTACCAGATCCCAATGACCATATCCTCATAATTAATGGGATCAGGTCATATCATTCATAATCAAACCAATGGGACACGTGGTGGGAGATCCAAGCTACACAATCAATCATGGAGATTTAAAGCAATCAGCATTAATTGTTCAAAAGATTTAGTGCTACCCCCAGTTATGGCCCAGATCCTTCACGACTAAAACGAATGGTCTAGATTGATTAAGCATCAGGCCGCTGCCACTTCGAGAATGGGCAATTATCCAAACCCTAATGATGCCCCCACTATTATAAATAGCAAGGTACCATTCCCTTGTAGGAGATGATCAGAGACACATACACAGAGAGCTTCCCCCCTTATAATCAGAGAGAAAATACACAGAGAGAGAGAGAAGCCAGAAGAGCAACACGAGGAGAGCAAGAAGAGCACTTCTTCGTCAACGCCAACCATCTTCTCACAGGAACCAAGGCTGCATACCGATCGTCCAAGGAGTAAGGCAGGGCTGCCGTCGCCTTCCCGAGCCTCTATCGTCACCCTCCAGAATCTAAAATAAACAATTGTACTTAGACTGCTGTACCTAGGTTTTCGTCCCTAGGCTTTCTTTGTACAAGCGAGTTTGTAACGTGAAGTAAAAGTCCGGTCCTCCGATAATTGTTCTGTTCTTTTATATTTCATGGCAAACACGATGGCGACTCTGCTGGGGACAAACTTCTCCACGGTTGAGGGGTTGGTGACGCAGTCGGATGCAGCCAAACTTGGCTCCACGCAACAAAAGATGGTCGTCCGCTTCGACCAACAGGCGTTTGAAGAGATGCTCTCCGAAGGAAGTGCTGGCCCGGTCCAGAAGCGCACCCGCACGACAAAGGCTCGCAGAGAGTGGAGGCCAAAATCATTAGCTCCTCCCCAAGCCCCCGACGGGATACCCTCTGTTGCTCAAGACGGCGAGAAGGACTCTTCTGCGGCCCCACTTCAGACCGTAGACAACTCTGTTGTCCCCAAGTCCGGCAGAAGAAAACACTATGATGCTGGACTTGCAGGGGCAAAGAGGAACTCTACGCGAACCAAGCCGCATAGGGGTGCTAGCCGCACGGAAAAAGCTCATGTGGCCACATCCGCTAGTTGCATGAAGAAAAATCATGCGGTCACATCAGTCAGCCGCATGACTTATGCGGCTACAGTCGCCAATCACATGGATGAGACACATACAGCCTTGGGAGTCAATCGCTTGCAGAAAACCCATGCGGCAATAATTGCCAACCGCATGCGGCCAGCCTGCACGGTCGTGGCTCCTAGCCGCTCAAAAACAACTCATCCAACAGCAGAAGACAATTGTATGCAGACAGCCTATACGGTACCCAACTCCAGCCGCATAGCGTCCGTTCCACGCTTCTCTCGATCAGTCTTCGACCGTCTCTCATACGGTCCTGATCCTGATGGTTCTCTGGATGATAAGCCAGACTCTGTGGCATTCAACTTGGACTCCTCCTATTACGCACCCGCAAGTGCTAAAGGGAGGAAGTCTAGGACAGCGCGGGTTCATCAGGCCCAGTCAGCTGTCCCAACCTCTGACTATCGGGGCGTCCCGTTGACTATCACACGGGCCTCGGATGGGAAGTTGTATACAACCACTCGAGTCTAGCCCCCGGCGGCAAACGGACAGAGTGGTTCTTCTGACTTGCGGGAGGCGATCCTCCACAAACGCAAGGAAAGAGAAGGAATGTCGGCATACAAAGAGTCCTCGCTTGGACATCGCTGCACCCAAATCATCGTCAACTGCTGTTGCAACAACGCAGCAATGACGGAAGGTCGGCCATCCGTCTTCCAAAGACTACAGCATCCGAGCTCAGAAGATGAGGCACCTCCGGTTGTCTTCTGCAATTTCGCTCAGAAGGTCCCCGCCGAAGGGAGAGGGAAAAAGACAAGCACCTCCAGTCCCAAGATATCAACCACTACAACTAAGAAACTTTCTTCTAAACGGTTGTCCTCTACCGGTGTATTCCAACACACCCGTTCAAAGACGAAATCTACCGTGATGGAAAATTCATCATCCACATCGCTGGGGGTTGTGGGAACTGGGCGTGGCACTCCTCCGAACATTCGCAACAATCCGATGTTTCAAGGAGCCGAGCCCGGACAAACAACTCTCCCATCAGGTACAACAGACGCTGATGTCCTCGAGGACATCCGTAACTCTCAAGACGAAGCAAGCTCTGAAGCTGGGGATACCGTTCCCTCCAAGTCCGAGCCCGAAGAGAACATTCCCACCTATCCCGATGACTTCTCGGTGCATGGGTACAACTCGGAGGGCGCATCCTCCACCGTTCCTTCCATCACTCCTCATGTAAGGACGGTTTTCATGACGGAAAGCAATCAAGGTGGTTCCAATAATCGCCAGCGCATCGACAATCTCGAAGCCATATTGCTTGCTTTGGTCAAGTCTATAGACGAGATTAAAGCGGCCCTGCCAACTCTACAAGGAGGAACGCCTGGTCAAACCAGCACGGGCCCTGCGGTCAATGTGGATTCGAACTCAGCGGCACCAAACCCGGGCAATAATCCTCCCGAAATAACTACCCCTACCGCTACAGACGAGACCCGAGAAGTAAAGAGAGAGGTCCAGGAGCTCCGAGCCATGTTCCATGCCCGAGAAAACGCTCAAGATCTCAGAATACGGCAACCATACCCTGCTGAATGGAGGGATATTCCATTCCCACCAAGATATAAGCCGTTCAATATCAACCCGTATGATGGCAAAACCTCAGCAAGTCGGTACATCACTTACTTCGAGGTCACCACCGACCATCTGCCCTATGATGATGCTATCCTCACACGGTTATTCATTAGGGCGTTGGAAGGAGTCGTCTTCGATTGGTACCGTAATCTGCCGGAAAACTGCATCCACTCCTTCGCCGGCTTCAAGCGCCTGTTCTTGGAGAGGTTCTACGAAGTAGGACAGGACGTCACTATGTCCACTCTCATGGACGTCGTCCAAGGGGAGAAGGAGTTGACAAGAAACTACATCGAGCGGTTCCGCCAGACCGCCATGAAGCTGCCTTCCGGAAATCCAGATTCCTCCTTGATTGAAATTTGCCAAAAGAGACTACTTCCAATGATCAGTGTCTGGATGGGCGAAAGTCAATTCAAAGATTGGAAGGCGTTCATCATCAGCGCCACAAGTGCCGAAGAACGACTGAAGAAGGCTCGCCAACTGGGATTGCATATCTCAGAAGGAGAAAACAAGGGCAAGCGTCCCAACAACGATAATGGGGGTAACCCCTCCAACAATCGGGACAGCAAGGGGAAGCAGGCTATGGTGGCCGATACAACACAAAAACCTGAGCTGAAGCCTGCAGACAAACAATGGCCCCAAATCGATTACTCCTTCGAAGACGGCCACGTCAAGCCTATCTTGGACATGCTCATACAAGGAGATAGAATTCAGCTTCCTCCACCAAGACGGGAGCCTCGACCGGCTGATCTGGAGAACCCAAATTTCTGCCATTACCACCGTTATGTACACCACGCTACACACGACTGCTACCAACTAAAACGGTACATCCAAAGCCTCATCGATTCGAACGCTCTGGCCATCGACTTCGAAGAGGTAACCGTAGCAGCCAATATGGTGTCCGTACAATTCGGCAACTTCCTTCCGACGGAGACTCAAGACGGGGTGATCCCCGTCCCTCTGGCGACAATAAAAATTACCAATCTTCCACCTCCCCGAGATCAGGCTGCTGGTATAGTACCTCTCACCACCTCACGAGGAGAGGTCATGTGGGTCCACCCAGACTTGGTGTCAGAAGTAACTCGGCCCACACTATCTCCCACCAACAGAAAGAAGAGTGGAAAAATCAGGACCTGCCACACAATCTCAGTAGACAACGAGGAAGCTACAGCCGTCGTCACGCGATCCGGAGCGCAATCCCAACCTGTGGTTGACAATCCAGCTAAAAATTATCAACCTACTACAACTGATGCTCCGGGACCGGCTCAGCCTTCGACGACCGACAAGCCTAGGCCGAAGGAGACTCGCTTCGACAAATCTCTCCGAAAAGACGCAGCCCAAGGGCTAGAGAGGCCCTACAACTTTGACATTTTAGCACAATTGGCTAACACTCCGGCCAAATTGTCACTGTACGAACTCCTAAGGCTCTCCAAGGACGTTCGTATTGCATTGAGCGAAGCACTCCAAAATGCCGATGCCTATCTGGCTCAATCCAACCTCACCGGGGAGGACTCACCCGTGGATCTCCAAGACAGTGCCTGTACGGGAGCAATGCCCAATATCGTCTTCACTCCGCAGGACATGCTCATCAAAACCAACCTACATGATCGCCCGCTATACTACACGGGATACATCGGCGACGTGAAGGTGGATCGGATGCACATAGATCCTGGCTCTTCCATAAGCATCATCCCGAAGGGTCTGCTACATTATCTCCGCATCCCAATGCATCATCTGACACCTACAAGCACCGCCATCAACGGTTTCAATTCGGGCAGGAGCTACCCTATTGGAAAAATTCGTCTGAAGTGTCAAATTGGCGACCTCCAATCCGAAGTCACCTGCTACGTCATAGATGCAGACACTTCTTACAACATCCTCTTGGGGAATCCATGGATTCACGATTATATGATCGTGCCTTCCACGCTACACCAGTGCTTCAAATATGTCGACAAACACGGCTTCGTGAAGACAGAATTTGCTGATATCGATCCCTTCAAAGGGGTCGAATCCTACTACTCAGACTCCTGCCTATACGAAAAGTCGAAAAGGCACCTTGATGAAGGAGACGCACAAACTCATACCGAGATAGCCACAGGATCAGAAGGACCCCTGACGATCCACCTCCAAGCTCGCAAACCGGGCAAGTCTGCACCCCTTACCGCCACTCTGCGGAAGGACGCAATCAGCCTCTCAGCGCAGGAGGAGCAAATGATAATCCGGCTGCCAAGGTCCGGCCAAGTGCCGAGACCCACAACGGAGCCATTGACAATCAGGCTACCAATAGTCAGCCAACCACAAACAGGAAAGCTCAACCCCTCGGACAGGCCCATGACGATACGCCTTCCCAGGAAGGATCGTCACCCCGATGCAAGGTCTGACACATCTAGCGAACCAGCCACTCCTCACCCCACATCAAATGCCAAACTGGGGGTCGCTAGTTTGCCAACAACTCCACGCTCTGCTCCATCAACTGAACCACTGACAATCAAGCTTCCCAGGTCGTCCTCTCAGTCTTCGTTCACACAGGAGGCAGCCGAAGAAGAACCAGAGCTAGCCAAGTTTGTGGCTGCCCACACTGATGCCCCCTTCTCTGATGATATAATCCCCCTAGAAAAGATACCTTACTTCATCAATAAAGGGTTATCTTTGAACTACACCGAGCTCGATAAGCTATGTACAATGTATGCTATGGAACACGGTATAGGCGCTCACCTACACACACAGGTAAAAAATGTGTACACCGCGATCCAGCTTACTCCAGTAGAAGACGCTTACCGAATATTCGAGGGAGGAGATCATCCGACCATCTTCGGCCGGACGAACAACCAGCATCCCCTCACCATAGAAGAAGTCGACCTCGGGTCAGATGCCGGAAGACTGCCTCTGTATCTCTATAGCCCTCAATCCAAATATCTCATGCAGAAACAGGGGTATGATCTAGAGACGACGCCAGGATTGAACTACGGCACTGGGCGACGATTACCTTTGAAGCCGCCAGTCCCGGCGGGCAAACCACGGAACTACTATAACAAAACTCGATACGGGTTAGGGTATGTAACGCCTACTACGACCCCTGAAAGTTCAAATGAAGAATGTGACCGGCAGTCACATTCAACCGGATCACCAACTTCTGACTCAGATACCAGCATCGAAGATGTGTTCAGACAAGTCATGTCAGTTAATATGGCATTTACCGACGCTTACGAGGAGGACGAAAACATCCCCGAAATCCTCGAGCTAGAGCCATGGGCCAAATAATTAGACGCACAATGGGAAAAGCGATTCGAACTGTGAGAACCTTCTACTGAAGATGAGGTCATACAAGTGGATCTCGGCAGCGAATCTTCTCCAAAACCGATTTTTATCAGTAAAAGCCTAACTGACGAAGAACGGGAGTCGCTGTTAGAACTTGTCAGAGAGTACATTGATGTGTTCGCCTGGAGCTATGAAGACATGCCAGGGTTAAATCCTGACATCGCTCTTCACAAACTCAACATTCGACCAGATGCGAAGCCGGTCAAGCAACAACAGCGACGCTTCCGTCCAGGCATCATGGACACGATCGAAGCCGAAGTCAACAAACTGATAGCCAGCGGCTTCATCCGTGAGGAGCAACATCCCGATTGGGTCGCCAATATAGTACCCGTCCTCAAGAAGAATGGGAAGATTCGAATCTGCATCGACTTCCGCAACCTGAACGAGGCGTGCCCCAAAGATGAATTCTCCCTTCCTATCACAGACACCATGATCGACAATACCTGCGGCTTCGAACGCATGTCACTCATGGATGGCTTCTCGGGGTACAACCAAATCAAAATGTCTCCTGATAACGAAAAGCATACTTCATTCCGAACACCAATTAGAACGTACTGCTACACCGTCATGCCTTTCGGTTTAAAGAATGCCGGTGCCACATATCAAAGAGCCATGAGCATCATCTTCAGATACCACTTACGTAAGACAGTGGAGTGCTACGTTGACGATATAGCCGTTAAGAGCCGCTGCAAAGAAGACCATCTGCAGGATCTAAAGACGGTATTCGACCTAATGCGAGCGCACAATTTGTAAATGAACCCTACGAAGTCTTTTCTGGGCGTATCCAGCGGGAAGTTCTTAGGCTTCATTATCACTGCAAAGGGTATCTATGTAGACCCTGAGAAGACAAAAGCAATCATGGAGATGGGTCCCCCGAGAAATCTCTGCGAACTCAGAGGCCTTCAAGGGAGGCTAGCTTATATCAGAAGATTCATTTCCAACCTCTCCGGGCGATGCCGACCATTCACGCACCTCATGAAGAAAGGAGTCTCATTCGTATGGGACGAGGAATGTCAGCGTGCTTTCGACAGCATCAAAGAATATTTGTCAAATCCTCCAGTTTTGGTGGCCCCGGTTCTTGGAAAACCATTCCTACTCTATGTACGAGCAATGGAACACTCCCTTGGGGATCTACTGGCACGAAACAACGACGCAGGCCATGAACAGGCTATATATTACCTCAGCCGAATGATGATCGGGCCAGAGCACCGATACACCGCTGTGGAGAAGGAATGCCTCGCCCTGGTGTTCGCCATTCAGAAAACGCGATATTATGTCACCGGACAAACGATACATGTGATCTCACGAGTCAACCCTCTCAGGGTCCTCATGACTAAACCAGGGGCACTCAGCTCTCGACTCGCCACATGGGCAATATTGCTATCCCCTTACCATATGATCTTCGTCCCCCAAAAGGTAGTCAAAGGTCAAGCCCTGGCGAACTTTTTAGCAGCCCACCCAGGCTCGGAGTCCTCCAGAATATATGAAGAGATCCCAGATGAGGTTGCCGACTCACATGCAACATCTTACGAGGCTATATGGCGAATGTTCTTCGACGGTGCTTCGAAGACCGGACCTAAAGGTAACATAGTCGTCGTAGTCGGGGTAGTGCTAGTCTTCCCTACCGGATTAGTGATCAACCGCGCTTATTCCCTCACCGAGCCCTGCTGTAACAATGTGGTCGAGTATAACGCTCTGGTCTTTGGCCTCCAACTTGCAAGAGAGCTGGTGGTAGAATACCTTGAAGTATACGGCGATTTATAACTAATCGTCAATCAGATCCGGGGCTCGTACGAAGTCTGCCACGAAGACATGATCCCTTATCACCAAATAGCAATTGACATCATCTCATCGTTCAAGGGGTTCTTCATCGAACATGTTCCCAGACTCCCAAATATCGAAGCGGACGCCTTAGCCGGTCTTGCCGCTTCCCTGGCAGTCCCGAATTATGATCGCCAATCAGTAGATGTGATAGGCCACGAACTAGTCTGTCCCAAGAACAATGTGCAATTCGTGGCGAGTTATTCCGCCCAGACGATCGATGATGCCCCAGACCGGAGACAACCATTCATCGACTTCGTCATCTACGACATCCTGCCCGAGAACCCAAAGGAAGCCACTTCCATCAGACGACGTTCTCTCAGATTCTTCTACGATACAGAGACAAAAATGCTGTATCGTCGCTCCTACGACGGATTACTGCTTCGGTGTCTGTCAAATGCAGAAGCCAAAGAAGCCGTACGGGAAGCTCACAACGGTGTCTGCGGGGCCCACCAGCCCGGCCCAAAACTGTAAGACCGCCTTGGCCGAATGGGCTACTATTGGCCCACGATGGTGGCAGATGCGATAGATTATGCTAGAAAATGTAAAGCCTGCCAAGTCCACGCTGACTTCATTCACCAACCATCTAAATTTCTACATCCGACGGTGGCATCCTGGCTATTCGAAGCATGGGGAATGGATATCATTGGTCCAATCACCCTACCTTCCTCCAGAGGACATCGCTTCATACTTGCGATCGCTGATTACTTCTCCAAATGGGCAGAAGCTGTCCCACTCGCAGAAGTCAAGACTTCAAACGTGATCAGCTTCCTTAAGCATCACGTCATCTACCGCTTTGGACTGCCCCGAAGAATCATCCATGATAATGGTCCGCAGTTTGTAAGCTACGCATTCTATCGGTTTTGGGATAAACACCGTATTCAGAATATCGCTTCGACGCCGTACAACCCGGCAGCAAACGGGTTAGCAGAGGCATTCAACAAAACAATTATCAAACTCCTCAAGAAGTTTGTCTCCTCCAACAAACATGACTAGAACGAGAAGCTCGACGAATGCTTATGGGCTTATCGCACCACGGTCCGAACAGCCACCGGGAATACACCATTCTCCCTGGTATACGGGAGTAAGGCAGTCCTCCCCTTGGAGACCCAGATCCCCTCACTACGTGTCACCGTCACAAATCAATTGACAACCGACGACAACCACCAGCGTCGCCTACAGGAATTGGAGGCACTAGATGAAAAGCACCTCTTAGCTCAGCAACGAATTGAGCTATACCAAGCACGCATCTCTGGAGCTTTCAACAAGAAGGTCAAAATCAGAACATTCCAGGTGGGCGATCTCGTCTTGACAGTCCGGAGGCCGATGGTCATGACTCACAAGACCGCCGGCAAATTCCAGCCGAAGTGGGAAGGCCCATTTATCATTGAGACAGTATTCTCCAACGGTGCTTATCGCCTCGCAAAGCAAAATGGAGACTTGCTCATGTTGCCCGTCAACGGCAAGTTCCTGAAGAAATATTATGTCTAAACGACATTCTCTACAAGATCTTCGAGTCATGTACCCGCTGGTACCGCTGAACTCACACCCATAACATTTCAGATTATCGAGTCATGTACCGGCTGGTGCCGCTGGACTCACCTCCACATTCCCTTCAGATTATCGAGTCATGTACCCGCTGGTGCCGCTGAACTCACACTTTCTTAATATTCTAAATTATCGAGTTATGTACCCACTAGTGCCTCTAAACTCACATTCCGGTCACTCTTTCAGATGGTAAGTCACGTACTATTATACCTCTGAACTTTCTTCCTGGAAGAGATCCTCCCTCATGATCCACTACCCGCGCTCCCAGTGCACAAAAAGGGTAATCGATCCGTAAATTTCCGAAACGGCCATGTCCTCATTACCTCTGAGTCGTTTTCACTTCCACCAAAAACAAACCGCCCCCTCGCATAGAACTTCCACGTTCTCCTACCTCTGAGTCGTTCTATGTACTCCCTCTTCATTGAGCCCACTCCTGCCATGTCCTCATTACCTCTGAGTGGGAAGGCTCCGTCGAAGAAACCTTCATGCTTGCCATGTCCATATTACCTCTGAGCAAGTATGTCGGTCCCCTTTCAACCTATTATCTGTACCCACAACCGGAGTACGACAAGGATAATAGGTCCACAAATGTCCTCTGTTGACCACAAATGTCCGCTGTTGACCACGAATATCTTCCGTGAAGTCTCTCCTGCCATGTCCTCATTACCTCTGTGCAAGAAGATTCCACGGTAAAACTCTCATGCTTGCCATGTCCTCATAACCTCTGAGCAAATATGTTGGTTTTCCTTTCACCCTATTATCCGTATCCCGAACCAGGGTACGCCAAGGATAATAGGTCCACAAATATCCCTTGCTAAGCTTCTTAGCATAAATCCACCATCTCATCATGCCCCGGGAGCCCAGCTGCTCCACGGTATTCTTTTTGCCCAATACCGAGAGCATCCGTGACCACTTTGCCATAGCTGTTCCGGACATCATGACCAAACTTGTTATCCATACCTAAAACCAAGGTACGCCTAGGGTAACAGGTCCACAAATAATCCCCCAGCAAGTCCAATTCCGCAAACGCTATAAGTACAAGAAGGAGAAGATGAGTTGAAACATGCTCATTTATTCAAAATTCTAAATACTATATCATTTGGGATCACATCCCTTACAAAAAAAAGAGAAGCAAAAGAAAACAGAAAGCTGATCACTGCTCCGGGGCACATAACGCCCTAAGACGGTCCGTCAGCAAAGCAACCGACCGCTCAAACCTCTGGGAGGCTCGACGCTCCGCCTCGTGGGTCAGCACCGCCTCGTCCTCCAGATGAGCGTGAGCCTGCCAATTGTCCTCAAATTTCTTAAAGGCCCGCTCCAGGTTAGCAGAAGATCGGGAAACCTTCTCGGCCTCCCGAACTGTCACGCCCCAGAACCAGAATACTGGAGAGCGGGGGCAGACATAGCCATCTACGTATAACGGAATGGAATCCACACCGCTATACGGTCACGGCTGTCTAGATATGTGAGGGTTTCACTACAATCCATTAGTCTCTTAAGGTCATAAAATAGCCTATTGTCTCAATCTCAACCAACTAATAATAATTACAAGATATCAGACCACCAAATATACAATTGTAAGGCGTCCCAAACATTACATATCCAGATGATCATGAAGCTAGTCGTACAAAATGTGAGGACTAGCAAGAGTTAAGTCATACATGATCAACCTCGAGTTGCCAATCATGTTACAGCCCGTAGGCAGACAGTAAAAAAAATGTACACGAGCTAACACTGGCTCGGCGGCTAAACGCCTCAAAAGAATAATTTTACAATAAAGTGGAAGAATAAAAAGAAACCCACTCGTTGCCCTGGTTACGCCTGGCGATCACCATAGGGCTGAAAAGCAGGTAGATCCTTTGCTGCTGCTCCGGTATCTGGCCATACAAAACCAGCTGGGTCAGACCCCAGAAAGAGCAAGTGCCACAAAGGAGGCTTCACTTAGGAACTAAAACCAGCAATTAGCACAATAATATAATTACAAAAGAAGAGACAGTAATTTAAGAAAAAGCATGACAGGTAAATATAAAAGACAATCTTGTACAGGATCAATAAAAGACAAGACATATAGAAGAGCATGACAGGATGATATACGATGAGATAACCATGGGACTATTCAGATGACCAGGTTACAACCCGTAAACCAAACAAGGACCGGGGTTGTAACCCTTTGTCTGAACGGAACTTGGCTTCTCCCACCATTTATCGGCAAGGTAAATATAAGAAATCAAGATATGTAACAATCTTGAATAGGATCAAGACAGGACTAGACAGATTGAACCCCATCCAACAATCACGGCCAAGCAATAAGTACGGCTTGATACTTTAACTAACTAGGGTTATCACAGGCCTAGTTACTAGGAAAATGCAATAAGAATTCCAAGTCCGATTACCTGTTTGTTACTACCTGAGTGATCCCAGCAAAAAAGGAAAAGATAGCAAGATATAGCAGACACACTGTAGTAAGATACATGTGTCCTAAGGTACCACGCTCGACGGCGGGTTGGAAGTGCGCTCATCTCGACGGATAGCAACAAATCACATGTATATATATATATAAGGCCGGGACCAAAGGGGCAACAGGTAACTGGGAAATTCTCCATGAACTAATTGATCATTCTAGTCATTAACCTAGCCAGATTCAGTATAGATCCCTGACCGTGATACTCAGGGATCATGCCCTAGACATGATGCAAGACATAACAGGACTCGTAGTTTATACAAGCACAATCAATGCAACAACCACGGTGTCCAGGCCAATAAATTAATTTGTCAACAGTGCGCCACGACGGGCCACTATTATTATCATTATTACTTATCAAGAGTGCGCCACGACGGGCCGCTATCAAGCATTGTCAGGGTACTTGTCAAGAGTGCACCACCACGGGTTACTGTCGTGTCATGTGTAGCAGGTCAAATTATCAGGTCAAGTTATCATGTCAGGAGTGCACCACGACGGGCCACTATCATGTCATGTTCAATTATCATTTCTAAACACATTAAGTAAATTCGTGATTATCAAAAAGGCGTAAGGATATAAAATGGACGTAAAATATCTAATAAAATATCAATATTCAGGACTATAGAAGAGCCATGCGGCTAAGGCATATGCGGCCAGGTAATGATCACATGCGGCTGGAAGGAGAACAGCCCATGCGGCTGGAGAAGACTGGGCCTTATGCGGCCAAAAAGTAACCGGGTCTCATGCGGCTAAGAAATGACAGTGGCATATGCGGCTAGGGGGAGTTTAAGTTCATGCGGCTCAGGGTGTTGAGTTCATGCGGCTGAGGGTGTTGAGTTCATGCGACTGAGGGTGGGCAGAGTCCCATGCGACAGCAGGGGAAATGCTTATGCGGCTCAGAGGGGAGAGTACCCATGCGGCCGGGAGGGGGCTGTACATAGCGGCCAGGAGCAATGAATGCATATGCGGCTGAAGGAGCAGTGGAGCCTATGCGGCTCGAACGACTCCGGGTCATGCGGTTAAGTATGGCGGGCACATATGCGGCTGCATAGGTAAGAGGGCGCATGTGGCTAGAATAAATCGGGTCATGCGGCCCGGACTCAGAAGCCCATGCAGCTCAGTTAGGACTGGGCCTCATACGGCTAGGATTAAATCTTCATGCGGCTGGGAGAATCGAGTTCCTGCGGCATAGGCCATGCAGCCAAGTAACTCAGTAAGGCTTATGCGGTCAGGAATAAAACTTGCTGCATAAGCTATGCGGCTAAGTCCAGTCGGCTATGAACTGTTCTTCTTCTCCATCCTTCCGAGAAGAAGAACCCTTCAAGCCATGGCTCCCAAGCTCCATGAATCTTTCATCCAGAGTCCAAATCCAAACTTCTATAGGTCAAAATGGGGCAGAATGAAATTCTCAACAACATGGAACCATCAAAACTTAGAAATAACAAGATTAAGTAGATCAAAACCCAAAAAATTCAAAAATAATGTAAACTTAGATCTACAAGAATCTAGCCATGGAAAGTGAAAATGCCAAGTTCTAAAGCAAGTTAGAATGCTGTAAGGAAGAGAATGAAGCAATAAAATTAGAGTTCCTCCATGAAGCAAGATGCACTTGTCTAGAGCTCACTCTCTCTCTGGTAGGTGGAGAGTTAATGAAGGAGAAGAAGAAGAGTAATGAGTAATAATGGAAGAGAGAGAGAGTGGGATATAAATGAGGGTGGTGGTAGGTGGGAGTGGTTTGGTTCACATAAAACCCAACCAAGCCAAACCCACCGAACCGAACCAAACCAAGCCAATGCAATGCCATGATGAACCATGAAATACTCAATAAACCAAGCTCCATTAATCAGAATTAATCTTGGAAAGATAAATGACAATTAAACCACAATGCTAAATATGAAATAAACCATATCTAACTAATCAAAGAAAATAAGAAATACGGATCAGAAATACGAACACGTATAAAATACGTATCACAAATTTTGGGGCACTACACGAACGATTGACTCCTGTTCCGCCTGAGCAGCCTCCAGCTCTGACTCTAAGAATGCCAATTCCCTCTGGAGTGCGAGGATTCGCTCCTTCGTATCAACGATTCCACGAGAAGCAGACTCTTCCCGAGCACGACAAGCCTGACTTCGACGACCCAGCCGGTCATACGAAGCAGAAAACTTATCAAGGTCTCCCCATACAACTGGCCCAGCGATATCTCGGGCAAGCTTGATCCTATCCCGAGCAGCAATGAGGAAGCCCCGCTCCCGCTGAGTCGCAGCAGGCAAGCCCACCTGTCGTATCGCCAGTAGTTGGGTCACAAGCTGATCAGCCTCTGTCAGCTTAGGCTCCAGCAGTACAGCCAACCCCACCCCGCCAGGAAGGGATTTCAAAGTTGCAACCTGACCCCGAGCGCACCGAAGAGATAGAGAAAAAGGGGTCCCCCGTTCCACAGCAGCGTCTACGCCCCTTTTTAAATGACGATAGAAGCTGTCAACCACGTCCTGCGTCACCTCATCCAGAGTCTCCGAGGAAGCCGGTGTCAGCGGGAGTGTGGCTGGCAGCACTGAGGAAGATGCAACAGAATCTGCCGCCCCTGCCACAAGAGAAGCAAACTCCGTACGAAAGGACGCTTGAACAGCGGCCAACTCCTCTTCGGCAGCCTGCAGAATTTGAATACTCGGTAGGGTCGAGAGGTCAGTCTTCGGAGCCGTATAATCTGCGAAGGATGAGGCGGAGACCATCGCCAACTCCATTCCCATCTGCCTGGAGCTGGCGGGAGGCCCCTCGACATGAGACGGCAAAGGAGAGGGAACGCTCCTTTCTTCCGGATCACGGCAGGCCGAGCCTTCCCCAAGAACATCTACGACGGGAAGTAAAGGATCAGGACCTGCAGGGCCAAGGCAACCATGAATCGATTTGACCCGGAGGATATGTTGATAGAGCAAATAAGCCCCCTCACTAGTCAATATCTGGCTTATCTTACTAGTTGAGGAGTGTGGAGGCCGAGGTTCGCCTGCAGCCACCACAACCTCTTCACCAACAGTCTCCAAGTAAGGTATAATAGACTCCTCCGCCCTTGCATCCTCGGGAGGAGATGCACCGAGATCCGCATCACCTTGCTGAAGTTCAGCGGTCTCGGAGACAGGCCCAAGGAAACCTTTATCACCCTGGGCCGAGGCTTCAACAACCTGGGAGCTCCCAGCTGCCGCTGAGAGAGCCCCTGCAGAAAGGACCGCGACACACATGTCGCTAATCAAAGCAGCAAGGGCCGGATCAACTTCAGGGGTGGTAGACGATTCAGGAGAAGACGGTCCATCGGACACCTACGAAGAAAAGGAATTAAGTCATGTCTCAGAGAGAAAAGAAAACTACAACAAAGAGATGGCTACAACTTGGTCTTACCTCTAGAATAGCGTCTGTACCTTCACCCCTCTCGGTAATAAGTAAGCCACGAGACCTAACGGCAGCTCTTTTTACGGAAAAGGTCGCTCTACTGTCAGAAGACTCGTATCTGACACGTTTATGCGAGGAACCAGACACAGCTGAAGGTTGTTCTTCTCTCACTACTTCCTCTTGTGTAGTAAGCAACGGATCTTCCGCCGGTTCATCGGGTGTGGGAAGCGGTTGATCCGCTACTTCTTGACCCCTACCAGAAAGGGAGTCTTCGCTATCATGATCATCCTCCTCCTCAGCCGATACGAAAGGTTCTGATTCAGGGAGGGGAATCTGGAGCGCTAGTTGCTTTCTAGCCTTAGCCCCCTTGGGCTTCTCCTCTAAACCGGTACCCACGATAAAACTGGTACTCGGATCGAAACCAACAGGAGGCTTGTTCGCCATAACGTGATATAAAGCAGCCACGTATAAAATTTCCCTCGGCGCCCTAGCATCGGGGACCGAGAAGCTGGCCCGAGTATGATAAGCGTCGTAATAATTCCATGCCCTGACACCATCAAGAACACTACCTTCAAAGCCCAAACAAGGGTTGGGACAATCAAGGAATAACTAGCTATAACCAAATTGGCGGGAAAACCTACTAGGTAGGTAAGGCTCCAAATACACATTATCGCGGTTGCGATAAACCAGATGCGCGGGGCGGATGTTGCGCAACCAGGTGAGCATGTCTGGAGACAGAAAGTGAGAAGGCCCGGTACCATCAAGATGTACCTTCCTCATTTCCTCATTAGAAAAGGGAGGAACAGACACAAAAAAGTCACACCCATCCACCCTCGCCAGCGCCTTCCGACAAGATGGCATAGTGTTGTATTCCCAAGATCGGCGATGGCATTTGAAAAGGAAAGCGTCTTCATCTGTAGCATCTTCCGCTAGGCCAGATCCCATCAAAGACTTGTAGTGCATTGCCAACCACCCCATCAAATAGTGGAAAGGCAGTTCTATGCGCTCAAAATCCAACGTCTTCTAGCACGCAATGACCTTAGATGAAAAGGTTCGAAGACCATGGTGTATGCTACACACCATAGCAGGAAGGAGGTCCAGTCTAACTCCAAATACCAGTTTAACGGCAGGGAGAATGAAATGACGACCGATCCTCTCAATAGAACCCGCTCCTCCCGAGACTACGTAATTTCGCAGCCATATCATTAAAAATCCAGCCATGAGCGCCTTCTCTGACATCTTTGTGGTCCCGTAGTAAAAATAGCTAAGAGAGTCAGTTTGACTCCCGAATATGTCGCTCTTGGATCGCGACTTCTTGACGCTTGACATCAGATCCCTTATCTCTCCATGCGTTCGAGGGGTTCGAGGAGTAACTTCGCCTGAAGGGTCAACTTTAAAAAGATAATTAATCCAGGATGTGGTGTGGGAAGCGGTCCCCTCGGAGCTATCCACCATTTTTATAGCCATCTGATGACAAGCATTGTGGTGGCACAGTAACTCCCGATACACCGCAACAAAACCTGGGATTCGTCGGTCCAAGTCCTCAAACTCCTTATTCGACAGGGTATACACCTCGAAAGGCTCATTCCCCTACAGAAGTTTGGAGATGGTATACATCTCATGGAGAGCAAGCCCCAACTCCCTTCCGGGTGCAAAGAACGTCCCCGTTCGCTGGCTATACATCTCCAAGAGCGCCACGAACAGTGGCTTATTGATAGGAAGTCCATGACAAGTGCCCCGAATGGCCTGGTAAAGTCCCATCTCCCGCAAGAATGTTCTGTAAGTCTGCAGAACCCAAGTGGTCAACTGGGCCCATGTAGAAGTGGGGTTTATCCAGTTCGGCAGTGCCAGCCTACCAACGGGGTAAGACTTCTTACGAACAAGCCGATTTAGGAAGGTATCAGCTTGAGTAAGTGTGAAGTTGGGACCGTATACATTCATGAAAGAACCCGGGGCTAGACCCATCATGTACCGGAGGACGGAATCCTTACCCGTATACGCTGACCGCATATTCGAATTATAATGGATGTTGCCCATCAACATCCCTGATTGAGTAGGAGTTAAGCTATACACCATCTTCCTATCCAGCAACACCATGTTGAACCACGACAAAGGATAATGACGTTCCATGAACGGAATATGGATTGCCACCCCATCCAAAGAAAAATCCCAGTTCTCGAAAATCTCTAAAGCTCGGGGATTCTTTATGATTAAAGCATCTCCAAAAAAGAATAAAGGCTTCAGTTATAATCCATCCAGCTTTCCAGTATTCATCATGGAACAGAGGTAATGGAGGGTCTGATTCTCGATGGCGTTCAACCTCTCCGAAGGCTCATCAGCAGGGAATTGATTCAACACATGCTTAATTAAGTCGTCAAGACGCATGCCCAATACGAACTGATTTGAACCCACTATAAGTTCCCCTGCAGGATTTACTGGCAGATTTACTAAAGAGAAAAACAAAAGAAACAAGTCAAAAAGATAGCTGAAGCACAAAACTACATGATGCTTATGCGGCTCATCATATTCTCATGCGGCTCGGTTTAAAAGAGTTCATACAGGTCAGTCCAAATAAGCTTATACGGCTCAATTTGAAAGAGCCCATGCGGTTCAGTTCGAATAAGCTTATGCGGATCGGCTCGAAAGGAACTTATGCGGCTTAGTGCGGATGAGCTTATACGGTTCGAAAGGAGCATTTGCGGAAATGGTCCGATTCGAATAAGCTTATATAATTCGGCTCGAAAAAGCTTATGCGGTCCAGCGAGGATGAGCTTATGCGATGTGGCCCTGATGATGAAGTAGTTATGCAAACAACTTTCATACGGCTCAGGCCTGGGTCATATCCCATGCGGTCCGATTATGAGTCGGACACACAGCATACTTGGGAATATAGACTCGCTCATAAAATATGCGGCGTAGCCATGGCAGTTCATGTTGATGATCCTACCAGCAATAGGCGGGTGAACGTCGGAGTGAAAAACAGGCACGCCAGCCGTCGGAGGAGCCGCCACGTTCGTCGTCGCAGTCGATGAAGATGCGGCCTTCTTGTCCTTCGCCGCCGCAGAAGATGATGCGACCGTCTTGCCTGTAGCAGCAGCAGTCTTCTTGGGAGCCATTGCCGATCGCTGATAGAAGAAGACGAAGAGGAAGTCTGCAACAAAGAGTTCGAGCAAAGGAGAGAAGGTAAAGAAACCCTCAAAGAATAGACTTACTCCTACTTATAGGCGAAGGAGGCTCAAAAAAACAAAACAAATGCCTCGATCTACGCGCCGCCTAAAAGAATAAACCGCTTCGGTCAAAGCAAAACTGACCCTTGGGATCCTCCCCCAAGAGGCGGCGAATCAAGGGCATTTAATACAGAAGATTTGCACACGTGGCTAAGACACGTGGCAACAAAGCTTATGCGGTCTCACAGCTCATACGGCCAGATAAATCCATACGGCTGTACCATCTATGCGGTCAACAAAGGCCATGCTTCTTATTTAAAGTATTTCAATTTTGCAAATTAAAAACTTTGAAGGAGGTCTTGTAGAAGCATGGAAAATATCAGAATGATAATCTATGCGGCTCGGAACAGGAGAACCCCATGCGGCTCATACAGGAGCAGTCCCATGCGGTTCAGAGAGACTCTTAGTCTCATGCGGCTCGGACAGGAGAGTCCATGCGGCTTGTATAGGGACAACCCTGCGGTTCAAAGAGTCCCCCAGCCGCATGTGGTTCAAAAGTATATGCGGATCACGGAGATATGCGGCTCAATACCACGTGTACCCACGAAGACCCTTTCACACAGCTGACCATCGAGCAGTCTGTCTATTTAATACTCTGTCATGATTTGACAGCTGACGGCTCTGACATAAAGTATCATAATGGCCCTGCCATAATGACAGACTCTTAGGAAATAGAAGAAAATCTCTGACGCGATTCGAGATTGACACGCGGCTACTCCCATGCGGCTCCAGTAATGAACAGCTTCATGCGGCTGTCAAGGATCGTCTTCCTGCGGCTCACCAAAAAAGCCATCCCATGCGGCTCGCAGTTACTACCCTTATGCGGTTCACCAAGGAATCATCTCATGCGGCTCGCAAAAACTATACCTATGCGGTTCGCCGAGACGCTGTCTTATGCGGTTCATGGATGTCATACGGCTTTGGCAGAGTCCATCATCAAGACACGTGGCAGAGATTCAATGACAGCTAGCAGCAAAGATGATTATGAGATGCAAAGATTTACCAGATCCCAATGACCATATCCTCATAATTAATGGGATCAGGTCATATCATTCATAATCAAACCAATGGGACATGTGGTAGGAGATCCAAGCTACACAATCAATCATGGAGATTTAAAGCAATCAGCATTAATTATTCAAAAGATTTAGTGCTACCCCCAGTTATGGTCCAGATCCTTCACGACTAAAACGAATGGTCTAGATTGATTAAGCATCAGGCCGCTGCCACTTCGAGAATGGGCAATTATCCAAATCCTAATGATGCCCCCACTATTATAAATAGCAAGGTGCTATTTCCTTGTAGGAAATGATCAGAGACACATACACAGAGAGCTTCCCCCCTTATAATCAGAGAGAAAATACACAGAGAGAGAGAGAAGCCAGAAGAGCAACACGAGGAGAGCAAGAAGAGCACTTCTTCGTCAACGCCAACCATCTTCTCACAGGAACCAAGGCTGCATACCGATCGTCCAAGGAGTAAGGCAGGGCTGCCGTCGCCTTCCCGAGCCTCTATCATCACCCCCCAGAATCTAAAATAAATAATTGTACTTAGACTTCTTGTCACTCCCCGATCCTGGAATACGTATTTTAATACGTAAATCGATAAATTATATTTACCTTAAATTTATACGATATTTATTATGCAGTATTTCTTCATGCATTTCCCAAAAATATTCGACAAAATATTATTTCCTAATTTATTTTCTGCATTTGGGCCTACAGTTTTGGCTCCTTTGGGTAACCTATTCTTGGCTCACCAATGGGTCATCATGAACCCTTTGGTTCATCATGAACCCTTTGGTTCATCATGAACCCATGGGTCCAAGAATTCTATATATATAACTCATCTCTTTCTCTCTCCTCTCATTTACTTCTTCTCATTTACTTCCTCCACCAACCAAGGCAAGTACCAACTTGCTCAAGAGAAGGATCCATTATTTTGTTAATGATTCTTACAAAACTATTTGCCAAAACATGTTCTTCTTCTCAATCTATACTAGTTTAGAACTTGGAAATTTCTATTTTGAAGCTTTAATTTTTGTAGATCTAAGTTTTAATCATTTTTGGATTTTGCATGGTTTGATCTACTTTAGTTGGATTTTATTGGTTTTTGATGCTTCCATGTGGAAGAGCATTCAGTTTCACCTAAGTTGGAGCTTTGGAAATCTGGATTTGGAGTTCGGATGGCCAAGTTATGATACTTTGAAGCTTGGGTTCAGCCATGGTGTTCTTGCTGTTTTGGAGAAGACAGTGAACAGTGTGCTCCTGTTTGAGCATGCTTCCTGTTGGAAGCGTGTCTTCCCTTGAGTTTGCGTGACTTTTCACGCAGCACTCTTCCCTTGAGCTTGCGTGACTTTTCACACAGCTCTTTCCCTTGAGTCTGTGTGACTTTTCACGCAGCACTCTTCCCTTGAGCTTGCATGACTTTCCACACAGCTCTTTCCCTTGAGTCTGCGTGACTTTTCACGCAGCACTCTTCCCTTGAGCTTGCGTGACTTTTCACACAGCTCTTTCCCTTGAGTCTTCGTGACTTTTCACGCAGCACTCTTCCCTTGAGCTTGCGTGACTTTTCACACAGCTCTTTCCCTTGAGCCTGTGTGACTTTTCACGCACGCTGCCTTGTTGTGCGTATGCTTTTGATATTTTATTAGATATTATATGCCCATTTTATATCCTTACGCCTTTTGTCCCGAGCATGATATGAACACTGATGTGACCCCGGAGAACAAAGTGTTCCTACCTGATACATGTACCTGAATGTCCCAGTTCTTGTTCATGCTCGACAAATGACTCATAACTCCACGTGGCGTATTTGTAATGATGCATTACACTAAGGAGGGTAGCACATGTTGACATACTGATTGACATGGATCCTCACTTAGGGTACTCGTACTAAAGTACGACTTTAGGAGGATAATCATGCAGGCCACAGCATGAGAGTCCAAGATTTCACCTAGGGTTAAACTAGGCAACTGAATATACTAGATGCATGGGGAGGACAGAGTCCCGAGATCGTATTACACCAGTCGCCCTGAGATATTGTCTTGGTGCGCCGGCTGGTCTCCACGGATACTGTGTCATCCGTAACGAGTGGATGACTGTATCCGATTAATTCTTGCTATATATTACATGTCTTGGCAAGGTGGCCTCACGAGGGACTTGTGCTCCATGACACCTGTCTACGCGAACCCCTGGGTTGGCTAGCCTTGCTGGAAAGATACGATCTGATGATTTTCTAATAACATGACGCGAGGATAACCTCGTCCCACTAGAAACTCGTAGACTTGATTGGCCGTGAAAACGACTTGCTTGTATCCTATTACCTTCCGCGAATAACCGAGGGAAGCGGACTGTCATGGTACGTGATCCAACCCATGTTCTTGTTTGATTGTTGGGTTGGTTATCGTACTATGACAAGCTGTGGACCGAAGTTATGAACGAAAGACTTATTCTGGTTGTGAAGTGCTACTTTTGTGAATGACTGAGGAACATGGTCTATCATGGTACATGATCCAACCCATGTTCTTGTTTGATTGTTGGGTTGGTTATTGTGCTGCGATAGGCTATCAACCGAAGTCACGATCAGGAGATTTTATTGTTTATACCTTCTAACTTATGTGAAAGTTATAGAGTACGATACGTCTCGACTCCATGCGGCACCTTTTGTCCTTGTTTGGTTGTAAGGGTGCCATATGGGTTCGAGGATGTGGCACTACCCTATAATAGTAACATAAGTATTACTATTATCAGTCATTCTATTGGCTGGATTTTTAATCTTAACTCTTGTGCCCCTTTGGCGGTACTTGCTATTCGGGGCTGACCCCGCTGGTTTTGTTTGGCCAGATCTCGTAGCAGAGCCAGAGGACACGATCTTCCTCCCTGACATCCATGGTGCATACTAGGAGCATGGCGGTTCGGGGACTCGAGTGGGTTTCTTCTCCACCACTCCTGCTTATACTTTTGCAGCGTTTAGCCACCGGCACCTGTTAGCCGGATTACTTGATATTTTGTGTCAGTACATAATTGTAATTAAACAGACTGCAGCTGTGTATAATTTTGTACTCCTGACTCTCTGAGATAGCTAAATTATAAAGCTAGTCTCTCATGACCATTTTGATGAAGCGTCAGGGACGCCTTACTGCTTTATCTTTAATGTTCATTTAATTGATGATTTGACTTAATTGATTGAGACATAGAACTCTGTGGGACCATAGGAGACTTGATTGTAGCATATACCCCCTAGTCTCTCGATAGCCACGATCGTCGTATGACATTACGTACCTCATATGGAGTAGCTGGCCTAGTCCGTCTCCGTATTTCGGTACTGGGGCGTGACACTTCTGTACCTAGGTTTTCGTCCCTAGGCTTTCTTTGTACAAGCGAGTTTGTAACATGAAGTAAAAGTTCGGTCCTCCGATAATTATTTTGTTCTTTTATATTTCATGGAAAACACTCCCGAGAGCTCCGATGAAGAATGCGAGTGGCATTCTCACTCATTCGAATCACCTACATACGATTTCGACGACAGCATTGGAGATATGTTCAGGCAGACATTATCTGTCAATATGGCATCCGCTGATATTGAAAAGGAAGACATGGATCTACTCGAACCTCTTGAATTGGAGCCATGGGTCCAACAACTGGATAAACAATGGGAGAAACGCTTTAAACTTCGTGATCCTCCTACTGAAGATGAGGTCATGCAAGTTAACCTCGGTAATGAATCCTCTCCAAAGCCAATCTTCGTCAGTAAAAGCCTGATAGACGGCAAGCGGGAATCCTTATTGCAACTTGTCAGAGAATACATCGACGTATTTGCCTAGAGTTATGAAGACATGCCAGGGCTAAACCCCGAGATCGTACTATATAAGCTCAATATTCATCCAGGACGCGAAACCAGTCAAGCAACAGCAACGACGGTTCCGTCCAGACATCATGAACTCCATCGAAGCAGAAGTAAACAAGCTTATAGCTAGCAGTTTCATCCGCGAGGAGCAGCACCCAGACTGGATAGCTAATATAGTACCAGTCATCAAGAAGAACGGAAAGATCCGAATCTGTATCGACTTTCGCAATCTGAATGCGGCCTGTCCTAAGGATGAATTCCCTCTTCCCATCACCAACATAATAATCTATAATACGTGTGGCTTCGAGCGCATGTTCTTTATGGATGGCTTTTTATGATACAATCAAATCAAAATGTCTCCTGACGATGAGAAGCATACGTCATTCCGAACACCGATTGGTGTGTATTGCTACACAGTCATGCCCTTCGGCCTGAAGAACGCCGGTGCTACATATCAGCGAGCAATGAGCATCATTTTTAGGGATCACTTGCGCAAGACGGTGGTTGATGACATTACCGTCAAAAGCTGCTCCAAGGATGACCACCTTCATGACTTGAGAATAGTGTTCGATCTTATACGAGCACACAATTTGAAGATGAATCCCACCAAGTCTTTCCTGGGTGTGTCCAGTGGGAAGTTCTTGGGCTTTGTCATTACTTCCACATGCATTCACATAGACCCCAATAAGATGAAGGCAATCCTGGAGATGAGTCCGCCGAAGAACCTCCGTGAACTCCGCGGCCTTTAGGAAAGACTAGCCTACATCATGAGGTTTATATCTAACCTCTCAGGGCAATGTCAACCCTTCACACAACTTATGAAGAAAGGTGTCTCTTTTGTTTTGAACGAGGAATGCCAACGCGTATTTGATGACATTAAGGAATACCTGACGAATCTGCCAGTTCTGGTAGCCCTGGTTGCCGAAAAGCCTTTTCGGCTATATGTACGAGCAATGGAACACTCCCTCGGCACCTTGCTAGCACAAAAAAATGATGCGGGGCATGAACAAGCCATCTATTACCTCAGCCGAATGATGGTGGGGTCAGAGCATAGATACACCGCCGTGGAGAAGGAATGCCTTGCCTTGGTGTTCGCCATTCAGAAAATACGACACTATATGTCAGGGCAGACCATCCATGTTGTCTCGCGTGTTAATCCCCTTAGGTTTCTCATGAACAAGCCATGCACACTCAGTTCTTGTCTAGCCATATGGGCGATACTGTTATCCCCCTACGACATGGTCTTTGTTCCGCAGAAGGCTGTCAAAGGTCAAGCCTTGGACGACTTTTTAGCAGCCCATCCAGGCTCAGAAACAGCAAGAATCTACGAAGAAATCCCAGATGAAGTCGCTGACTCAAACATAACTTCACATGATGACGTTTGGCGAATGTTTTTTGACGGTGCCTCAAGAACGGGGCCCCAAGGTGATATCATCGCTGGAGTCAGGATAGTGTTAATTTCTCCCTCTGGATTGGTGGTCAACCGGGCATATTCTCTCACGAAACCTTGTTCAAACAATGTAGCCGAATATAATGCTTTGGTCATCGGGCTTCGACTTGCAAAAGAAGTAGGAGTCAAATACCTAGAAGCATATAGCGACTCGCAGTTGGTTGTCAATCAAGTCCGAGGCTCGTACGAAGTTCGTAACACGGACCTGATTCTGTATCATTAGGCAGAAATTGCTATCATAGCAACCTTTGAGGGGTTCTTTATATAACATGTTCCTAGGCTCCAGAATATTAAAGCCGACCCCCTAGCAGGCCTCGCAGCTTCTTTGATGGTTCTAAATTATGCTCATCATCCAGTTGACGTCATAGGCTATGAGCTGGTCTGTCCCAAAATCAATGTTCAACTAGATACGAGTTACTCCGCCCAGATAACCAATGATGTGCAATACTGGAGACTTCCGTTCATTGACTTTGCAGTCTACGAAATTCTGCCTGAGAATATGAAAGAAGCAACTTCAATCAGAAGGCATTCTCTCAGATTCTTTTATGACACGGAAACAAAAATATTGTACCGACGATCTTACGACGGACTACTATTAAGATGTTTGTCAATACAGAAGCCAAAGAAGCCTTACGCGAGGCTCACGATGGCGTTTGCAGGGCTCACCAACCGGGCCTGAAGTTGCAGGACCGTCTCCATCGGATGGGTTACTATTGGCCTACGATGGTAGCAGACGCAGTCGATTATGCAAAGAAGTGCAAGGTTTGTCAGATCCACGCATATTTCATACATCTGCTATCTGAGTTCTTGTACCCAACAGTGGCCTCTTAGCCATTTGAAGCATCGAGAATGGACATTATTGGCCCAATCACCCTGCCGTCGTCCAAAGGGCACCGGTTTATTCTCGCAATCACCGACTACTTCTCCAAATGGGCGGAAGATGTTCTTTTGGCAGTGGTAAAGACATCAAACGTGATCAGTTTCATAAAACATCACGTCATCTACTATTTTGAACTGCCAAGGAGGATCATTCATGACAATGGTCCGCAGTTCGCAAGCCATGCCTTCTATCGATTCTGCGACAAGAACCGAATTCAGAATATGGCTTCAACGGCCTACAACCCATCGGCTAATGGTCTGGCTGAAGCCTTTAACAAGACCATAATCAAGCTTCTCAAGAAGTTCGTGTCTTCGAACAAACGCGACTGGAATGAAAAGCTGGGCGAATGCTTATGGGCATACCGCACTACGAGTCGGACGGCAACGGGAAATATACCATTCTCTCTGGTGTACGGCAGCGAGGCTGTTCTCCCATTGGAGACTCAGATCCCTCACTTCGTGTGGCCCTTACTTACCGGTTGACGTCGGACGATAACTACCGCCGACGGCAACAAGAATTAGAAGCTTTAGACAAGAAGCGCTTGCAAGCTCAACAAAGCATCGTGTTCTATCAAGCACGCATCTCACGAGCCTTCAACAAGAAAATCAAATAGAGGACATTCTAAGTAGACGATCTCGTCTTGGCCGTTCGCAGACCGATGGTCATGACTCACAAAACTGCCGACAAATTTCAGCCCAAGTGGGAGGGTCCATACATCATCGAGACCGTATTCTCCAACGGCACATACCGGCTCGCAAAACAGAACGGGGACTTACTCATGATGCCCATAAACGACAAATTCCTGAAGAAATACTATGTCTAAGGACATGCTGGCACTCCCCTAAACCATCAAATGTTCCAAACTTTCGAGTTATGTACACCAAGTACCTCTGAACTCACACTCTATCGCATCTCCCTGAGTGGCGAGTCATGTACGATGATACCTCTGAACTCACACTCTAATGCTTTACCACACAGGAGTCTGCCTAATTTATCATTATCTCTGAGAAGACTTTCTGGTCCTGATTATCGTGTGTCACGTTCATATTACCTCTGGTACCGATAATCTTTCGACTTAACACCTGTACCCAACCCGGGATAAAAGACATGGTGTTAAGATCATAAAACCTATCACGTCCATATTACCTCTGTTGGTTTTGTCTCAAAATCTATTACTCGCACCACCAGTGCCCAAAAGAGTAATAGGTCCACCAAAGATTATTCTTGATTATCGTATATCACGTCCATATTACCTCCGATACCGATAGTCTCTTGACTTAACACCTGTACCCAACCTGGGATAAAAGACATGGTATTAAGACAACAAAACCTATCACGTCCATACTACCTCTGTTAGGTTTTGTCTCAAAATCCATTCCACCAAAGATTATGCCTGATTATCGTGTGTCACGTCCATATTACCTCTGATACCGATAGTCTTCCGACTTAACACCTGTACCCAACCCGGGATAAAAGACACGGTGTTAAGAACACAAAACCTATCACGTCCATATTACCTCTGTTAGGTTTTGCTTTAAATCTATTACCCGTACCGCCAGTGCGCAGAAGGGTAATAGGTCCACAAAAGTTATCCTAATCTATTACTCGCATCATCGGTGTACCAAAGAGTAGTAGGTCCACAAAATATCATTCAAATCTATTTGCTCGCATTTCCAGATACACAAAAGGACAATAGGTCCACAAAAAAGTCCCCCGGTGGGATGTCCTTTATCAAACACAATTGCTGTATTAGGCCCTCTAATACAAGCACCACAGATACTACAAATAAAGAATGGAGTGAATGTATTCTACTTATTCAGAATCAGTTACATTCATAAGACTACATCAGCAGCAGAAAGAAAAGAAAAGAAAATCTTGCAATACATAGTTTGGTCAGTTTGACAACACTTCGCCTTCACCAAAAAGCAGTTTCGTGGCCCTCGAAAGAAGTCATATTTTACTGCTGAGAAGCAAACAAGGCTATTGAATCTCCAAGGAGCTGCACGGAGGAGGGCAAATATAGCATATTTTTCATCCCTCCGTATTGCGGATACCTTAGCCCCGCTCCTCCAAAAGACCATACCTTTAAAACAACATCCCTAATGATGGTTTTGCCTACTTGGAGAGCCGTGAAAACAGGACGTTCATGATGACGCCTGACCACCGTCCAACTCTCTGAGGTATAAAGGTTCTTCCTACCACCTGAAAAAAACTCATCCGAAGCATGAGGAGTTCTGAGTTGTCTAATGTGTATGCCAAAATGGTACAGGGAAAACTCTTTCGAAGCATGGAGAGTTTTAAGCTGTCTGATGTGTGTGTCAGAATGGTACATTTTCACTCTATCGCCGATATCGGTACTAGAGAAATTCGCTAGCCGAATCCCTAAAAAAGAAAAAAAAAGAAAAAAGAAGAAGGGGGTTAGCAGGTAGAAGAAAACAACAATCAGCCAAAATAGACCCTATGCGGCCCAGTTATGAGGAATGCACATAAAAATATGAGACGCATGCGGCTCAGTCTTAAAAAGCACTTATGCGGCTCTGTTATGCAATGTTCATGCGGCTAAGCCATGAAGCATTTATGCGGATCAGTTATGAGATGTATATGCGGTATGGTTCAGCCCTGTAGCGCTCATGCGGCTCCAGTATGAGGCATCCATGAAGGTCAGTGGCGCTTATACGGCTCAACCCATATGACCCCATCATACAGAACACATGCAGTCCCATGAGATGGAGGATATATCGATCATGCCCAAAGCGCAGAAGCAATTTATGACAAGCCCGTGCATAGAATATGCGATATGGCCGTTCAAATTTAAGTCATCGCTTTCTACCGCCCTTACCCTTAACAGAGGGTTGCACGTCAGGATGAACGGAAGGAGAGTCCACAGCACTCGATGGAGAGGCGAGCCCCTTCCCTTTGGCCGTAGCATCAGTCGACTTGGAAGCTTTCGGATCCATGGCTAATCGGGACAGAAAGATGACGAAGATGATGAAGACGAGGGAGAAAAAGTTGAAAAAAAAAAAACTCTCTTCGTATGGCCCATATTTATAGCTCCTTAAAGTGGAAACAGATAAACGTTGCTTCGATTCTCGTATCCATTAAAGATAATAATAACGTTTGGGGATTTTTATCCTTAATAACCGTCATCACCGCTTCGGTTCCCGTATCCATTAAGGATAATGATGACGTTTGGGGATTTTATCCTTAGTAACCGTCAGCTTTATCTAGAAAAAAGCCCAAATCAAAAACCAAATCAAGGCATTAAATGCAGCAGTGACAACTGGCAGACAAGATCTCCCTGTGGCACAAGATCTACCTGCGGCCCAAAAATGTCCCTACGGCTCAAATTGTCCCTGCGCCACGACGTCTCTCCAGACTCGAAGATTTTTCTGCGGCCTGATATATGTCCATGCTTCTTATTCAAAGTATTCCAAATTTGCAATTTGAAAACTTTGAAGGGGGTCTTGTAGAAGCAAGGAAAATATGGGGTTCATAAGGATCATAACTGGCCGCATGAGTACCCTGGAACAGATTGACCCGCATAAAGAAGAGCCGCATGACAGACTCAGTATGCCCCATGCGGCCCATCTTTACCAGTCTGATTTTTGAGCCGCAGAGAGAATAGTTACTTATGCGGCCAAGCTGATCAATGCTTCTGATAAAGCTGACAAACTCTGGTAAGACTGACAGCTCTGACAGCTCTGACAACTTTGACACTCTGTCAAAAAGAAAATAAGACATGATTAGACGGGATATGGCCATGCGGCCAAAAGGACTGCAACCCGAGCTGCATACGGCTCAATCTATGTACTTCATGCGGCCAAAGGTAACTGCAATCTGAGTCGCATGAGCTTTATGCGGCTCATAATATAGGACCTATGCAGCTCAAAAGTCTCCAAGCTACATACGGACTAAGGGAGACTGCCGCATGAGTCTTATGCGGCTCAGCATGGCCGAACTCTGAAGGGCCTATACGGCTCAAAATGACTCAAGCAGACTGATCATATCTTACAATGAGACATATGGCAGGCTGACCAAGTCTCAATTACCCAGATTTGCTACAACAAAATCTCAACAACTCCCACCAGCTGGCAGCCAAAGAACGAGTCTTTGTGCGCTGCGAGAGACACGTGGCCACTTGGCCCTTTATGCGGCCCAAAAATCTACTATTGCAGAAAATACTATAAATGGCAGGGTACCACACCCAGGCAAATGGTTGGCATTCCAAGGCTGGTAACCTACGAAAGGCAATTTCTTCGAGAGCAAGGAGCGCGTCAGATAGTCTAAGGAGTAAGGCAGAGTTGCTACACTTTCCCGAGCCTCTATCGTCACCCCCTAGAATCAAAACTAAACAATTGTACTTAGATTGTTTCCTAGGCTTTCTTTCTAGGCTTTCCTTTGTACAAGCGAGTTTGCAATCAAGTTCAATTCATCTGTAATTTGTTGTGCTTGATATTTAATGGCAAACAAGTTCAATGTTCATGTGTTGCTCATTTCAATATTAGGCAACATAAGCATCTCTATTATCCAGCAACTAAAATAGGGGCATTTAGGGAATTCATAGCATCATATTACTTCGTTTTATTAGGCATGAAGGAGTAAGGAGGAGGAATGACAGTTCCACTCACTTGTATAAAAGGGTCTTCTTGTTCCGATCGCACACATTCCCACTAAGCGTAGCTCTACTAGCAAGCCACGTTCAATACTCATTCCGTCTAGCCAGCTAAGAGAGACTGCATCAGTCTCAATTCTCCTAATTTCTAACCCAAGTTTTGGTTCAATATTCTGATCGCATACAACAAGCCAACCAAATACCTCGTCCAGAGCGGGGCATTACAGCGGGCCCACCAAAAGGGTATTTCGGTCGACCTTCTCAGAATCGGACCAAACTTGGCCCACAGGATCCAAAAATGACACGGTCCTGATGGCACAAGTTTCGTCTCGAGATGACGAGTGTGTACAAAGTTATAGACTGGTTTGCAAAGGAGCTGATACGATGTATCTCGACCGATATGCATCGATTTTGTCACGCACGCATAACGAAATTGAGTTCCGTCGAATCCAGCACGTCCGTGAAGTCGATACGCACCTTTCGATGCTTTCGGTTTGTGACCACATCGCCCAGTTTGTCGGGGCGTACGATGTATTGGAGAATTTCTAAAAATTTATATAGTTTTGAAAATAGTTTTTTGTTGATTTGGGAAAACGATTTCTACGCGCACGGTCGATGAAATCCACTTTCGTAAAAAGGGTTTCAATGCCCTATATTGTCTAGGTCTGTGTTCAATTGGTTTTCGAAAAATCCTAATGGTTGGTTCCAAATTCGTCTTCCAATCAGGGGTTTGGAAATCGATTTCTGTTCAGTTTTGAATAGTTTTCTCATCAACTTTGAGTCGATCTTCTGGACATCCTATTGAAATAAAATAAATTTTACCCGAAGGGATTCGAAGGGGTTAGTGTTGGGATCATACCAAAGAATTGGTTCGGGGAACGGTAGATTTTGGCGAGAGAACCATCGCTGCAAAGCGGGGACTTTGCTTGCCCTGCTGTTGCTGCTACATCTCAACTGCTACTGTTGTGCGCAAAATTTGGCCGACTCCGACGGCCTGGGCGGTCGTGCAGGCGGCGGGGAGATGCGCCGGAGTCGGGGGAGGTCGGGGTTAGGTCGGGTAGGGGCTTAGGGTTAAGGTTTTTATATGAATTCCTCTCCCCCTCTTTATATATATAGGCGTACTTATGGGGTCGAGTCGGCCATTCTGAATGATACTATTCCCTTTCTTGGAACAATATTGGGTTTCCCTTTTTCTCTTTTTTTTCGTTATATATATATATATATATATACACACACACACACACACACACACACACACACACACACACACACACACACACACACACACACACACACACACAAATACTCAATCCTTTTCCTAATGATCAAAAAATTCATAAAAATAAATTTAAATAAATTCCCAAAAATATAAAAATATTCTCTACAATAATTTCCAATATATTTTGCACATATTCTTTTATTTATTTTTTATATTACAAAGATTATTACTCTATATACGAAATACAATTTAGGATATTCCATATTCAAATGCATATAAAAACTTCTAAAATAAAATATAAAATATCTTCTACGCAAAATGCAATATTTCTTTATATTGTATTTACAAAGTATTCAGCATATTATATATAATATATATTTATATTTATATTTATATATGTATATATATTATTTTTTTCTCTAAGATAGAAAAAGGCAACCCCATAGCAACATTTCAATATACATAATTATTATCTATAATTACCAAATAAAAATCTAATAGAGAAAAAAGAAATAAAATATAGTAAAATTTAGGGGGGGTTTACATCCTACCCAACTTATAATAATTTTGTCCTCGAAATTAAAAATAATCTAATATCGAAGGACATCGAGATTAATACGAAGGAACAGTAAAAACGTCAAATCGTAACTCGATTTTGTAATGATGGAAGAGGGGGTTATCACGAGAATTCGAATTGACACCATATTCTACAAGTTGGGGTTTTTTATTTCAAGACTCTACCCAACTCATAGAAATTGGCTGTGAAAATCGTCGTTTACAAGACTTCCGAGAAGGACAATTTCTAAAGGGTGGCATGCGAATATTGGAACCTTCTGACCATAGTCAAGGATTCTAGGTGAGCCTAGATATTGCTATAGCGTTCTCGATCAATAACTTTTACTGGAGAATTATTACAATTAATATCGTTCCTATGGGGTCATGTTCTAACGAAATAGTAGACATCCCTTACTCGAATATAACTAAAATGTGTCGTTCGTTCTTCGCATAACATGGGCAACTAAGAGATGATATAGCAGAATTCAAAAAAAGAATAATTCATGGGCCAAGAGATGTTAGTCGATAGTAAGCATGAAAACCTTGCTATAGAATACGATTAGGTAAGTGTTTGGAATCTTTAAGTCATAATGACTAGGGTATGCGGGTTGGTGTTTGGTATCGTGTAGGAGGCATGTGCTTATTTGCATAGAATGCATATGTCATTGGTGTGATGCATCTTGCATAGATTATGGGTATTCAGTTTATTTGAGAGAATGGGTCGATATTGTATGGTTAAAATCAGTTAGGTCGAAATAGCCTCTATGCTTCGTTCTAAGGGAAAATGTCATACATGTGGTGTAATTAAAATAGAGCACAGAAAGGTGTGTTTGGATGGGATATGTATGTCATGTGTGTAGAGTGGCTCGTCTAGTTTATGAGTGTGAAATTTGTTGGGAAGTAAAGGCCAATGTTGTGCTCTAAATATCAGTCACAGTATGGTTATCAAACAATACGGATAGAAGTGGATTCCGTGAATCATTATTTTATTAGTTCAATTGGAACCAATCTTTCACAATCATTTATTAATTCTTAGAGAGGCTTGCCTAAAAACTTTAGGAATTTCATTCTAGAAATTGAAACTAAAGCACGATTCTATGATAGAACAGAATTTGAAGAATCAAGGTTGTGATCTTTTATCGTGGTCATCTAAACGCATGAGCGAAGGAATATAAAATATAGTACGAAGATCGTATCGCAACTTCCAAATAGGTGGATGAGCGATTACGAATGGCATCCATTCCAAGAGATAGAGTACACTAAGTTCAAGGTCTTCCTAACTTATAAAAATTGGTTAATTAGGAAGTACGGTAATAGACTCCTAAGAAGATCAAAATTTCAAGGAGGTGTATGAGGATATGGGGTACTTTTAATTGTAGTCACAGACTCTATAAGAAGCTAAGGTACTATTTATTTAACATCGCCCATATATTGACCTCGTTTCATCAAGGAAGTAGGAGAGGTCTTGGTCAAGCATAACCAGAAACAAGTTGGTATGACAGCATTCCATTCATCGCATAAAATATGCTATGAAGGGATACGGTTAAGGGATTTATGGAAGTTAGATTAGTGGACCATGAGATGGAGACTATATAATAGGTATAGGGACCTACTTCATAAAGTTTTAATTTTATAGTCCAAATATGGCAATATGCATGGATGAGTTTAACTGGGTCTCAATGGGTTCCCTAATTGGACATCAATTTTTGATTGAATGAACCTTAAATTTTATCTATATTGGCTGGACAAGATCTCATAAAATCAATCTGAACCATCCCCATTAGGTTAGGGTAACCTACAATAGGTTCCAAATCAAGTGGTTGGGCTAATTGCTAGTCAGGTTGGTTAACTAGGTTCCTAAAGTCCAAAAATACACCTTCTGTGACTTTTGTGTTTAAGTAGCACAAAAGGACTCAATTGAGTGACACACTAGTGGCATGTGCATTGTGGGCTTCGAGTGGATCACAACCATATATTGGGTCAAAAGATTTGAGTCGAGGTTGAGTCTCTAATTGTTGTCAGGAAGTATATCGGTATTATGGTAAGGGTTATATTTTTGCCTTTTTGACCTGAAAAGTCATATCATAAAAATAGAGCACAAGGGGACGTGTTTGAGTGGGACATGATATGACTAAATAAAGGTAGACTCATCTAGGGCTTGCATATGAAATTTTTTGGGAGGTAACAACTAGTATTACGCTCAGAATGTCAATGCCATGGTAGAGGACACCAAATGATCTAAATAGAAAGTAGGTGTTCACGGGGCAATAATTTATCCTCCTAGTGGGAACTATTTACCTTAATCAATTGGTAATCCCAACAATCCTAAAATTTCGAAGGTGATTGAATAATTCAAGAAGAGTTGTCAAGGAAGTTGCGGATGAGATCCTAGAGGGCAACTATATCTCAATCTACATAGGTTAATCATATAAAGAGCAAACCAAGTACACTAAGGTTGATCAGACCATAATACACTGATTCTAATTAGACAATATGTTAGTTGGCATCCCCAATAAATATATGTCTTAAGTCATGCTCGATAAAAGAGTAAGCTTGAAAAACTAGGCTATAATAGCAGCATCAATCAAGATAGTCAAAAATATAAGTACACGAGATTTATGATTGAAAGAAGGCACAAGTAGTTCAAGTTCCTTAAGAATCTAAGCCTTATCCGGTGTTCGTGCTTATACAGCCATCATATTGTCTTCTTATCTAAGGCCTTGGTCAACCAATGGGTTAAGGACCTCTAAACTCTATCTTCTAGGTAAACCTATTAGTATCATTCAATTATCTCGTTAATAGGTCATAAGGACAACGGGATGCTAGGTTGGGAGGCATGCTACCCAACTTATAAAAATTTCCACTAGTATTGGCTTTGAATCAATGGGACAGATAGGTCATTTTCCTAACCTCTATGGTATCCTAAAACTGCAATCATGTTTGAAGTCATTTTACCGAGAATTTATGCCTTGCCAGTGTACACTTGGTTGTAGTAAACCCTTGATTTCGTGTCTCAAATATGATATAATATCGAATATTTTGTTAAGTCTATCTAATATTGACATAAAGATAAGATCAAAAGAGGACAACTAAGACATAGTTTTAACAATATTCGTTAACCTACGTTTACTTGAAATAGTATCAACTTTAGGGGTCGTGTCTCGCCAGTACGCTGTTGGCTGTAGTGAACCCGAAATCTCTATAATTCAAATAAATGGCGACAGTACGCAGTTGTCTTTCCATTATGAGTCTTCAAAAACTATTCCACTATATCCGACAAATTTCAAAGGAGATTCTAGACTTTCAACAAGTTGATTATGATAGAAAATATAAGTATCTGTTCTTGAAGAAAAGTATCAAGTTTGAAGATAAATCTATCGATGAGGTATCACTTTTGATAATAAAATATCGAAAATTTAAAGAAGGCGACTGGGGATTTAATATATGGATAATTAAATCAGAAAAATAATTCCTTATGCCCAAAGAGAAATAACTAAGCAATATGAATTTTGTGATATGATGATGATTAGGGGAGAGAAAAATTATACAACGATCAAGATAGGAATTGAGTCCTAGGAAGTGCTAGTTTATCAAGCGAATAGTCTACCCACCTTGGATCCTACCATCATGTCAAAATAAAATAAGGTATCCTCATAGGAGAATTCCTTAAATATCTAGTAGGGTTAGAATTCAATCAATCCTTGGCTAAATCACATGACCTATGTAGCAATCTTAACTACCCCGTAGTCGAATTGAATGGGACTCCTATGGTATACCTAGTGCTAGTCATTCTTCAAAAATTAAACCAATCCTAATTGTGAATGAGCACTTCCTAGTCGCAGGCTCGCAATAGTACGACTAACGTAGGTACTACCATGAGTTCACAATATTTTGCAAAAACTGACCTGCATGGGCCACCACAAAAACTTGTTACGACCCGCATCCGCTTTTCGGGATACGAGTGCGTGTCCAAGCCAGCCTATGCCACAGTGTCGGTGGTAGAACACTGTCTAGCCACAATACACGCCATCATATGAAATAATGACTTTCTGCTCAATCACAAAACTAACCAATTTACAACATTCACAAATTTTATATTTAAACAAAGTACAATGTTCTTACACATTTTGAAAATGACTACAACACATCTAACTAATCTCCAGGTTTTTGGACTACAAGTACACCCGTATCTCCCAACGCTAAGAGAAACTACGAATAACCTAAAAATTGTTGGTTTCTAGTCAGGAATGGAACGAGTACAAATTATTGAATGCAGTTTCAAGTATATTTTAACGATTATAAGACAATGATTAGTCATAAAATACATGGTGAGAATATCTAAAAAATACAAGAAACATGAAGAATACTAGGCAGGAAAAATATGATTACATGTAATGAGTAGAACAAGAGAATATAAATATTTATGTGCTTTGAAGTACTCTTTCGATATACGATCGGTCTGGGGCAGTTACACCACAAGGTCTAAGTTAATTATCAAGGTCTACTTTATTTAACAAGGCCTACAAGGTGTACTGTACAGAAAAAAAATATGGGCTAAGGTCTGATCACATATCTATTTAGTACTTCTTCGTTCCAACACCAAGTATAAGAGAGAAATAGCATGACATATACAAAAAATATGAGGTGCCATCCTGTGATGAGCGTGTCAAGAATCAAGTATGATATAGCTGAACAGTGTGATATAGGAATTAACAATATTCAAAACAACTAATAAATGTACTCACCTGGGGTCCTTTGCTGGTGAAACAGATAATGCCATTGTATTCAAAATCATCTAATTGGCTAGGGTAGAACGCAAAACTAATATTACCCAACCACTCAGTAGCTACACAAGTCAAACTCCTGCCATGGTCTCTGGATGCTGAAACAGACATCACCAACGTGTTTGGTATAAAAAAATATCTAAAAATGTCTACCAAAAAGTCAAATTCTGGACACGGGACAAAATCATAATTTCAGGTCAAAACGATGTCCGTCGTTGGACCCGCTTTGCACTGAAAAGTGTGCCAGTATCTACGATCTCTAAAGTCGTCAAACTATATGTCTACTGGTCCGGTTTGACGATGCAAATCCAATCATATGTCCAAAGTTGGATTTCGGTGGGCCATGTACAAATTTGCCCGTTAGATCGGGTTGCGGGCCCGCCAAAAGGGCGTTCCGGTCGACATTCTCAGAATTGGACTAAACTTGGCCCACAAGACCAGAAAAATGACACGATCCTGATGGCACACGTTTTATCCTGAGATGATGAGTGGGCACAAAGTTATTGGCTAGTTTGCAAAGGGGCCGATATGCGGTATCTCGACCGATACGTATCGATTTCGTCGCGCACGTATAACGAAATCGAGTTTCGTTGAATCCCACACGTCCGCGAAGTCGATACGCACATTTTGATGCCTTCGGTTCATGACCCATTTTGTTGGGGCGCATGACGTATCTAAGAATTTCTAAAAATATTTAGTTTTGAAAACAGTTTTTTGTCGATTTGGAAAATCGATTTCTCGGTGCTCGATCGATATATCGACTTCCGTAAAAAGGTTTTCAATGCCCTATAGGTTGTCTAGGACTGTATTAAGTTGGTTTTTAAAAAATCCTAATGGTTGGTTCCAAATCCGTCTTCCAATCAAGGGTTTGGAAATCGATTTGACCCAAAATTATGACGGACATCGTTTTGACCCAAAATTATGATTTTGCCCATGTGTCAAGAATTGGACTTTCGGGTAGGCATTTTTAGATATTAATTTTATACCAAACTCGTTCGTGATATTTATTTCAACATCAGGAGACAATTGCAGGAGTTTGACTCTTGTAGCTCACTTAGTGGTTGGATGTGGTTGGTTTTGCATGCTACCCTAGCCAACTGGACTATTTTGAACACGATGATATTATCAGCTTCACCAGCAAAGGATCCCAGGCGAGTACATTTATGATAGTTTTATATTTGATAACTTCTTTGATTCATGTATTTAGTATTGTCTTGTATTAATCTTCCGTTGATTCTCGACATGATGGATACACAATGTAGTATGTATAGATTCCTTTCATATTATATTTCGTGATTACTATGTTCGTATTCATGACCTATTTGGATTCATTGGTACTATTCGGGCGGGGAAATACATTATTAGACATGTAAATATACCTAAAAACATCTTATTTGTCTATTCGTGTCTGATAGCAGTCGCACACTTCACGTGCGGGGTGCCGAATTTACCCCTTAGCTATTTACATATCGAAAGGGTACTTCAACTCACTATTTAGATGCAGTCTTGCTATATTACTAGTTCTATTTTCAGTCGTTTATTACTGTTACTTTTTTCTTTATTACCAAGCTCTCTTGCTTTTACTCGCATGTTTCATACTATGATTCTCTGTTTATCCACCCATCATGTATTTCCGTATTCTTTATTGTTTTATAGATTTTATCAATTATTAAAACTGCTGTAGGAATTTACTCGTTCCATTCTTGACTGGAAACCATTTTTTTAGGTTAGTCACGATTACTCGTAGCGTTGGAGACGACATGGGTATGTTGGAGGCCAACCTAGAAGACTTGTTAGATAGATTAGTTATTTCATTTTATTTCGTGAGACTTATAAATTCTTCAAATATAAATTTCGTAAATATTGTAACTAATGTAGCAATGTGAATGAGCAAATAAAGTTATTATTATGATTTTAAGTATTGTGGCTAGACAGCGTACTATCACCGATACCGCGGTGTAGGCTGGACTTGCGCACGCACTCGCATCCGAAAAGTGGGTGCGATTCGTGACAAGTTTTTGTGGTGGCCCATGCAGGTCAGTTTTTGCAAATTATGCGAACTCGTGATAGTACTTAAGTTAGTCATACTATTGCAAGCCTGTGACTAGGAAATGCTTATTCGTAATTAGGATTGATTTGATTTGTGGGAGGATCACTAGGAGTAAGAGTCCCTTATTCAATTTGACTGCCGAGTAGTTAAGGTTGCTGTATAAGGCCATGTAATTTAGGTATGAATGTATTAAATTTAGATAACTTGAGAAATTTTTATAGATACACTATTGCAATTTGATATGACAACAGGATCCAAGGTGGGTAGAGTATTCGTTTTGTAACTTAGGCCTTCCTAGAATTCAATCCCTAACCTTAATAATTTGTTCAAATTATCTTTCTGTCCCCTCTAAACATTATCATCATTACCCGTATCAGTTAATTATTTCCCATTGGCCATAAGTAACTATTTTCCCTAGGAGTCTATATTTTATTTCCATCTATTAAGTTTGAGCCCAACCTGATTCATTATCCATATATCTACTCTGAGTTAGCTTTGTTGAAATTTAAGGTATATATATTTTCTCCTCGATCTTGAATATTAGAGGGATAGAAATTACAGAAATTTTTGTCCAAAGGGATAAAATTTTACTTATTTGCGTACAAAGGGAGGTGTTTCCAAAAATTGCAAAAGGAGGGGACCAAACTCCAAATGAGTTGGCGGTCCCCAAGGGGGCCTCCAACTCATTTGGCGGCTACGAGGGGCCCCCCATGAATTTTGCCAGTTTCGGGGGGAGGGGGGTGGGCAACGGCTCCAAGCTTCTTCTTTTTTTCCCAACGGTTACTTTTTTATTCTAACGGCTCTATTCAAACGACTAGTTTTCAAGTTCACCTATAAAAGCACATGAGAGCACTCAATCCTCATAATTCACTCCTTATTATTCACTCTTCTTCCTATTACTCACCAGCACCCATTCATCAAGTTCTTCATTCATCAAGTTCTCCAACAGAAGCTTCTGATCAATCTCTAGCAGTTGCCTCCTTCGATTATGGATCGTAGCGTAAGAATAATATGTTCGCACGGAGGTAACCTAAATGGGTTAGATTACGAAGGAGGAGAAACCCAAATATTTTCAACTTATAAAAGTATTACTTTTGAAAATTTACGTAATCTTATTATTCAACATTGTTCTATTCATTACGAATTTATTTTGAAGTCTGTTTCTAATTGTAGATGTTTTTCAATAGATAGTGATGAAGCATGCAATTATAATTTTGAATTAATTCACAATCACGCTATGTAAATATTTTTGTTATTTAAATAGCCATAACATTTGATAACAGAAATAGTCAATATTTTGCGGGTGGTAGTTCTTTCCAACAAATTATTCTATCCTTTCAACAAAATCAATCATCAGATGAATCCGACGATGATAATGATGATGATGACGATGACTAAAATAATGATGATTTAGTTAAAAATATGGAATATGACGTAGATGATAATATAGATAATGCTACCACCTGTGAATTAGTTATCAGTAAAGAATTTTCTTCTCGTTCTGAATTTAGAAGTTTTGTAAGTAATGTTACAATTAAACATAATTTTAGTTGTTCAGCTAGTACTATGAACAATGCTCGTAGAATTCTATATACTTGTGATCAACCGAACTTTAATTGGAGAGTATATGCCAGATCCATTGGAAATAGAAAAATAGTAAAAATAAGTACATTAGAAAGCTATCATTCTTGTTTTAGTGCGCTTACAATCGGACGTCATCGACTAGCTATCGCCGCATGGGTTAAGAGCATGATAATTGACATAATTAGAGATAATCAGTCGTATAGCTCATCACAGATAGTTAAAGATATATATAGAGTACATTGTGTACATATTACTTATTCTAAAGCATGGAGAGCCCGAGAGATGTCATTAGCCGAAATAAATGGAAGTTATGTTGAGGCTTATGGCCGTCTTGAGGAGTACGCATTTAGAATTATGGAGACAAATTTGGGTAGTAGATATTTTCTAAAAATAGCAGAAAATAATAGCTTCCAAAGAATATATATTTGTTTTAAGGCGTGCATTAACAATTTTTTAAGAGGTTGTTTACCGGTTATTAGTACTGATGCAACGTTTCTTTCATCTAAATATCAAGGTATTTTATTTATTGCTTGTGCACATGATCCAAACTACCAGTTATATCCAATTGTATATGCTGTTGCTGAAGGTAAAAGCATGGATTATTGGTCCTGGTTTTTAAATGCGTTAAGAATTTTGTTTGTAAGTTCTTCTATTGAATGGAATAGGATTTCTTTCATTTCTGATAAGCAAAAAGGGCTAATAAATGCCGTGCGTGTTGTTTTTTCAGAATCACCCCATTTTTTTGTATTCAACATTTCAAACAGAACATGAAACGAGTTGCGAAAGAAAAAACTTTTTAAAACTTGTTAGACTCACTTACTAGATCGTACAATCCGACGGATGCAGAGCATTTGTTCGATATAATTAAAGCCGAAAACATGACATTGTATGATTGGCTTATTGGTGTGAACGATGAAAATTATCATTTCGAACATTGGATTATAGCGTATGCTCCTTGTCCCAGATTAGATAATAACACTTCTAATCTCGCTGAATGTTTTAACAACTGGATTAAGAAGTTACGCGATAAACTAACAATGACACTTCTCGATTGTATTAGAGCCAAGATTATAACACTTCATGACAAGAATAGAAACGTTGCTAAAAAGATAGAAACAAATTTTTGTCCGAGGATGTTGAAAACTATGGCTCGTATTATCAAAGAGAAAAATCATTTAGACACATTAGCATTTGATGGTTATCCATATGAAGTAATGGATTGTGCAACAAGTAGAACAAACATTGTATGGTTAGACAATAGTTCTTGTACATGTGGTAGATGGTACCATACTTATATTCCGTGTATACATGTATGTTTTGTGTGTAGATATTGTAATTTTAATATTGAAAGATTTTATCATTAACTATTTTCTACTACGAACTTACAAAATGTATATGAAGCAAAAATGGAACCAATTTCAGTACCCTACCAGATTGAAGCGCCCTTGGTAAGAGGAGAAATTGGAGTACCAGCGATACTACGTAAAGCCGACAGACCAAAGAAGAATCACATAAATTTTCGGGAAGAATCGACAAGAGAACTTCACTGCAGTAACTGTGGTACAATAGGACACAACTGAAGAAGATGTACCAGCAGCCAAAAGAATGATACAAATAAAGTGATCTACTACTACTCAAAGACAAGATTTCATTTTACTGCTACTTGTTTGCATACAAGAGTTCATTTTACTACTACTACTACTACTATTTAAAGATAAGATACCATTTTACTGCTACTTGTTTGCAATCTACCTAGATCTTCGAGTAATTCTCTGATAAGCTTGACTTACAATATTAGTCTCCTTCTCTGTCTGAGTCTGGGTAGGTACCGGTGCTGATGGAGTGGACAAAAATTGGATGTATATTTCTATACCTGGAAACTCAGCTGCTAATGGAGGCAACTGACTTGATGCCTCTACAGGGTAGTACTGAGTAAATCCCCTCCACAGCGTAATACTGAGTAGATCCCTCCCCAGCATAGTACTTAGTTGATCTCCCCCAACGTAATACTGAGTAGATCCCTCCCCAGCGTAGTACCGAGTAGATCCCTCCCCAGCGTAGTACTAAGTAGGTCCCTCTCCAGGAATTTCCTCAGCTTCCTCTTGTTGAGAAGTAGCGTCTTCTCCAGTAGCGTCCCTCCTACGGCGTGAGTTCTCTGTGGTACAACGCCGGCCGAATAATCTGGCGGAAGACACGACTGTACTAGAGGCATCTAGGGGTCTCATCCAAGGCCTAGGCAATCAACACGGTCTACTAGTTCTCGCATAAGCCCTCGACTATGCCGCAAAAATTCTAGGGTCTCTGGTTGTTGGAAAGATTGTTGGTATTGAACAGTCTAAAATATGAGAATAGTTGATAAGAACTGATAGTATTTGTAGTTGTTAATATCTAACTTAGGGCTTAATCATACCAAATCAAATATCCCATCAACAAAAGCACGTAAACTAGAATCGTCGATGGCTCTGCATTTGAACCTGGGTTCCTCATATTCATAGACTCTGTTCACCATACGAGGAAATCCCCACCATTTCCTATAAGTGTAGTCAACCATGTCTGCATAACGTAGGAGAAAATTTAAAAAATTTATTTACTATCTTGAAGAAATTGAGTAAGTCATAATTGTCGAAAAATTTACTTACAATCATCCGAAGATTGGATTATCGGAGACATGTACCTCATGCTATAATTGTCGAATCGACTATTCCATTTACCAATTGTAGCATTGATTCTACTTATTGCATTGAATGGAGCATAACCGATTGAGGGCGGATCATTCGGAATTATTTGTGTTCTTCCGAATTGTCGAAGAACATGATCTTCTGGATGTTACATTGTATACCGATCGTATATAATATATGATCTATGCATACTAAACCAATATGACCATCTTTTTATTTCTGGATCATCATCTTTAATAGTATATGGTGCCCATGTCACCTATTTAATGACAATGTATGAATAACTAAATAATTTAAAGTCATTCATCAAATAATTAAATTATTACCTCACTATACTGTAATGTATCAAATTATTCGCGATAAAGTGAGACATCCTTGTATTAATAATGTTGTTGATCGACAACATCCGTTGACCAGCGCATAGCAACAAGAAAGACTTTAAAATCACTAGTTACGCTGGTAACCAGTCTACTAATATAGAAGTGCTCATACGACCAGACCTACAGTAAATATAATGAAATAAAATTCAGTATACAGTAAATACAATAAAATATAAATAAATTTCATTCTTACCTGAACTAGTGACATACATCCACAAATACTCTTGCGAGTCTTCATATTAACAAATTCAGTCAACATTGCATAGAGATATGATAAAGTAGCAACTCCCTATGCATGACTAGTGGGTTTGGTCAAATCAGCTAAAAATGGTAGAAGTCGCACATTAACCATATTTCCATTTGCGTCGAAAAAGATAATAGCGCCACATAAAGCGAGCAAGTATGCTCTAGTACACTACATAATCTAAAAATAGGAAAAAAATATTTTACTAAATACTAAATAAATCCTTAAAAATATTACTAATTAAAATACATACCTGTATGTCATCTACGTCAACCGTCTCGTTGTCCATAGTGTGATTTAAATCCATGAAGTTTCCACGAAGCTATAAAAATGTGACAAAACTGCTACCTCTCATTTCCGGTGGAGGCATAATTCTGAGATAGGAGGTAACCAGATTAGATGGAGTAGACTGTTGGTTGAAATATATTAGGTCAACTGTAATAGGCAATCCCAATATGTTTGTGACATCACATAACGTGATCGTCATCTCCCCCATTGGAAGTTGAAATGTGTTGCGTTCGGGCCACCAACGCTCAGCAAGACTTACAATAAGATGAATGTCATGAATGAGAAATTTAATTTGGTCTAAATATTGAAACCCGAAAGAATGGACCAAGGACTTTTGGGCGTCATTTAACACCCACGTGTTATATCGTCTCTCTTTTCTCCAATTTCTATGCTCTCGAAGACGTAATTCCAAATCATCATCGTATAAATATTGAAAATTAAAAAATAACATTTTAACTATATTAGATATCTACTAACGAAAATGGACATTTACATAATTTAACTAACTAATAAATGATATAAGACAATATAGTAAAAACTAGACAATCGAGCTAATATATTATTTATTAAATTTATTGAGATAAAATAAATTACCTCCCCGCTAAATATTTTATTGGATATATGATTTTTACGTTGCTTCCTAATCAACTCCATAGTCGGTCCACTGGGAATACGATCATCATTTTCGTTAGCCATCTGCTGTGATTGTGGAGAAGGGAGAGGGAGAGCTTGGTTGGGATTCTGGAGAAGGAAAGAGAGCTGAGTTGAGATTGTGGAGAATGGAGGGGGAAGAGTTGAGATTATAAAGGAGAGAGACGGCCTATTATTTTCGAAAAACAAGCGGCACCCCCCCAACCCCCTCATAAAACCAGCGGCACATACCCCCCCAAGAATCCGCCAAAAGTCATGGAGGCCAACACACTTGGAGTTTGGTCCCCCGCTTTGCAATTTTCGGAAACCCCTCCCTTTGGAAGCAAATAAGTTAAATTTTGTCCCTTTGGACAAATTTCTATAGAAATTAAAGTTTATATCTCTCTTGTCTTCGATCATTCTCTTCCTAATCAATCGTTAGATTTTCAAAACAAATACTTTCACTTCAAGGACAGATATAAATATCACTACCACATTTCTAGTTTGAGGGTATTTTTGTTATTTTTGGGGTTATTTGAATTTATTATCATTTATTTGAATTTATGGGAATTTTTAGAATTTATTTTGGAATTGTTTGAATGAGGGTTGACCAGGTTGACTTTGACTAGCAATGACCATGGTAGACTAACCTAGGAGCTAATTCTAGTTGAGTTTGGACTTGGTTAGGTCATGCCACCCTAGTTAGACTAGAGTTGACCTATGGTTTGGTTATTTGACTCAAGTTAGATTTATTAAGTCATAAGCCATGACTTGTGGTTGAACCCTTAATTAATAACTTAGCCATAGAGGCTCAAAGCCCATTAGCCAAACGCCTAACCCTAACCCTAATCTCTAGTGGCCGGCCACATATGCACAACATTGGGAATCCCCCCTATAAATATCCTCTTCCATTAGGGCTAGCCTCTTTAGGAAAGAGCAAGCTTAGAAAGAGGTATTTTTCCAACTTCATAAATCCTTAGAAAATCTATTTTAACTCTTTTTTAATCCAAACAAATTGTACTAGATTCTAATTGATGTTTTCTCGCTGTTGGAATTTGTTTATCTCAGTTTTCTATCATTTGAAGGAGTTTGGTGGCTTTTGGGAATCCTCATTCAAGAAGTTTTTGTTTGGAGAACACCATAGGTAAAATCCTAATCCACCCATTAAAATTAGGTTTTAATTGCATGAATGCCTAGCCCTAAGTGTCCTGGTCCTGTAGGAATAGGTTTTGTAGATTTTCGTGTCCTGTACGTGTCCGTATCGGACACGTATCAGTGATGCGTGTAAGTGTTTGACGAAATGCCCCAATGGACATTTTGTTTTGTTTTTGTGAAACTATTTGAATGAAAAATTGTATTTTAGTGTCGCTTACACGTTTCTATTGCTCTGAGTCAGTATCGAGTTTGTGTCATATCGTTTTGACACTCGTGCACATGTGTTTGGACACACGCGTGCGGCCCAGGCGCATCCCCTGCCACTCGGGGCTTCTACAAGACACGACACGGGATCAACTGACACGAAACTTGGTGGACTCGAGGGGGCATGCACTGACATCATGCCCCCAAAGTTTCATCGAGTCTCGTGCTCGGGTTGGGGAGTAATCGATCACGCACGGGGTTTGCACTGTTCTATGCACTGTGGTTTTAAGCCACTGATACGGCTCAATACATTGGACACGCGACACTTTGGACACGCTGCAGGCTATTGGACACGTGCACCTAGACCTAGCCTAGGTATGGACACAACCACGATTCCTAGTTCGTGTCGTGTCGGGTGCACGACACGCGTGCACCTGTGCACGAGACAGTATACTGTACAGTGTCTGTGTGCCCGATGGGTGTTTTTTTGTATGTGGACACGTCGTGTCACATTGTGGTGAACACGAAACACTCCCTAAGACACGTGCACAAGTTATATTTACTTTACCAACCAATGTTTTACATTTTAATTTATATTTTAATCATCATTTCCAAATTTTTCCCAAAGTCTGATACAAGGGTTCATTTACTGTTTTTTTTCCAGTTTTTGATTATGAGTTTTATCATTCATTTTGATTGATCTAAATGCTGTTAATTACATATTTAAGTTCCTAAAACTGTCCTCATATAAGTTATCAACTGGTGTGTCCAATTTGGGTTGAAATGATGGTGTATTGATTTCGAAAATAGGGGTGATAGGGAGTTGGACTGTTTTACAAAACTGAGATTTGAATTCTGAAATTTCATGATATTATGAACTCAAGTCTGAGATAGGTTGAACCTGAGATTAATGGGGGTTTAATGATTTGATTTCCTTTTCTTTTCTCATTGATTTTATGTTGAAATCTGAGTTTAGGCTATATGTGGACTGTCACTTGGTTGGACTGAAACCTAGGTTTGACTGTAATGAGATGGTGACTTCACTATTTCCTGTGCAATGGTTTCCTGAGGTTTTAGGGCTCATACACACAACACTCACATTGCCCTCCACAAACACACACAACACTCACATGTACACACACTTTGTGTTCCCCTCTCTCACTCACATTTCTCTCTCACACACACATTCATGAGCACTGTCACACACAAACTAAAGTTAGCTATCACATTGTTATCAATTCACACACACACCATCACACACACACAAATCATGATAAACTCACCCACTCTCTCACTCACAGCTCACTCACCTTTTCACACACTCACTCTCTATTTTCTATCCCTCTTTAGTATATATATATATGTATCTAATATAGATGCTTACAATGGATGTATAGGTTATGTATGTATATATATACATTTAAGTATCATATATTATGTGTATGTGAGTTTAATATATATATGTAATATATATACATGTGTTATGTATTAGGTTATGCAAACATATCAAGAGTGTATCATGTTTAGGTATATATATTGTCATGTATTATGGTTGGCCTATAGGCATGATATAGCCTATGGCCTGTGTGTGCCTGTTTGACTGGTGAGCCTAGATTGGGCTTGTATAGCCTTATTAGACCTAGAATAGACTTGCTAGACTAGTTGACCTAGTTTGACCATAGTTGACCTAGTTTGACTTCTAGAGTTGACCAGAGTTGACCAAGAGTTGACTTTGGCCTAGATTGACCTAGATTCATGTAGAATGCATTGTAGTACTTCATTTTACCATTCTGGACTTGTTGTGACTTGTGCTATTCTAAATAAGAGCCAGACACCACTCCTCGGACAGTACATTTCAGCTGGACACTCAGATACTAGGCGAGTACATTCTCTAATCATTTCATATCCTACTTAGAATTATTTTCCTGCATTAAATTACTTTACTTGATGCTGTCACGTTGGTCACACGGATTAGTACTATATGGATCCTTTCTTGAGATGTTATCCGTTCAAGGAGCATCGTATACTACATGTTCTGTGCGTTTCACTTACATGGCGTATCACTATGCTTCACGGTTCATTGATCACTTGTGACATATACTCTCATGGTCACAGAGTCTTCTTTGAATCATCCCATTTATGGGCATTCCCAGATCACCCATTTATGGGCTTACCATGTATCACCCCTTGTGGGCCTTTACATGGAATCATAACATAACCTGGTTGGATCCTTGTGTATTGATTGGGGGTACGGGGGAGTAGAAGTAGACATGTGAATAATATCCAAGTAGTGTAATTCCCAGATCACTCTATAGTATAATTCCCAGAATCTCCTATGCCATTCACATGTTTATGTTGTACTCTGACTCACTAGCCACTGATAGTTCTCTATTACAGTATATATATTTCTATTACAGCTTTCTCTGTTTACATACTGCATTTTCTTCAGTATCTATATCTTACTTTACTGCATGATTATATTTTCTAACCTGCTATGAACTGTTGATATGTATTGTACTCGCTCCTGTCCTGACTGGACCTGTTGAAAATATTACAGAGGACGAGAAGGAGGCTGGTGTGGATACCTATTACGGTGCTACCTTAGATGAGTGCCTGGACCTGGACCAGCAGCAGGTCCCACTAGCTGTGGATGTCACACCCTTAGATTAGGATGTTTTCGTTTACAATATTCTATGGATAATTGTACATATTGATACTTGGGATCTGGGATTATGTATTATCTTAGACACTTAGACTCTCTGTTTGTACTTGGGGATTTCTTTCCATTTCAGCAATTTTATTTATCTATCTATTTGCTATTTTATCATCTGTATTTCCTTGAGTTCTATATCATATCGTGCTTCTTCTTCCTTAGTTGTGATTGAGTTTACTTTTATCATGTCACCCCCATTCGGGGAGTATAAACTGCTTAGTATATTATTGCTAGATGTTGTGACCTGGGACAGCGTTCTATCGCCGACACTGTGGCGTTGGCTGGACGTACCCACGTCTCGTGCCCTTACTCTAGGGTGCGGGTCGTGACACATTTTTAGTGGTGGCCCATACAGGTCTAGACTAGAAGTATAGTGGTATTCGAATTAGAGTATCACTACAGCCTGCAGTAGGATATAGGACATTAATTTTTAAGGTATTCAATCACATTAGAAAAAATTCTTTTATTGCCATCTAAATCCTTATTGTCAGCTGATCCTTTGAATTTTAATTGTCCGCCTTTGTTATATCGCTTCTTTCTCAGAAATTGATACTCTTGTTTGGTCTATCTTCAGGATGGTAGAGATTCGGTCGCAGCGTACCATTCATGGAGATGCTATAGAGGGATCTGCTACCTCTCAGCCAGTTCAGCAGAGACAGGAGACTGCAGCTCCTGCCACCTTTGTTCGTATTGAGGCTCCAACAGCAACAGCAGGGGGTATGTCTCCACCGGTTCGGAGGCAGGACCCAGTCATCGCAGGGGAGCCCTTCCAGCAGCAGCCACCTGCAGGGACAGTTGACGCCGTTCAGCTGTTAGCTTTCTTCCGGCATTACATGGAGGGTCAGCCGACCCAGCAGCAGAGGCACACAACAGAGCTCACATGAGGCATTGAGCTGGCAGTGACCGTAGTAGAGAGAGTCGTAGCTCAACCAGTGGCAGCCCCGCAGCCGTACCAGCCGCGGGAGAAGGGTATCCAAGATTTCCAGAAGATGCACCCGAGAGACTTTCGAGGGACAGAGGGGATCTTGTATGCCGATGAGTGGATCGAGCATATAGAGGAGATTTTCAGGTTGGCTGAGATCCCGACGAGGCTCCAGATAGAGGCAGCAGCCAACATGATGCAGGATCTGGCCCGTATTTGGTACCAAACCGACCCGAGGGTCGGCACAGCAGGACAGACTTGGGCAGCATTCAAGAAGCTGTTCAAGGAGAAGTTCTTTCCAAACGCAGCGCTGGGAGCCCTCGTGACCCAGTTCGAGGCCCTAGTCCAGGGGAGCCAATCTGTAGAGGAGTACGTAGGAGAGTTCTGTCGCTTGAGCAGATTTATAGAGGGCTTGTCGGAGGCGACGAAGGCCCGGAGGTTCCGCAAGGGCTTGGTAAAGGAGGTCAAGTCCTACACCAAGAACGCCCACAACGCTACATTTGAGGAGATCCTGGTGGACACACTAGCTGCAGAGGATGATCTTGAGCTTAGGCTCAAGAGGGGGCGAGACTCCCAGGGAGGCAGCAGTAGCGGAGGACCGGCCAAGAGGCCGCACTTTCAGCAGCAGCACCAGCAGCATCATCAGCAGCAGAGGTTCCAGCCACAGCAGTTTCAACAGCCGAGGCACCAGCCAGTACAACATCAGCAGCAGAGGGTGCAGCAGCAGGCACCGAGGCAGCAGGCCACCACCTGTGCTTATTGCAAGAAGCCAGGGCACGGGTGGAACGAGTGTAGGAAGAGGCTGGGCAAGTGCCTGATATGTGGTTCAGTAGACCATCAGATGAGGAAGTGTATCATGACTACGGGATGAGCAGCCCAGGGAGCAGCAATCAGAGCTCCAGCAGGCCAGCAGAGGGGACCAGCCCTGCCGACCCAGCAACAGAGATTTGTTCAGCATCAGCAGCAGGCCAGGAGAGGCCAGCCGGGGCGAGCTTTCGCCATGGCAGCTGAGGATGCAGAGGTAATAGAAGAGCTGATTGCAGGTTCGATTCTCCTCGACTCCAGACCAGCTTTTGCATTATTCGATTCCGGTGCTTCGCATAGTTTCATATCAGTATCTTTTGCGATTAGACATGGTATCATAGCTGAATCGTTGCCTAGGACTTATAAGATCACGACCGGGGGTGGCATTATCGTCGTACGTGATGTTTGTAAGGGTCGGAGAGTTGTTCTGGGAGGCCGTGAGTTGGAGGTGAGCCTGCTCGTAATGCCATTGCCGAACTATGATATAGTACTCTGCATGGATTGGTAGAGCAGGCACCATACCAGCATTGATTGCAGAGGGGGTAGAGTTCTCTTCAGAGCGCCGGAGGAGCCAGAGTTCGGGTACTCCAGACGTCAGGCGGAGCAGAGCAGCAGAGTTTTCTGCGGAGTCTCGGTTGAGGAGCAGGCGATTGCACACCCCTTGATAGCAGAGTATATGGATGTTTTCCTAGAGAAGTTACCGGGATTGCCACCAGATAGAGACATAGAGTTCTCGATAGACTTGGTTCCAGGAGCGGAACCCATTTCTCAACATGTCTATCGAGTGAACAATAGTGAGTTGGTGGAGCTGAAGAAGCAAGTGGATGAGCTACAGGACAAGGGCTTCATCCGCTCGAGTTCGTCACCATGGAGTGTACCAGTATTGTTTGTGCCGAAGAAGGATGGGTCAGTACGGATGTATATTGACTATAGGGCACTCAACAACCTCACGATCAAGAACAAATACCTACTGCCGCGGATCGATGATCTTTTTGACTAGTTGAGGGAAGCTCGGGTATTTTCTAAGATTGATCTGAGGTCGGGATATCACCAGGTGATGGTGAAGAGGAAGGATATTCCCAAGACGCTTTCAGGATACGGTACGGGCAGTTTGAGTTTTTGGTTATGCCGTTTGGGATAACCAATACACCAATAGTGTTTATGAACCTTATGAACAAGGTGTTCCACCAGTACCTGGATCAGTTTGTGGTGGTGTTCATTGACGAAATCTTGATATATTCCAAGACTGAGGAGGAGCACGAGGAGCATTTGAGGATCGTACTGGAGACTCTCAGGAAGGAGCAGCTTTACGGGAAGCTCTCCAAGTGTGAGTTCTTCTTGGACCGGGTGGACTTCTTGGGGCATGTGGTGACTGGAGATGGTATCTCAGTTGACCCCAAAAAGATTGTAGCAGTTGAGGCATGGGCAGCGCCGACTTCAGTTGCAGAGATCAGGAGTTTCCTGGGGCTGGCAGGATATTATCGGAGATTTGTGCAGGATTTCTCCCGGGTTGCAGAACCGTTGACTCGGTTGACCCGGAAGGATGCTAAGTTCGTTTGGTCAGAGGAGTGTCAGACAGCTTTTGATGAGTTGAAGAAGCGGCTTACGACAGCTCCGATTCTGACATTGCCTTCAGGATCACGTGGTTTCACTATTTATAGTGACGCTTCAGGGAAGGGGCTGGGTTGTGTGTTGCAGCAGCATGGGAAGGTGGTTGCCTATGCTTCCAGGCAGTTACGTCCCCATGAGGAGAACTACCCTATCCATGACCTGGAGCTAGCAGCAGTGATATTTGCTCTGAAGTTGTGGAAGCATTATCTGTATGGAGAGAGGGTGGAGATTTTTACAGATCACAAGAGCTTAAAGTATGTGTTCACTCAGAAGGAGTTGAACATGAGGCAGCGCAGATGGCTAGAGTTGATGAAGGACTTTGATATCCTACTTCAGTATCACCCATGGAAGGCCAACGTGGTTGCCGATGCCTTGAGTAGGTATCCGACAGCCATGTGTTTGACCATAGATCGGCATTTGCTTGTAGACTTGGAGAGCCTTGGGATTGAGGTGATCGTGCCCGGAGTGCAGATACAGATGTGGGGCATACAGATACAGTCGGACTTGGTGGAGAGGATCAAGGTGACTCAGTTTGAGGACGTTGCTGTGCGGTGTCTCCGAGAGCAGGTCCGAGTAGGATTGGTGGACGGCGAGTTTTCTCTTGCAGAGGATGGTGCCTTAAGGTACGGTTCCAGGTTATGTGTGCCCAGCGGAGAGCTCAGGGAATAGGTTTTGCAGGAGGCCCACAGATCTCAGTACTCTATATACCCTGGTGCCAACAAGTTGTACCGAGATCTGAGGGAGCATGTTTGGTGGTCCGGGATGAAGCAGGAGGTGGCTCGCTTCGTAGCTAGGTGCTTGGTCTGTCAGCAGGTCAAGGCGGAGAGGTAGAGGCCCGGTGGATTATTGCAGCCGCTGCCCATTCCCGAATGGAAATGGAAGCATATCACTATGGACATCGTATCAGGATTGCCGCGTACACTAGAAAGAAAAGATGCAATTTGGGTCATCGTTGACAGGTTGACCAAATCGGCCCACTTTTTGCCATTCAAGATGGGTACGTCTACAGAGAGGCTTACGGAGATGTATAGGCAGCAGATAGTCAGGATTCACGAAGTTCCGGTCAGCATCATCTCAGATCGGGATAGTCGCTTTACTTCCCATTTCTGGTGGAGTCTGTAGATTAGCTTGGGCACTCAGCTCAAGTTTAGTACTGTTTACCACCCCCAGACGGACGGACAGTCAGAGAGGACTATTCAGACACTTAAGGATATGCTGCGGACGTGCGTCCTGGACTTTAGAGGTTCCTGGGACGATCATTTTCATTTGGTGGAGTTTGCTTACAACAACAGTTTCCAGGCCAATATTGAGATGTCACCATTCGAGGCTCTGTACGGGCGTAGGTGCCGTACACCCTTATCTTGGGATGGTGTTGGTGAGTGAGCTTTACTGGGGCCAGAGATGGTTGTTGACGCAGTCGAGAAGGTGAAGCTCATCAGGGACAGACTTCGCATGGCGCATGACAGACATCGGCACTGGGCCAATAGCCACCGGAGGCCCTTGGAGTTTGAGGTACAGATTAGAGTAGGATTAGATTTAGGTTTGATTGTTTGTATTTTATTAATCATGTTTGTTTATTATAATTAATTAAGACCTTGCTTGTGATTAGGTCGGAGAACAGGTTTTTTTGAGGATATCTTCGACTCGTGGTACGATACGTTTTGGTAGAGACGGGAAGCTTAGCCCGCGCTTCATCGGCCCTTTCGTCATCAGCGGGAGAGTCGGTGACGTGGCATACAAGCTAGACTTGCCACCTGCACTTGTGGGGGTCCACAACGTATTCCATGTATCACAGTTTTGACGGTACGTGGCTGACCCTAGCCATGTGCTCGATCATTCGGAGATTGAGGTTGGACCTTCTCTAAGGCTATCCAGAGCAGCCAGTGGAGATACTGGATCGACGGGAGAAGGTTCTGAGGAACCAGGTGATACCCTTGGTACATGTCGCATGGAGGCATCATTCTCCAGGAGAGTCTACCTGGGAGCGGGAGGATGAGATGCGCGAGCGATACCCTTATCTTTTTGGACCGTGAGGTATACTTTCTATCATTCTCAACAGTTGCATTCGCCTTTCAATTTCGAGAACAAAATTCTTTTAGGGAGGGTTGATTTGTCACTACCACATTTCTAGTTTGAGGGTATTTTTGTCATTTTTGGGGTTATTTGAATTTATTATAATTTATTTAAATTTATGGGAATTTTTAGAATTTATTTTGGAATTGTTTGAATGAGGGTTGACTAGGTTGACTTTGACTAGCAATGACCATGGTAGACTAACTTAGGAGCTAACCCTAGTTGAGTTTGGACTTGGTTAGGTCTTGCCACCCTAGTTAGACTAGAGTTGACCCATGGTTTGGTTATTTGACTCAAGTTAGATTTATTAAGTCATAAGCCATGACTTGTGGTTGAACCCTTAATTAATAACTTAGCCATAGAGGCCCAAAGCCCATTAGCTAAATGCCAAACCCCAACCCTAATCTCTAGTGTCCGGCCACATATGTACCACATTGGGAATCCCCCTATAAATATCCTCTTCCATTAGGGCTAGCCTCTTTAGGAAAGAGCAAGTTTAGAAAGAGGTATTTTCCCAACTTCATAAATCCCTAGAAAATCCATTTTAACTCCTTTTTAATCCAAACAAATTGCAATAGATTCTAATTGATGTTTTCTTGTTGTTGGAATTTGTTTATCTCAGTTTTCTATCATTTGAAGGAGTTTGGTGGCTTTTGGGAATCCTTATTCAAGGAGTTTTTGTGTTGGAGAACACCATAGGTAATATCCTAATCCACCCATTAAAATTAGGTTTTAATTGCATGAATGCCTAGCCCTAAGTGTCCTAGTCCTGTATGAATAGGTTTTGTAGATTTTTGTGTCCTGTATGTGTCCGTATCGGACACGTATCAGTGATGCGTGTAAGTGTTTGGCGAAATGCCCCAATGGACATTTCGTTTTGTTTTTGTGAAACTATTTGAATGGAAAATTGTATTTTAGTGTCGCTTATACGTTTCTATTGCTCTGAGTCAGTATCGAGTTTGTGTCGTGTCGTTTTGACACTCGTGTACATGTGTTTGGACACGCGCGCGCGGCCCAGGCGCATCCCCTGCCACTCGGGGTTTCTATAGGACACGACACAGGATCAACTGACACAAAACTTGGTAGACTCGAGGGGGCATGCACTGACATCATGCCCCCAAAGTTTCATCGAGTCTCGTGCTCGGGTTGGGGAGTAATCGATCGCGCACGGGGTTTGCACTGTTCTGTGCACTGTGGTTTTAAGCCACTGATACGGCTCAATACATTGGACACGCGACACTTTGGACACGCTGCAGGCTATTGGACACGTGCACCAAGACCTAGCCTAGGTGTGGACACAACCACGAGTCCTAGTTCGTGTCGTGTCGGGTGCACGACACGCGTGCACCTGTGCACGAGACAGTGCACTGTGCAGTGTCTGTGTGCCCGATTGGTGTTTGTTTGTATATGGATACGTCATGTCACATTGTGGTGAATACGAAACACTCCCTAAGACACGTGCACAAGTTATATTTACTTTACCAACCAATGTTTTGCATTTTAATTTATATTTTAATCATCATTTCTAAATTTTTCCCAAAGTCTGATACAAGGGTTCATTTACTATTTTTTTCTTCCAGTTTTTTATTATGAGTTTTATCATTCATTTTGATTGATCTAAATGCTGTTAATTACATATTTAAGTTCCTAAAACTGTCCTCCTATATGTTATCAACTGGTGTGTCGAATTTGGGTTGAAATGATGGTGTATTGATTTCGAAAATGGGGGTGATAGGGAGTTGGACTGTTTTACAAAACTGAGATTTGAATTCTGAAATTTCATGATATTATGAACTCAAGTCTGAGATAGGTTGAACATTAGATTAATAGGGGGTTTAATGATTTGATTTCCTTTTCTTTTCTTATTGATTTTATGTTGAAATCTGAGTTTAGGCTATATGTGGACTGTCACTTGGTTGAACTGAAACCTAGGTTTGACTGTAATGGGATGGTGACTTCACTATTTCCTGTGCAATGGTTTCCTGAGGTTTTAGGGCTCATACACACAACACTCACATTGCCCTCCACAAACACACACACAACACTCACATGTACACACACTTTGTGTTCCCCTCTCTCACTCACATTTCTCTCTCACACACACATTCATGAGCACTGTCACACACAAACTGAAGTTAGCTATCACATTGTTATCAATTCACACACACACCATCACACACACATACAAATCATGATGTACTCACCCACTCTCTCACTCACAGCTCACTCACCCTTTCACACACTCACTCTCTATTTTCTATCCCTCTCTAGTATATATATATGTATCTAATATAGATGCTTACAATGGATGTATAGGTTATGTATGTATATATATACATTTAAGTATCATATATTATGTGTATGTGTGTTTACTATATATGTAATATATATACATGTGTTATGTATTAGGTTATGTAAACATATCAAGAGTGTATCATATTTAGGTATATATATTGTCATGTATTATGGTTGGCCTATAGCCATGATATAGCCTATGGCCTGTGTGTGCCTGTTTGACTGGTGAGCCTAGATTGGGCTTGTATAGCCTTATTAGACCTAGAATAGACTTACTAGACTAGTTGACCTAGTTTGACCATAGTTGACCTAGTTTGACTTCTAGAGTTGACCAGAGTTGACCAAGAGTTGACTTTGGCCTAGATTGACGTAGATTCATGTAGAATGCATTGTAGTACTTCATTTTATCATTCTGGTCTTGTTGTGACTTATGCTATTCTAAATGGTAGCCAGACACCACTCCTCGGACAGTACATTTCAGTTGGACACTCAGATACCAGGCGAGTACATTCTCTGATCATTTCATATCCTGCTTAGAATTATTTTCCTGCATTAAATTACTTTACTTGATACTGTCACGTTGGTCACACGGATTAGTACTATATGGATCCTTTCTTGAGATGTTATCCCTTTAGGGAGCATCGTATACTACATTTTTTGTGCGTTTCACTTACATGGCATACCACTATGCTTCACGGTTCATTGATCACTTGTGACAAGTACTCTTATGATCACAGAGTCTTCTTTGAATCATCCCGTTTATGGGCATTCCCAGATCACCCATTTATGGGCTTACCATGTATCACCCCTTGTGGGCCTTTGCATGGAATCATAACATAACCTGGTTGGATCCTTGTGTATTGATTGGGGGTACGGGGGAGTAGAAGTAGACATGTGAATAATATCCAAGTAGTGTAATTCCCAAATCACTCTATAGTATAATTCCCAGAATCTCCAATGCCATTCACATGTTTATATTGTACTCTGACTCACTAGCCACTGATAGTTCTCTATTACAGTATATATATTTCTATTACAGCTTTCTCTGTTTACTTACTGCATTTTCTTTAGTATCTATATCTTACTTTACTGCATGATTATATTTTCTAACCTGCTATGAACTGTTGAGATGTATTATACTCGCTCCTGTCCTGACTGGACCTGTTGAAAATATTAGAGAGGACGAGGAGGAGGCTGGTGTGGATACCTATTACGGTGCTACATGTAGAAGCATGAAAAATATCAGAATAATGGTCCATGCGGCTCCGGATAAGAAGCCCATGCGGCTCATATGGGAGTTGTCTTACACGGTTCAAAGGAAGACTCTCAGTCTCATGCGGCTCGAGAGTGTATGCGGATCAGGAATATGCGGCTCGATCGATGCCACGTGTCCCCTTGTGATCCTTCCCTACAGCTGGCCCTTCGAATAGTGGCCTCATTTAATGCTCTGACACGATTTGTCGACTGTGGCGGCTCTGGCATAAAGTGTCATAATGGCTTTGCCATAATGACAGACTCTTCGGGAAAAGAAAAAGATCTCTGACCCGATCCGTCAGAAATCCTAGGTTGCCACGTGGCAAATCTCATGCGGCTTAAATAGAGAACAGTTCCATGCGGCTCACTGAGAAGTCACCCTATATGACTAGCAGAAATCAGCTATATGCGGCCCACTGAGAGCTCAGCCCCTGCAACTCAATACGACGCTAGCTCATGCGGCTCGCAAAGACTATGCATATGCGGCTCATTGAGAGTTCGTTTCCTGTGGCTCGATGAAGCATTATCCTATGCGGCTCACGAAGAGTATCTCCCTGCGGTTCAAGTGTTGCCCATCCTATGCGGCTCTGGTAGGACCTACAATCAAAACACGTGGCATCGGATCAATCAAGGATTTAATCGAATCCCAACAAATATATTTGACATCATCATCATAATTACTGAGATCAGGGCATATCATTTATTATCAAGCTAATGGGACACGTGGCGAGCAATCAGACATTGGCGTAATCAATCATGAAGATTTAAAGCAGTTAGCATTAATTGCTCACAAAATATGGTACTATCCGCATTAATGGCCTAGATTTATTGTAATCAGGATTAAGGGTTCAGATAGATTGAAGGAGCGCCGACATTCCAAACAAATGATCATTAGCAAACCCTAATGATCATACTCCACTCCTATAAATAGCCAGCATCATTCCCTTGCAAAACCCCCGGCAACTGGAGAATAAAAAAAAAAGAGACAGATATACAGAGAGAGTTCCATTCTTTTCGATAACCACAGAGAGAGAGAAGCTAGGAGAGCAACACGAGGAGAGCAAGAAGAGCATTCCTTCGTCCACGCCAAGCAGATCTTCTCCGAGCCAAGACTGCATACCGATCGTCCAATGAGTAAGGCAGGGCTGCCGTCGCCTTCCCGAGCCTCTATCGTCACCCCCCAGAATCTAAAATAAACAATTGTACTTAGACTGCTGTACCTAGGTTTTCGTCCCTAGGCTTTCTTTGTACAAGCGAGTTTGTATTGTGAGTCTAAGTTCAGTCCTTCCATAAAACTGTTCTGTACTTTTACAATCAATGGCAAACACGATGGCGACTCTGCTGGGGACTAACTTCTCCATGGCTGAGGAGTTGGTGACGTAATCGGATGCAGCCAAACTTGGCTCCACACAACAGAAGATGGTCGTCCGCTTCGACCAACAGGCGTTCGAAGAGATGCTCTCTGAAGGCAGCGCTGGCCCGATCTAGAAGCGCACCCGCACCATGAAGGCTCGCAAAGAATGGAGGCCAAAATCATTTGCTCCTCCTCAAGTCTTCGATGAGATACTCTCTGTTGCTCAAAACGGCGAGAAGGACTCTCCTGCGGCCCCACTTCAGACCGTAGACAACTCTGCTGTCCCCAAGTCCGGCAGAAGAAAATACTATGATGCTAAACTTGCAGGGGCAAAGAGGAACTCTACGCGATCCGAGCCACAGAAGGGTATTAGCCGCAGGAAGAAAGCCCATACGGCTACATTCGCCAACCATATGAAGAAAACTCATGCGGCCATATCTGTCAGCCGCATAACTTATACGGCTACGGTAGCCAACCGCATGGATGAAACTCATGCGGCTATTAAAGTCAATTGTTTGCAGAAAACCCATACGGCCACAGATGCCAACCGTATGCGGCCAGCCTGCACGGTCGTGACTCCTAGCCGTATAAGAACTCAACCGACGACAGAAGACAACCGCATGCAGACAGCCTGTACGGTTTCCAATCCCAGTTGCATAGCATCCGCTCCATGCTCCTCTCGATCAGTTTTTGACCGTCTCTCATACGGTCCGAACCCTGATGATTCTCCAGACTCTGTGGTATTCAACTTGGACTCTTCTTATTATGCACCCACAGGTGCTAAGAAGAAGAAGTCCAGGGCAGCGCGGGCTCATCAAGCCCAGACGGCTGCTCCAACCTCTGACTATTGGGGCGTCCCGCTGATTATCACGAGGGCCTCTGATGGGAAGTTGTATAGAATCGCCCAAGTCCAGTCCCCAGCGGCAAACGGACAAAGTGGTTCCTCTGACCTGCGTGAGGCTGTCCTCCACAAACGCAAGGAAAGAGAAGTGGCCTCGGCGTGCAAAGAGTCCTCACATGGACGTCACTGCACCCAGATTATCGTCAACTGCTGCTGCAACAACACGGCAGTGACGGAAGATCCGCCGTCCGTCTTCCAAAGATTACAGCATCCGAGCTCGGAGGACGAAGCACCTCCTATTGCCTCCTGCAATTCCGCGCAGAAAGTCCCCGCCGAGGGGAAAGGGAAGAAGACAAGCGTCTCCAGCTCGAAAATATCAACCACTACAGCTAAGAAATTGTCGGCTAAACGGTTGCCCTCCACCGGAGTATACCAACACACCCGTTCGAAGACAAAATCTGCTGCAATGGGAGAGGGAGCTGGGGGTAGCACTCCTCCGAACATACACAACAATCCGATGTTTCAAGGAGACGAGCCCGGAGAAACAATTCTCCCATCAGGTGCAACAGATGCTGATGTCCCCGAGGACATCCGTGACTTTCAAGATGAAGCAAGCTCCGAAGCTGGGGGTACTGTTCCTTCTGAGTCCGAACCCAAAGAGAATATTCCCACCTACCCCGATGATTTCTCGATACATGGGTACGACTCGGAGGGCGCACCCTCTACCGTCCCTTCCGTCACTCCTCACGTAAGGACGGTATTCATGACGGACAACAATCATGGTGGCTCCGATGATCGCCAACGCATCGACACTTTGGAGGCCATACTGCACGCCTTGGTCAAGTCTGTAGACGATATCAAAGCAGCGCTTCCTACTCTGCAGGGAGTGACACTTGGCCAGACAAGTGCGGGTCCCCCAATCAACGTAGATTCAAATTCGACGGCACCGAACCCGGGCAATAATCCTTCCGAAGTAACGGCTCCGACTGCGACAGATGAGACCTGAGAAGTAAGGAGAGAAGTTCAAGAGCTCCGAGCCATGTTCCACGCCCGAGAAAACTCTCAAGATTTCAGAATATGGCAACCATATCCTGCTGAATGGAGGGATGTTCCATTCCCACCAAGATATAAGCCGTTCAATATCAACCCCTATGATGGCAAGACCTCAGCAAGTCGGTATATCACTTACTTCGAGGTCACCACCGACCATCTGCCCCATGATGACGCTATCCTCATGCGGTTATTCATCGGAGCATTGGAAGGAGTCGCCTTCGACTGGTACCGTAACCTGCAGGACAATTGCATCCACTCCTTCGCTGGCTTCAAACGCTTGTTCTTGGAGAGGTTCTACGAGGTAGGTTATGACGTCATAATGTCTACCCTCATGGACGTCGTCTAAGGAGAGAAAGAGCTGACGAGGAATTACATCGAGCAGTTTCGTCAAACCGCAATGAAGTTACCATCTGGCAATCTGAATTCTTCCCTGATTGAAATTTGCCAAAAGAGACTACTCCCAATAATTAGTCTCTGGATGGGCGAAAGTCAATTCAAGGACTGGAAGGCTTTTATCATCAGTGCTACAAGTGCCGAAGAACGATTGAAGAAGGCCCGCCAGCTGGGGTTGCATATCTCAGAGGGAGAGAACAAGGGCAAGCGTCCCAACACCAACACCGACAATGGGGGTAGCCACTCCAACAATCGGGACAACAAAGGCAAGCAGGCTATGGTGGCCGACACGGCCCAAAAGCTCGAGTCACAACCAACAGACAAACAATGGCCTCAAATCACTTACTCTTTTGAAGACGGTCACGTCAAGCCTATCTTGGACATGCTCATACAAGGAGATAGAATTTAGCTCCCTCCACCAAGATGGGAGCCTCGGCCGGCTGACTTGGAGAACCCAAAATTCTGCCATTACTACCGTTACGTCCACCATGCTACACACGACTGCTACCAACTGAAGCGGTACATCCAAAACCTCATCGATTCGAACGCTCTAGCCATCGATTTTGAGGAAGTAACCGTAGCAGCCAACATGGTATCCATACAATTCGGTACCTTCCTGCCAACAGAGACTCAAGACGGTGTTATACCCATCCCTCTGGCAACAATGGAAATTGCTAATCTTCCGCCTGCTCGAGATCAAGCTGCCAATCTTGTACCTCTCACTACATCGTGAGGAGAAATTATGTGGGTCCATCCGGACTTGGTCCATGAGGTGACTCAGCCCACAACGAAGAAGAGATGCAGAAAAGTCAGATCCTGCCACACCGTCTTGGCAAATGAAGAAGAAGTCACGGCCGTTGTTACTAGATCTGGAGCACAATCTCAGCCCGTGGCTGAGAACCCGACTGATGATCATCCGCCCACTTCTACTGATACTACGGGACCGGCTCAGCCTTCGATGACCGACAAGCCTAGGCCGAAGGAGACTCACTTCGACAAATCCCTCCGAAAGGAGACACCTCAGGGGCTGGAGAGGCCCTACAACTTCGACATCTTGGCACAATTGGCCAATACACCGGCCAAATTGTCCTTATATGAACTCCTAAGGCTCTCAAAGGATGTCCGCACAGCTTTGAGTGATGCACTCCAAAACGCCGACGCGTACTTGGCTCAGGTCAACCTCACGGGAGATAATCAACCTGCAGATCTCCAAGATAGTGCATGTACAGGAGCGATGCCCAATATCGTCTTCTCTCCGCAGGATATGCTCATCAAAACTAACCTGCACGATCGCCCGTTATACTACACTGGATATATTGGCGACGTAAAGGTGGACCGAATGCATATTGATCCTGGGTCTTCCATAAGCATCATTCCGAAGGGTCTGCTACATCATCTTCGCATTCCGATGCATCGCCTGATGCCTACAAGCACCGCCATTAGCGGTTTCAATTCGGGCAGGAGCTACCCAATCGGGAAGATCCGTCTGAAATGCCAGATTGGCGATCTCCAACCAGAAGTCACCTGCTACGTCATAGATGCCGACACCTCTTATAACATCCTTTTGGGGCGGCCTTGGATACACGATTACATGATCGTGCCTTCCACGCTGCACCAATGTTTCAAATATGTCGATAAGCATGGCTTCGTGAGGACGGAATTTGTTGATATCGATCCCTTTAAGGGGGTCGAATCTTATTACTCAGACTCCTGTCTGTACGAAAAATCAAAGAAGCACCTGGTCGAAGAAGATGTGCGAGCGCATACCAAGACGGCCACAGGATCAGAAGAACCTCTAACGATCCACCTCCAGGCTCGTAAACCAGGCAATTTCGCACCCCTTCCGGCCACTCTACGTAAGGACGCAATCAGCCTCTCGGCACAGGAAGAGAAGTTGAGAATCTGGCTGCCAAGGTCCGGCCAGGCGCCGAGACCCACAACGGGGCCACTTACCATCAGACTGCCAAGAGTCGTTCAACCCCAAACGGAGAGACTCAATCCCTCCGATAGGCCACTGACAATACGCCTTCCCAAGAAAGGTCATCATCCCGATACAAGGTCTGACACTTCTAGCGAACCAGCCACCCCTCGCTCCACATCGAGTGCCAGACTGGGGGTTGCTAGTCTACCGACAACCCCACGCTCTGCTCCGTCAGTTGAACCCCTGAAGATCAAGCTGACCAGGACGTCCTCTCAATCTTCATTCACACAGGGGGTAGCCGAAGAGGAGCCAGAGCTAGCCAAGTATGTGGCTGCCCACACTGATGTTCCCTCCGCAGATGATGTAATCCCTCTGGAAAAGATACCTTACTTCATCAATAAAGGGTTATCTTTGAACTACACCGAGCTCAATAAGCTATGTATAATGTATGCTATGGAACACGGTATAGGCACTCACCTACACACACAGGTGACAAATGTGTACACCGCTATCCAACTTACTCCAGTAGAAGACGCTTACCGAATAATCGAGGGAGGGGACCACCCAATCATCTTCGGCCGGACAAACAACCCGCATCCCCTCGCCATAGAAGAAATCGACCTTGGGTCAGATGCTGGAAGGCTGCCTCTGTATCTCTATAGCCCTCAATCCAAATATCTCATGCAGAAATAGGGGTATGATCTAGAGACGACGCCAGGATTGAACTACGGCACTGGGCGACGATTACCTTTGAAGTCGCCCGCCCCAGCGGGCAAACCACGAAACTACTATAATAAAACTCGATACGGGTTAGAGTATGTAACGCCTACTACGACCCCTGAAAGTTCAGACGAAGAATGCGACTGGCAGTCACATTCAACCGGATCACCAACTTCCGACTCGGATACCAGCATCGGAGATATATTCAGACAAGTCATGTCAGTTAACATGGCATTTACCGACGCTTACGAGGAAGACGAAGACATCCCCGAAATCCTCGAGCTTGAGCCATGGGCCCAATAATTGGACGCATAATGGAAAAAGCGGTTCGAACTGAGAGAACCTCCTACTGAAGATGAGGTCGTACAAGTAGATCTCGGCAGCGAATCTTCTCCAAAACCGATTTTCATCAGTAAGAGCCTAACTGACAAAGAACGGGAGTCGCTGCTAGAACTTGTCAGAGAGTACATTGATGTGTTCGCCTGGAGCTATGAAGACATGCCGGGGTTAAATTCTGACATCGCTCTCCACAAACTCAATATACGGCCGGATGCAAAGCCAGTCAAGCAGCAACAGCGACGCTTCCGCCCGGGCATCATGGACGCGATCGAAGCCGAAGTCAACAAACTGATAGCCAGCGGCTTCATTCGTGAAGAGCAACATCCAGACTGGGTCGCCAACATAGTACCCGTCCTCAAGAAGAATGGGAAGATTCGAATCTGTATCGACTTCCGCAACCTGAATGAGGCGTGCCCCAAAGATGAATTCCCCCTCTCCATCACAGACATCATGATCGATAACACATACGGCTTTGAACGTATGTCATTCATGGATGGATTCTCAGGGTACAATCAAATCAAGATGTCTCCCAATAACGAAAAGTACACATCATTCCGAACACCGATTGGCACGTACTGCTACACAGTCATGCCATTCGGTCTAAAGAATACAGGCGCTACATATCAGCGAGCCATGAGTATCATTTTCAGAGAACATTTGTGTAAGACGATGGAATGCTATGTCGACGACATCGCCGTCAAGAGTCGCCATAAGGAAGACCATCTTCAGGACCTAAGGACGGTATTCGACCTGATGCGAGCCCACAACCTGAAGATGAACCCTACGAAATCGTTCTTGGGCGTATCCAGCAGGAAGTTCTTGGGCTTCATCATCACTGCACAGGGTATCCATGTAGACCCCGAGAAAACAAAGGCGATCATGGAGATGGCTCCCCCGAAAAATCTCTGTGAACTTAGAGGCCTCCAAGGAAGGCTAGCTTACATCAGGAGGTTCATTTCTAACCTCTCCAGGCGCTGCCGACCATTCACACACCTCATGAAGAAAGGAGAAGGAATGTCTCGCCCTGGTGTTCGCCATTCAAAAGACGCGGTACTACGTCACAGGGCAAACCATACATGTGATCTCCCGAGTCAACCCTCTCCGAGTCCTCATGACTAAACCAGGGGCACTCAGTTCTCACCTCGCTACATGGGCAATATTGTTGTCCCCCTATCATATGATCTTCGTCCCGCAGAAGGCTGTCAAGGGTCAAGCCCTGGCAGACTTCTTGGCAGCCCACCCAGGATCGGAGTCATCCAGAAGATATGAAGAGATCCCAGATGAGGTCGCCGATTCGAATACAGCCACCCACGATAACATATGGCGGATGTTCTTCGATGGCGCTTCAAGAACCGGACACAAGAGAAATATTGTCGTTGGGGTCGGAGTGGTATTGATTTCTCCTACTGGGCTGGTGATCAATCGTGCCTACTCCCTCACAGAACCCTGCTCCAACAATGTGGCCGAGTATAACGCTCTGGTCATTGGCCTCCAACTTGCAAGAGAACTGGGGGTAGAATACCTTGAAGCATACGGCGATTCCCAACTAATCGTCAATCAGATCCGGGGCTCGTACGAAGTCCACGACGAAGACATGATCCCTTATCACCAAATAGCAATTGACATCATCTCGTCATTCGAGGGGTTCTTCATCGAACATGTCCCCAGACTCCGAAACATCGAAGCTGATGCCCTAGCTGGTCTTGCCGCTTCCCTAGCAGTTCCAAACTATGATCGCCAATCAGTGGATGTAATAGGCTACGAACTGGTCTGTCCCAAGAACAATGTGTAATTCGTGGCAAGTTATTCCGCCCAGACGATCGATGATGCCCCGGACTGGAGACAACCATTCATCGACTTCGTCGTCTACGACATCCTCCCTGAGAACCCAAAGGAAGCCACTTCTGTCAGACGGCGTTCTCTTAGGTTCTTCTACGATACGGAGACGAAGATGCTATATCGTCGCTCCTATGACAGATTATTACTCCGATGCCTGTCGAACGCAGAAGCCAAAGAAGCCGTACGAGAAGCTCATGACGGTGTCTGCGGGGCCCATCAGCCCGGCCCAAAACTACAAGATCGCCTTCGCCGAATGGGCTACTACTGGCCCACGATGGTGGCAGATGCGATAGACTATGCCAGAAAATGCAAAGCTTGCCAAGTCCACGCAGACTTCATCCACCAACCATCGGAGTTTCTACATCCGAAAGTGGCATCCTGGCCATTCGAAGCATGGGGAATGGATATCATTGGCCCAGTCACCCCACCTTCCTCCCGAGGACATCGCTTCATACTTGCTATCACTGATTACTTCTCCAAATGGGCGGAAGCTGTCCCACTCGCAGAAGTTAAGACTCCAAACGTGATCAGCTTCCTTAAGCATCACGTCATCTACCGCTTTGGATTACCCCGAAGGATCATCCACGACAATGGTCCGCAGTTTGCAAGCCATGCATTCTATCGGTTCTACGATAAGTACCGTATTCAGAATGTCGCTTCGACACCGTACAACCCGGCAGCAAACGGGTTAGCAGAGACATTCAACAAAACGATCATCAAACTCCTCAAGAAGTTTGTCTCCTCCAACAAACGCGACTGGAACGAGAAGCTCGGCGAATGCTTATGGGCTTATCGCACCACCGTTCGAACAGCCACCGGGAATACACCATTCTCCCTGGTGTACGGGAGTGAGGCAGTCCTCCCATTGGAGACTCAAATCCCCTCACTCCGCGTCGCCCTCACCTATCAATTGACAACGGATGATAACTACCGACGTCGACTACAAGAGTTGGAGGCCTTAGATGAAAAATGCCTTATAGCTCAGCAAAGGATCGAGCTATACCAAGCACGCATCTCAGGAGCCTTCAACAAGAAGGTCAAAATCAGAACATTCCAAGTGGACGATCTTGTGCTGGCAGTCCGGAGGCCAATGGTCATGACTCACAAGACCGCCGGCAAGTTCTTGCCAAAATGGGAGGGTCCATTTGTCATCGAGGCCGTGTTCTCCAACGGTGCTTACCGCCTCGCCAAGCAGAACGGAGACTTGCTCATGTTGCCCGTCAACGGCAAGTTCCTGAAGAAATACTATGTTTAAACATCATTCTCCAAATTATCGAGTCATGTACCCTTTAGTACCACTGAACTCTCATCCACCCTATTTCAATTCATCGAGTTATGTACCCTTTAGTACCACTGAGCTCTCATCTACCCTATTTCAATTCATCGAGTTATGTACCCCTTAGTACCACTGAACCCACAACATTTCAGATTATCGAGCCATGCACCCGCTGGTGCCGCTGAACTCTCACTCCCTCAATATTCTAAATTACCAAGTTATGTACCAGCTGGTGCCTCTGAACTTACATTCCGGTCACTCTTGCAGATAGTAAGTCACGTATGATTATACCTCTGAACTTTCTTCCTGGAAGAGATCCCCCCTCATGATCCATTACCCGCACTCCCAGTGCACAAAAAGGGTAGTCGATCCACCAATTTCCGAAACGACCATGTCCTCATTACCTCTGAGTCGTCTTCACTTCCACCAAAAACAAACCGCCCCCTCGCATAGAACTTCCACGTTCTCCTACCTCTGAGTCGTTCTATGTACCCACTCTTCATTGAGCCCACTCCTGTCATGTCCTCATTACCTCTGAATGGGAAGGCTCCGTCGAAAAAATCATCATATTTGCCATGTCCACATTACCTCTGAGCAAGTATGTCGGTCCTCTTTCAACCTATTATCTGTACCCACAACCGGAGTACGACAAGGATAATAGGTCCACAAATGTCCTATGTTGACCACAAATGTCCTCTGTTGACCACAAATGTCCTCTGTTGACCACAAATATCCGCTATTTACTACAAACAGCTTCCGTGAAGTCTCCCCTGCCATGTTCTCATTACCTCTGAGCAGGAAGATTCCACGGTAAAACCCTCATGTTTGCCATGTCATCATAACCTCTGAGCAAATGTGATTGGTTTCCTTTCATCCCATTATCCGTATCCTGAACCAGGGTACGCCAAGGATAATGGGTCCACAAATATCTCCTGTTAAGCTTCTTAGCATAAATCCACCATCTTACCATGCCCCGGGAGCCCAGCTGCTCTACGGCATTCCTTCCCCCAACACCAAGAACACCCATGACCACTTTGCCATGGCTGCTCCAAACATCCAAACTTGTTATCCGTACCTAAAGTCGAGGTACACCTAGGGTAACAGGTCCACAAATAATCCCTCCAGCAAGTCCGGTTCCATAAACACCGCAAGTACAAGAAAAAAAAGATGAATTGAAACATGCTCATTTATTCAAAAATCAAAGGGCTACATCAGCGGGGATCACACCCCTTACAAAAATTAAAAGAAAAAAAAAGAGAAGAGAAGACAGAGGGCGGATCACTGCTCTAGAGCACATAACATCGTGAGACGGTCCTTTATCAAGGCAACCGACCGCTCAAGCCTCTGTTTGGCTCGACGCTCCACCTCCTGGTTCAGCACCGCCGTATCCTCCAGATGAGCATGGGCTTGCCAGTTGTCCTCAAACTTCTTGAAGGCCCGCTCCAGGTTGACAGAAGATCGGGAAACCCTCTCGGCCTCCCGAGCAATCGACTCCTGTTCTGCATGAGCAGCCTCCCGCTCTGACTCTAAGAAGGCCAACTCCTTCTGGAGTGCGAGAATCCGCTCCTTCGTGTCAGCTATTCCACGAGAGGCAGATTCTTTCCGGGCCCTACAAGCCTGACTCCGACGACCCAGTCGGTCATAGGAGACGGAGAACTTGTCAAGGTCCCCCTGCACAGCCGGCCCGGCAATTTCTCGAGCGAGCTTGATCCTGTCCCTAGCAGCAACCAGGAAGCCCCGCTCTCGTTCAATCGTAGCAGGCAAGCCAGCCTGCCGTACTGCCAGCAGTTGGGTCACAAGCTGGTCAGCCTCTGTCAACTTAGGTTTCAGGAGCGCGGCTAACCCCACCCCACCAGGAAGACCCTTCAGAGTGTCGATTTGACCCCGAATGCCCTGCAGAGATAGAGAAAAAGGGATCCCCCATTCCACGACAGCGTTTACACCCCTCCCTAAGTGACGATAGAAGCTGTCAACCACATCCTGCGTCACCTCGTTCAGAGCCTCCGAGGAAGCCGGTGTCAACGGGAGTGTGGCTGGCAGCACAGAAGAAGACGCGACAGAATCTGCCGCTCCTACCACAAGAGAAACCAACTCTGTATGGAAGGACGCTTGAACATCGGCCAATTCCTCTTCAGCGGCCCGCAGATTTGGATGCTTGGCAGGGTCGAGAGGTCGATCTCCGGAGCCGTATAAGCAGCCGAAGACGAGGCCGGGGCCAGCACCAACTCCATCCTCATCTGCCCAGAGTTGGCGGGATGTCCCTCAACATGCGATGACGAAGGAGAGGAAATGCTCCTTTCGCCCAGATCACGGCAGACCGGGCCTTCCCCGAGAACATCCGCGGCTGGAGGTAAAGGGTTAGGACCTGCAGGGCCAAGGCAACCATGAATCGACTTGACCCGAAGGATATGTTGATAGAGCAAATAAGCCCCCTCGGTGGTCAATATGTGGCTCAGCTTACCAGTGGAGGAGTATGGAGGCTGGGGTTCGCCTACAGCCATCACAACCTCTTCACCAATAGCCTCCGAGTCAGGAATAATAGACTCATCCGCCCTTGCATCCTCGGGAGGAGATGCATCGAGAATGGCGTCATCTTGCTGAAGTTCAGCAATCTCGGAGACGGGCCCAAGTAAACTTTCGTCACCCCGGGCTGGGGTCTCAGCGGCTTGGAAATCCTCGGCCGCCGCTGAGAGAGCCCCCGCAGAGAGAACCGCGGCACACATGTCACTAATCAAAGCATCAAGGGCCGGATTAACTACTGGGGCAATAGATGTTCCAGGAGAGCCTGGTTCGTCAGACACCTACCAAGAAAAATGATCAAGTCATATCTTCAAGAGGAAAGAAAACCGTAACAAAGATATAACTTCGATTTAGTCTTACCTCCGGAGTAGCGTCTGTACCTTCACCCTTCTCAGTGATAAGTGATCCACGAGACCTAACAGCGGCTCTCTTCACGGAAAAGGTCGCTCCACTGTCAGAAGACTCGGGTCTGACCCGTTTACGCGAGGGACCAGACACGGCTGAAGGTTGTTCTTCTCTCACTACTCCCTCTTGCGTAGTAAGCAATAGATCTTTCGCCGGGTCGTCGGGTGTGGGAAGCGGTTGATCCGCTACTTCTTCACCCCCACCAGAGAGGGAGCCTTTACTGTCATTATCATCCTCATCCTCAGCCGACTCGGAAGGTTCTGATTCAGGGAGGAGGACCTGGAGCGCCAGTTGCTTTCTAGCCTTAGCCCCTTTGGGCTTCTCCTCTAAGCTGGTACCCACGATGAAACTGGTACTCGGATCAAAGTTAACAGGAGGCTTGTTCGCCATAACGTGATACAAAGCAGCCACGTACAAAATTTCCTTCGGCGCCTTAGCATCGGGAACCGAGAAGCTGACCCGAGTATGATAAGCGTCATAATAATTCCACGCTCGGATGCCGTCAAGAACGCTGCCTTCAAAACCCAAACAAGGGTTGGGACAATCAAGGAACAACTGGCTATAACCAAACTGGCGGGAAAACCTGCTGGGTAGGTAGGTTCCAAATACACATTATCTCGGTTGCGATAAACCAGATGCGCGGGGCGGATATTGCGCAACCAAGCAAGCATATCCGGAGACAGAAAATGAGAAGGTCCAGTACTATCAAGGTGTACCTTCCTCACTTCCTCTTCAGAAAAAGGAGGAACAGACACAAAGAGGTCACATCCATCCACTCTCGTCAGCGCCCTCCGACAAGCTGGCATAGTGTTGTATTCCCAAGACCGGTTATGGCATTTGAAGAGGAAAGCATCTTCGGCTGTAGCATCTTCCGCTACCCCAGGTCCCAGCAAAGACTTGTAGTGCATCGCCAACCACCCCATCAGGTAGTGGAAGGGCAGTTCTACGCGCTCAAAATCCAAAGTCTTCTTGCGAGCAATGACCTTGGACGAGAATGTTCGCAGACCACGGTGTATGCTGCACACCATAGCAGGAAGGAGGGCCAGCCTAACTCCGAATACTAGTTTAACGGCAGGGAGGATGAAATGACGACCAATCCTCTCGATAGAACCCGCTCCTCCCGAGACTACGCAGTTCCGTAGCCATATCATTAAAAATCTAGCCAGAAGCGCCTTCTCCGACATCTGTATGGTCCCGTAGTAAAAATAACTAAGAGAGTCAGCTTGACTCCCGAATATATCACTCTTGGATCGCGACTTCTTGACACTTGACATCAGATCCCTTACCTCTGCATACGTTCGAGGGGCTCGGGGAGTAACTTCGCCAGAAGGATTAACTCTAAAAAGATTATTAATCCAGGATGTGGTATGGGGAGCGGTCCCCTCGGAGCTATCCGTCGTTTTTATAGCCATCTGATGACAAGCACTATGGTGGCACAACAACTCCCGATACACCGCAACAGAACCCGGGAGTTGCCTATCCAAGGCCACGAACTCCTCATTCGACGGGGTATACACCTCGAAAGGCTCATTCCCCCATGGAAGTTTAGAGACAGTATACATCTCGTGAAGAGCAAGCCCCAGCTCCCCTACTGGTGCAAAGAACGTCCCCGTTCGCCGACCATACATCTCCAAGAGTGCTACGAACAGTGGTTTATTAATGGGAAGCCCGTGACAAGTGCCCCGAATGGCATGGTAAAGCCCTATCTCCCGCAAGAATGTTCCATAGGTCTGCAAAACCCAAGTAGTCAACTGGGCCCACATAGAGGTAGGGTTTATCCAGTTCGGCAGTGCCAGCCTACCAACAGGATAAGACCTCTTGCGAACAAGTCAATTCAGGAAAGTATCAGCTGGAGTAAGTGTGAAGTTGGGACCGTATACATTCATGAAAGAGCCCGGGGCCAGACCCATCATATACCGGAGGACGGAATCCTTACCCGTATACGCTGACCGCATATTCGGATTATAATGGATGTTGCCCATCAACATCCCTGATTGAGTGGGAGTTAAGTTACACACCATCTTCCGGTCCAGCAACACCATATTGAACCATGACAAAGGATAATGACGTTCCATGAGAGGAATATGGATTGCCACCCCATCCAAAGAAAAATCCCAGTTCTCGGAAATCTCTAAAACTCGAGGATTCTTGATGATTAAAGCATCACCGAAAAGGAACAAAGGCTTCAGGTATTTTCCATCTAGCTTTCTAATATTCATCATGAAACGGAGGTAATGGAGGGTCTGATCCTTAATGGCCTTCAACCTCTCCGAAGGCTCATCAGTAGGGAATTGATTCAACACATGCTTAATTAAGTCGTCAAGACGCACGCCTAGGGCGAATTGATTCGAACCCACTATAAGCTCCCCAGCAGGATTTATGGGCAGATTCACTGGAGAAAAACGAAAGAAACGAGGTTAGGAGACAGTCAAAAAACAGAAGCATTGGAAAGATCATCTAAGTCTATGCGGCTCAGTATTAGATACGTCCATGCAGTTCGATGCATCATAGCCTCATGCGGCTCCGAGTTAGCCGAGTCCATACAACCCAAATTCAGACGAGCTTATAGACCCATGCGGTTCAGGCTAAGCACGCCTATGAAGCCAGACTCATGCGAGCGGATGCGGATGTAAGCAAGCGAGTTTATGCGGTTCAAAAAAGTGAGCAACGCTTATGCGGCCCAAAATCGAAAACACATATACGGCTCAGATCGAGTATAACAAGCTCATGCGGCCCCATGAGACGAAGGGTTCATACGGTCACATCGATAAGTCCCGTATATACGGCTTGTGCATAAAGTATGCAGCAGAGCCATGGCAACAGTTAGGGTTTCTAGACCACCCTTACCAGCGATAGGCGGGTGAACGTCGGAATGAATAGAACGCACAGCAGCCGGCGGAGGAGTGACCACGTTCGTCGCTACAGTCGTCGTAGAAGCAACCGCCTTACCCTTCGCGGCCTTCGACGCAGCAGCTTTCTTGGGAGCCATTGTCGATCGTTGAAGAAAGAAGACGAAGAGCAAAGTCGGCAACAGAGAATTCGAGCAAAGGAAGAAGGTAAAGAAATCCCCAAGAGACTAGAAGAATCCTATTTATAGGCGAAAGAAACCCATAAAAACAAACAGACGCCTCAGATTACGCGCCGCCTCAAAAGATAAAGGCAAAACGCTTCGGTCAAGGCAAAACTGACCCTTGGGATCCTCCCCCAAAAGACGACGTTAATTCAAATCAAGGGCGGTTAATGAAGATTTACACACGTGATCAGGACACGTGGCAAAGAGCCTATACGGATAGATGAATCTATGCGGCTGGGATACTTGTGCGGCATGAACGGGGCCATGCTTCTTATTCAAAGTGTTTCAATTTTGCAAATTGAAAACTTTGAAGGGGGTCCTGTAGAAGCATGGAAAATATCAGAATAATGGTCCATGCGGCTCCGGATAAGAAGCCCATGTGGCTCATATGGGAGTTGTCTTACACGGTTCAAAGGAAGACTCTCAGTCTCATGCGGCTCGAGAGTGTATGCGGATCAGCAGGAATATGTGGCTCGATCGATGCCACGTGTCCTCTTGTGATCCTTCCCTACAGCTGGCCCTTCGAATAGTGGCCTTATTTAATGCTCTGACACGATTTGTCGACTGTGGCGGCTCTGGCATAAAGTGTCATAATGGCTTTGCCATAATGACAGACTCTTCGGGAAAAGAAGAAGATCTCTGACCCGATCCGTCAGAAATCCTAGGTTGCCACGTGGCAAATCTCATGCGACTTAAATAGAGAATAGTTCCATGCGGCTCACTGAGAAGTCACCCTATATGACTAGCAGAAATCAGCCATATGCGGCCCACTGAGAGCTCAGCCCCTGCGGCTCAATACGACGCTAGCTCATGCGGCTCGCAAAGACTATGCATATGCGGCTCATTAAGAGTTCGTTCCCAGCGACTCGATGAAGCATTGTCCTATGCGGCTCACGAAGAGTATCTCCCTGTGGTTCAAGTGTTGCCCATCCTATGCGGCTCTGGTAGGACCCACAATCAAAACACGTGGCATCGAATCAATCAAGGATTTAACCGAATCCCAACAAATATATTTGACATCATCATCATAATTACTGAGATCAGGGCATATCATTTATTATCAAGCTAATGGGACACGTGGCGAGCAATCAGACATTGGCATAATCAATCATGAAGATTTAAAGCAGTTATCATTAATTGCTCACAAAATATGGTACTATCCGCATTAATGGCCTAGATTTATTATAATCAGGATCAAGGGTTCAGATAGATTGAAGGAGCGTCGACATTCCAAACAAATGATCATTAGCAAACCCTAATGATCATACTCTACTCCTATAAATAGCCAACATCATTCCTTTGCAAAACCCCCGGCAACTGGAGAATAAAAAAAAAAAAGACAGATATACAGAGAGAGTTCCCTTCTTTTCGATAACCACAGAGAGAGAGAAGCTAGGAGAGCAACACGAGGAGAGCAAGAAGAGCATTCCTTCGTCCACGCCAAGCAGATATTCTCCGAGCCAAAACTGTATACCGATCGTCCAAGGAGTAAGGCAGGGCTGCCGTCGCCTTTCCGAGCCTCTATCGTCACCCTCCAGAATCTAAAATAGACAATTGTACTTAGACTGCTGTACCTAGGTTTTCGTCCCTAGGCTTTCTTTGTACAAGCGAGTTTGTATTGTGAGTCTAAGTTTAGTCCTCCCATAAAACTATTCTGTACTTTTACAATCAATGGCAAACACTACCTTAGATGAGTGCTTGGACCTGGGCTAGCAGCAGGTCCCACTAGCTGTAGATGTTACACCCTTAGATTAGGATGTTTTTATTTACAGTATTCTATGGATGATTGTACATATTGATACTTGGGATCTGGGATTATGTATTATCTTAGACACTTAGACTCTCTGTTTGTACTTGGGGATTTCCTTCCATTTCAGCAGTTTTATTTATCTATCTATCTGCTATTTTATCATCTGTATTTCCTTGAGTTCTATATCATATCGTGCTTCTTCTTCCTTAGTTGTGATTGAGTTTACTTTTATCATGTCACCCCCATTCGGGGAGTATAAACTGCTTAGTATATTATTGCTAGATGTTGTGACCTAGGACAACGTTCTACCGCCGACACTGCGGCGTAGGCTGGACGTACCCACGTCTCGTGCCCTTACTCTAGGGTGCGGGTCGTGACACTAAACACTTTTCCTATCATGATCAATTTGTTTAAATTTTCCACTTTCTCTATCATGATCAATTTGTTTGAATTTCCAGAAACTCCTCAAAATTCTTTTGGATATAGTTGGAAGAATATCCGTTGACTTGTAATGGCAAGACAGAAATGTACTATCGCCATTTATTTAAATTATCGAGACTGCGTGTTCACTACAGCCAGCAGCGCACTGGCGTGGCATGATCCCTATGTTGAAGTAATTTCGAATAATTGTAAGTTATCGAATGTTATTAAAACTATGTCCTAGTTGTCCTATTTTGACCTTTGAGTTCTATGTTAATATTGGTAGAGCTAATAAAATATTCGATATAATATCGTATTTGAGTTATGAAAAAAGGGTTTTACTGTAGCCTGATGTACACTGGCTAGGCATGGATTCTCGGTAAAACGACTTCAGATATGCATACGATTTTCGAATACTATAAAGGATATATCTTTTATTGGCATATGACTATTGATTTATCATAATCCGCAAAATCTTGCACCCTCACTCCAAACTGATTTGACATCCTATTTCTTTTTATCGTATTATAAATAAAGCTTGTAATCTTCATTTCTTATCTTTCTTTCTTTCTTATCTTCTATTCGTCGAGTCATCGGTTGGTTTCTCCTCATTTAAAACCTATTACTAGATTTTAATTCCCTATTCTACTAGATTCGTAATCGCACCTAGATTATGATTCTATGATCATGCTTTCATAATTGATCGTGCTAAAAATGACTTCGATTTGGATCATCCTTACGACTTTTGATCGCAACTAGATTATTTTGATTATATTCCGATCCAGTCAATTTGCATATTTTTTCTTCTAGATTTGACCTTGTAATCGTGCCAAAATAATTTTGCTTAAATAGTAATCGAGTTAATCATGCCAAACAAACTTGAATTTTGATCGTTCCTAGACGACTTTGACCGTGACTAAATTATTTGACTATAATCATAAACGTGCCTATACTACAACTCAATTATCGATAAGGTTAGCTTTTTTTCCACTGTGACCGTGACTATTTTGATCATGTTCATGCTCGTGCCAACTTTTTAAATTTGATCATGCTTGGATGACTTGTATGGTTAGGCTTGATCGTAACTACATCCTATTCGTATCAAAGTAATTTTATCATGTTAGACTTTGTCTAACTTTTGATCGATGATTATGCTTACATAATTTTAGCTAGTGGTTAATCATGCCTAATAACCTTTTAGCTAATCCTATTTCGCTTCTATCCTTAAGCATTCTTAGAACTTATCTTAACTAGATCCTTGACCACATAATTTGTTTATAGTTTGATCATGCCTACGCAATTGTTCGTGTTAAACATATTTCTTTGATCATCTTTAAACAAAATTTGAGCGTGACTCAATCATAATATATTTTGTTCATGCCAAATCGTAATTTTCTTTTGTTTATGATTTTGATTTTATACGCGATTATGCGTGACTAATTTGATTAGGAATCATATCATTCTCCTGATTAGATCAATTGTCGTTCTTATTCATATCGATTAAAATTTCATTTTTTGATTTTATTCTTAGTCGTACCTAATCGTGCCTTTAAAATTTTGAGGACAAAATTTTTTCTAAGGTGGGTAGATTTGTAAGCCCAATTCTCGATTTGCAAATCTTTTTTTCCTAACTATTTATTTTATTTGAACATCATGATTAGAAATACCTTCTCTTGAAAGGATTAAAGAATATGTTGCTATTATTTTTGTATTTCAAAAACTAAATAAAATTTGTAGTTTGAAAATGCTATTTAATTTTTCTAAAAACGTATGTTCTTGAATTTTATTTGGAATTATAAAATATGTTATTCAATATTTGGTTTCTAATTAATAGTTGTAAAAGTTTTCCATTATGTTTAAATAAGATTTTGATTAGAAAAAAAAGGAAGAAAAAGAAAAGGTATATATATAGATATATATTTCAAATTATCTTGATGATCTCGTTATATTCAAACTACTAGGATGAGTAATTGTTTAAAATAACATTTGAGTTATAATAATATGCTTTAAATTATTTTGATAGAAACTAATCATTTTAATTCTTCCTTGTTATCTTTTTGTTCAATATTTCATATTATTTTCTTGTCTATTCTATTTATATTCGAGGAAAAATTTATTTCTAAGATGGGTAGATTTGTAACCCCTCTTCCTAAAATTTTGAAATATATATTTTTATTATTTAATTGACTTAAATAGGGATTTATGGAATTTATAAATATTTTTCTAAAGTAATTGTTATTATAGAAGGCCTTAGTCATGGTTAAGATTTGGAGTGCAAGATGACTAGAAATCATGACATGGATAGTGTAGTTGCATGCTTTGACTAGTGTATTAGCCATAGTAGGGAAGACCGAGCCATATGTGTGTTCTAACTAGAAAAATCAATCAAAGTTGTGACTTGACCCCTATAAGTAATTTAATTAGTTATTTATTAAGATTACGAATTTTAGGAGGCCCGATTGTACCAATTTAGCCGGACTTGACCCAAATGGAACCGAAGTCATGTAATCAAGTAGTGCATCCAAAGACGTCAGTATAGATATGTATTGTATGTATATTTTATAGTGGTATTTAATTTTAATGACCTAGTAGACAATTTTATAAATGGTGGTTATAAATATTAAATATGCTATTACTATTAAATGATATTTCTATTTTGAGAATAGGGTAAATAATTTTACTAAATATCCTTGTGGATTTTTGGAGATTTTAGGTTATGCATACTTGTCTGTATATGAGAGTATACATAGTATGTACATATTTGGCACTATGTGTGTGTGTGTATTTTTTTTTATTTTTTTTATGTGTGTGTGTGTGTGTGTGTGTATATATATAGACACACACACACACACACACACACACACACACACACACACATATATATATATATATATATATATATATATATATATATATATATATATATTATATATATATATATATATATATATATATATATATATATATATATATATGTGTGTGTGTGTGTGTGTGTGTGTGTGTGTGTGTGTGTATATATATATATATATTTTTTTATATGTGTGTGTGTGTATATATATATATATATATATATATATATATATATATATATATATATATATATATATATATATATATATATATATATATATATATATATATATATATATATATATATATATATATATATATTATACCAATAGAGTTTTCGTTTGGTAAAATAGAATATACATGCTAATCCACCTGGTTAATATTTTAGAATAGTGTAATAAATTTTACTTGGATTTTATAAGTAAATATTATTCTATATATATATATATATATATATATATATATATATATATATATATATATATATATATATATATATATATATTATACCAATAGAGTTTTTGTTTGGTAAAATAGAATATACATGTTAATCCACTTGGTTAATATTTTAGAATAGTGTAATAAATATTACTTGGATTTTATATGTAAATATTATTCTATGTATATATCAATCTATGGGTTTTATAGATGTAAACAAATATATGTATTTTTGTATGTAAATAAATAAATATGTACATAGTATGTATGTATATTTAGTTGGGGACTATTTTGCTAAGGACTATATATATATATATATATATATATATATATATATATATATATATTTTCAGGGGAAGAAAATTTTATTGAGAAAGAGGGCCAAAATTACAAAGAGTCATATCCATCCTTGTACAAAAAACTTAGGTCTTCTTCTTCCCATGCGAGCAGGCTATAGTAGCGTTAGCAATTTGTCTCTGGATCTCATGACAGACTTGTGTCCCATTGAATCTGTACTGCTCATATCTCCATTTGTTACGGTTTTTCCATAACACCCAACAGATCGCCCCAACTGTGATTTGCTTAAAATGCAAATTGTTCCTCCTCCACAAAAGAGTAAAACATTCTTCCAAGCTGGAAACTCGACCACGGATCCTGAGAAGAGCTTGGGAAGTGCTCCATGCGTGCTTAGCCAAATCTCTCTCGAAGAAAATATGTTGTATAGACTCAGACTTAGGGCTTGAACAGCAGTGGCAGCTCGAAGCTAGTTGGAACCCTATCCTTTGCACCTGATCATCGGTAGGGAGTCGGTCTAGGAGGATACGCCATAGTAGAACCGACCATTTGGACAGAATACAGGAGCTCCAGATGTTTTTGAATCTATTATGAACTGGAAAAGTGAGACGAATTGCCCTCCATGCAGATGATACTAAAAAACTATGATCCGGGAGCCAGCGCAATCCATCACCAACCTCCTCAATCAATTGGAACCGCTCATCAAGGTCTCTACCCGTAAGGATACGACGCCAAATATGAGAGGAATTGGATTGAGCAAGGACGTGATTAGGATGACAACGCGGGAAATATTTCAACCGCATAAACTGAGTACAAAGCAAATCTTAAGTTCTCAATTTCTACCAAAGCTTTACAGTGAAAGCATCGAAGACATCCTTAAGCCTTCTGACCCCGAGGACCCCTTCTTCAGGAGGACGAGCAATCTGATTCCAACCGATCCAGGCATGTTTCCGATTACCATCCTTCGAACCCCATAAGAATTCGCTAAACATAGCTTCGATTTGAGTAAGGACACTCATGGAAGGATTACTAGCTACAAGGCAAAATATTGGAATAGAAGACAACACTGATTTGATTAGAATAAGCTTACCCCCAGGAGACAAAGTCTTGTTGTGCCACCCCTCGAGCCTGCCATGAACTTTGTCCTTGACCTCTTCGAACATCGCCGAGTTTCTTCTACCAGTCATAAGAGGACACCCCAGGTAGGTTATAGGAGGGTGTTTGATCTGATACCCAGTCAGCAAGCTCAACGCATTAGCCCTGTCCTCCGGGAAATTCGATGTGACACAGATCGCCGATTTAGCTGAGTTGACAAGCTGTCCAGACACTTGCTCATAGCGCTGAAGGACAGACCTCAGAAGTTGAATAGAGCGTCTATCCCCCTCTGAGAATATTAGAATGTCATCCGCGTAAGCGAGATGAGAAACTCTCGGGCATCCACTAGGTGAGTAGTATGGAGTATAGCCAGGAATTGAAACCAATCTTTGGAGATTTCTACTCAATGACTCTGCCGCAATCACAAACAACATAGGTGAGAGAGGATCGCCTTGACGCAGGCCTCTGAAAGCTTGGAAATAGTCGGATATGCTACCATTGATCAATGTCGAAAACCAAATATTGTTCATTAAGTGAAGAACCATAGTAATCCAAGTTTCCTTAAAACCGAGCCTTCGAAGAGTAGAGAGGAGGAATCTCCAATTAACCCTATTATATGCCTTGCTCATGTCTAGCTTGATAGCCGTATTTCGACCCCAATTGTCACGGCCCAGCATACTGAACATCTCTTGTGCAAGAATGACGTTATCAGCAATTTTCCGGCCCTTGATGAAGCCACTTTGCTCAAGTGAAATGATCCGTGTCAACATTGGGGAAAGCCTGTTAGCAAGGAGTTTAGAGAAGATCTTGTTAACAAAATTACATAGGCTTATCGGCCGATAATCAGAAATAGTTGTTGGATGTTTATTCTTGGGGATCAAAACAAGAAGAGTGCTAGTGATAATCTTCGGTAGGGAGAATCCATCAAAGAACATATGAACTGCTGCCAAGACATCATCCTTAATAATGTGCCAACACTTGATGAAGAAAACCCCATTGAAACCATCAGGCCCAGGAGCACTATGGCGGTCTATCGATTTGATAGTATTGTAAACCTCCTCCATGTTGGGCTTCATCGTTAATGCTTCACTCTCTTCATCACTTAGAACCTTTGGTAGCACAGACATGAACTCCTCATCAGCCATGACTGGCTCAGGCAGGAACAAGTTCTCATAATGGGTGTTGGCAATGTGTTGGATACCCTCAAGGTCACTAGCAATTGTACCATCCTCAGCCCGGAGTTGGTGAATATGTAGACGACATCTTTTGGTAGAAACACAGGAATGACAATACCCCGTGTTTCTGTCCCCTTGCAAATCCTATTTGAGCCGAGCCTTTTGTTTCCAGTATGCCTCCTCAATCTGGATTCTTTGTTTGAGATGGGCCTGCACAGCCAGAAGATCGGGGCGGGTTGAAGGATCATTGTCGAAAGCGACCTCAGCTGCAACCACTTTGTCCTCCGCAGCTTTAACTGCCTGGAATATATTACCGAATGTATAATGACTCCACCTAGATAGAGCCTTACGAGTAGCTGAAAGCCTCAATCCCAAGTTGGTGATGGGGTTGTGATGATGAACCGATGCCCATGCCTGTTCAACAGTGGAAGAAAATGAAGGATGTGCAGGCCAGAATGATAAAAACCTAAAAGGTTTCTTAGGAACAGTGGAACGAGCACGGAACTGTACTAGGATGGGGGAGTGGTCCGACTCAGTACGATTCAAATGCTCACACGACGTGATAGGAGCACAATCCCACCACTGCCTGTCCATGAGCACTCTTTCAAGTCAGGATCCCTATCGCTCTGGTCCGGTATCCGTCTTAATCCACGTGAAGCAGCTGCCGGTGAAAGGGACCTCCGTGACACCGGCTGCAAGTTGAAATTCTCTGAACTCCCGTATGGACGCCTCGTTGGGGGGCAAGCCACCAAACTTCTCCTCCGTATGAGAGATGGCATTGAAGTCGCCTCCGATCAGCCAGAGACACTGATAGAGGTTCGAAAGATGAAGCAAAGAGTCCCAAAGAAAGCACCTTCCCTCCTTGGTGTTACTGCCATGAACAACTGAAATCAATGAGGTCTCAGGAATAAGGGGATGGGAGAAGAGTACCGATAGCGACTGGTCCAAAGAATCTGCCAAGTGAAGACTTCCTTCCTTGTTGCAAAAGACCCTGATATTTCCCTTTGTATTGGAGATCGCCATATGAAAGCCAAGTTTGACTTGATAGAATTGTATTTGGTCCGGGGAGACCTTCGGTTCAATAATAGCCAGGAGCTGAACCTTGTGCATACGAACTAGAGTTTTAATTCTCTTAAGAGTCATAGGGTTTGCTATGCCTCGGACGTTCCATATTAGGATGTCAAGCATTAAAGGAGGTGAAGGAGGAAGGGTTTGGAGAAAGCTTAGCTGCAGATCGAAGGACGCGAGAGGACGGTGGCGGCGGCACCTTCTTTGGACGGCCGGCCGCGTGCGCACCCATACGAGTTTCTTCTTCCTCAACTTGCTGAGCCCATGATGCGCCCAGAGTGTTAATCTCGCCTTCCTCGAGCTGGTCATCTTGACTCTCGTCGCCGATCTCAGATGAAACGTTAGGTGGAGCTGGGGGAAAGCTGGTTGACGGATGGACCTCATTTGAACCAGACATGACGGTGGGCGCTGTCACGTCTGAGGTAACTGCAGCAGCATCGGACGAAGTACCGATATGATTGTCACAACCGTCACCAGTGGGCGTTAGTATTGGTTGGGCATCGGGATTGGCTGGGACCTGCACAGGTGGTGTATGAGGAGGTAGTTCGGTATTGGTTGGAGCTTAAGGAACTGCGGAGAGAGTCACATGTGTGGGGACCGCATTCAATGCTTCGTTGGGATCCGATGTCTGTTCATTTAAGGACGGGAGAGCCTAAACATTAATTAGACCTCCATCTGTAATGGCTTGATTAGAGCATTCACCTACAGCCTATGTGTCTTTTGTGGTTATGGGAGCATGTACTCGGTGTGAAGGAGGATCCCTCATTGGATGTTTTTCCTTCTGTAGGACTTTGGACGAGCTCCTGACATGTCCTTGGTTCTTACAAAAGGAGCAGTACATAGGGGAGGACTCATACTCCACCTTGTATGATATCTTTCTACCATTTGATAGCTGGATATTCAATATAGGAGGAGGAGTCTTGCTAGCATCTAATTCAACAAGCACGCGGGCCACGCTGGGGCGAGTAAGATCTTCAGTCGCGCGATCAAGACGCAAAGGGTTACCGATGCCCATGGCTAGGGAGAACAATGCATTTTTGTTGAAAAATTAGATAGGCAGTCCTGGAAGAGACACCCAGACCGGAGCCAGAGGGGATTCCTCCGACGGAGAAAAGTCTTTATGCCATCTGAACAGTCTCAAAGGAGCCCTTGTGATGAACCACAGATCCTTAGAACAGAGGCAGAGAAAATCCACTTCTTCCTGGGGCCGAATGAGGATGTGCTTCGGGTCTATAGATCCAACATGGACTGTACCAGTGAATTTGAAATTGATGAAGGCCTTCCTGATCACGTCCATGGAGGGACGTGAGTGGGAGAACTTACCGATGAGGGCGAAGCGGAAAGGATCCGCAAGGATGGTTTCCTCCTCCTCGGAGAAGGATATCACCGATATCCCTTGTGAAAACGAAGGAGCACGGATTGGAATCGAAGGGGACGGAGCAGGTTGCGCCCCCACGACCGCCTCGACGAACGTCTTAGCCATCGGAAACCAATGGAGCGGGTGTCTCCACTGGCGTGAGACGACGGCCCGGCCAACGGCCAAACCGGATGTCCTAGCCATCTAGATGACTTACCTTGGCTATTTTTCCGAGTTCAGTCTCCTACTACCAATTGTATCAGTCCATTTCTTAATTGTTTTGACCCTGCAATGTATCAGTCCATTTTTATTAGTTAATGGGAAGTAGGGGACTCGAGGTAGCCTATATGTTTTGAGTCGAGCCCAATAATGTCATTTGTGTTCAGCTTCCTCTTTATGGTGTCAGTTTCTTTTTGATATCAGTTATAGGATCATGGTTCCTCCTCGTATCAGTCCATGCTTGTTAGTCCTTTTGTTCTAACAACTTCATCAGTTCAGCCCCCCTACTTGTACATCACTTATAAGTTCAATCCCTATATAGTATTGCATTCACATACCCTACTCTTCATATTTTAATGTCCTGCTATCAGAGTTTAGCCTGTATTACTGTTCTGTTGAAGGGAGGGCAGGGGATACTCATAATATTCAGATCTCTAACACTTCAAGTCATGTCCCTAACACATCACATATGTATAGGTTCTATCCTTCGAGTTTGGTTTCTAGAGTGACACATTTCTCACTGCATCCTTAGCACATTGTCTTGCCTTCTTGTACTTCACTGCATGCATTAGTTCATTTCACTTATATATATACACTTGTAAAACCTGAGATTATACTGTATGTACACTATAAAACTGGGAACCATATTTGTTCACAGGGACACCCTTACACACACAAGTCCCTACTGCTTCTTGTCACTCCACATTCCTTACACATAGCCGTCACCATACACACTCTCATGTGTTGACACACACATATCCACACTGTTTTGACCCCCACACACTTGACACTTCACTCCTTAAATCCTGAGATTTCCATTCACTGAAGCCTGGGTTTTCAAAAACACATTGCAATTAACTGAGAACACAATGTTCACACAATCCCTATCTAAATCTGAGATACATTCCCATACATGTATGTATCACACACATCCACCTTCCTCTACTACTACCTACTGATTTCCTGTACACACATATATGCTACACACACACTCTCACATGACCACAAATACTGAACACACACACACCCATGTTTCCTTGCCACACATTTGAATTCATGTGCCCCCTCTCTTTACATATGTAAATATATAATGTATTGAGATAGATATATTAGTTTCCTATATATATAAATGAGTGTATGTGCCTATATATATATTTTAGATATATATAGTGTATGGGTGATACATATGAAATAATGTATTATATATATGGTTGTGTGGTAATATGTATAGATAGCCTATGGGTATATTCTAATTAGATTATAATATATATATCAATATGTGTATTGATTAGCTATAGAGGATGTCTTGGTAGATGTGTATTGGTAGGCTTGACATGGTATAACCTAGAATAGTCTTGTTAGCCTAGTATAGACTAGTTTGACTTAGATTTGACTTGGTTGACCTAGTTTGACTTCTAGGGTTGACCAGAGTTGACCAAGAGTTGACTTTGGTCTAGATTGACCTAGAATCATGTAGAATGCATAGTAGGACTTCATTATATCATTTTAGACTTGTTGTGACTTGTGTTGCTCTAATTAGGAGCCAGGTACCTTATCTCGGATAGTACATTTTCACAGCTATTCAGATACCAGGCGAGTACATTCTCTGATCATTTCATAACTTGCTTAGAATTATATTCCTGCTCTAGTTTACCTTATTTGATGCTGTCACGATATTATCACAGATTGGTACTATATGTATCCCTACATTGAGATGTTATCCCCCTCGGGAGCATCGGATACATTGTGTCATGTGTTTCGTGTACATCATGTATTCCTCGCTCTCATGTTATCCATGTTTCTCATGTGCTTCATGCTCGTTCATGCATGCTCGTGTACTCTCATGTGCTCTCATGAATCGGTCATGTTTCCCATGTATCTCATGTATAACCTATATTGCATGTGCACTCATTTATGAGCCTTCATGTGAATTTCATGTGCACCCGTTTATGGGCCCCCATGTGAACTTCATGTGCACTCATGTATGAGCTCTCGTGTATATTTCATGTGCACCCATTTATGGGTTTTATGTGAAAACCATGTACGTAACATAACTTGTTTGGATCCTTGTGTATTGATTGGGGTATAGGGGAGTATAAATAGTCATGTGAATAATTCCAAAGTAGTATAGCCATGTGCACCTCTTTAGTATAGTCATGTGCAAATCCAGTCGTTCACATGTCGACTTTGTACTCTAAATTACTAGTCACTGGTAGCTCTCTACTTATAGTAGATATTTCTATTACAGTTATCTTCCTGTTTACATCATGTATCTTCTTTCACTTTCATGTATCGTACTCTCTTGCATGTTTATATTCTTTAACCTGTTATAATCTGCGTGAGATGTATTGTGCTCGCTCCCGTCCTGACTGGACCTGTTGAAAATTTTACAGAGGATGATGAGGAACCTTGCAACCCTTACCTTGGAGCTTGCCTAGATGACACTCGCGACCGGGACCCCTTGTCACGACCCGCACCCTGTGTAGGGGCACAAGAAGTGGGTACGTCCAGCCTGCGCCGCAGTGTCGGCGGTAGAACGCTGTCCTAGGTTGCTAACTAATCTCATGCAGTGTATATAATGTACTTGCCAAGATCTCAACTCCGAAGGGAGGACAAGTAAAAGATATGATATACTCAATCACAGTCTAAGCACGATAAGATAACACAGAAATCTAGATACCAACTAACAATAACAGAAATTAAACTACTAAAATAATAACAACAATATCTCAAACAAACTCTAATACAACTCAATATCTCAAGTTTAATACAAACAAGCTCAAACATGAAAGCTAAGTAAGCCTACTAGCTAAACTCCTGAATCACTCCTGAGAGTCAGAACCAAAGGTAGCTAATCCCTCGCCAGGTCCATGGTAAGTAGGGCATGTGTCGTCAGGAGTATCATCTGTAATATTTTCAACAGGTCCAATCAGGACAGGAACGAGCACATCTCATCTAGAAATCCCAAGTAAATGACAAAGACTATAAAGCAGTTTTTAGACAGTTATACAGATGAGCATGGCAGTTTTATACAGATAATGATGTAGAGAAACAGTGAGGGTACAAGGAAAGTAAAGTAACTAACAAGAGAAGAAAACATGGCAAAGAAGACTGTAGTAAACTAGCTGAACTAGAATAACATGGTATAAGTCCAGACAGTATAAAATGTAATCCCAGTGTGAGTCCAGTCCATATAATCCAATACTAGATGATTCCAGTACAAGATGAGTCCAGTAAAAATGAGTCCAGAAGTGATCCATGATTCCAGGGTAAGTCGAGACTATACTCTAACAGTGTGTTTTAAAATACTGAGATCAACATGTAAACGGCTAGGGGTAATCAGGCACATCGCACACTCGGCCAAGTATGGGATGGCTAGCATTCCAGAATAGTTCCAAGGGAGGTGGTTCCAGATTTTAGGTATGTTCACATGTCTACTCAAGTATTTCCCCGCCCACAAGTGAATCCATAATCCAACACTACAACCAGTATGAGTCCAGCCAATGATTCCAGAAATAATTCAAGTAGGGTGATGCCAGTAGTGATTCCAAATATAGAGGCCAGACATGAATAAATGAGTATCGCATGTAATGGATCCAGCAATACTAATCGTGTTTGTACAGAGAATCACATATAGCTAACTAGAACTGAAATACAGTAAATGACAAGTAAATGAAAGAACTATCAGAGAATGTACTCGCCTGACACTCTGGAAAGAGTAGTGTAATATCAGATGTCTGTACCAGGGTCACAATGTCCTAAAATAGAGTAATACAGTTATGACATGTCCAAAATGAAGGTAAATAAAATCTACAATGCAATCTATATGAATTCTAAGCCAATCTAGGTCAAAGTCAAACTTGGTCAACTCTACAGTCAAACTAAGTCAAATCAAGTCATATTAGGTCACAAGAAGTTAAACTAAGTCAAATAGAGTCAAACAAGGTCAACAAGTCAAGGTTAGTCAAATCTAGGTTAAAGTCAACTCTTGGTCAACATTCAAAACAAACTAGTCAAATATTAGTCAACATGATCAATCTGGGTCAAGTCTAGGTCAAACTTAGACCAACTAAGGTTTTGGTCAAACAAGACTAGTCAACAAGGTAATTAGGTCAATCTTGACTAATGGCCAACTTCTAGTCAACCCCTAAGACTAACACCAATCATGACACAACTCCTAAGTATACCACTTAACCCCATACATATCTTAATTTACATAAGGCTATCCATATAACCCATATGGTCAAGCCTAATCAACAAGTTAGGGTTAGTCAAATCTAGTCAAACTAGTTGTTTTAGGTCATTCCTAGTCATTTCTAGGTTAACTAGGTCACTTTTGACCTAAGGTTGACTTTGGTCAACCCTTAGTCAACAAGGGTCAACATGTTGGGTTTTGGGCCATTAGGGCTAAATACTTGGCCATAGGCCATAGTCATAGGTTTTCCATAGAACCTATACCTAGTAGTTATACATATATATATATATATATATCTATATATATAGACTCTATCTACCTACTACCCATATGTCAAAATAGGAATACTATATATAATACAAACCCACATACATATATATATATATAATATCACTACATGAGAAATAATACAAATATATATATATCATATATATATACACATATATATATATAAAACCTATTTATATATTACATATATATATATATAGAGGGATATAGAGTGAGAGAGTGAGAATGAGAGAGGGATAGTGAAAGAGAGTGAGATTGAACAGTGAAGGGGGAGTGAATGGGCTGGACTGGAATGGGGGGGTTCAGATTTCCTGAGACAGGAATCAGCCCCCAACCCAACACACACAAATACAGATCTACATATATACACATATGTATACACATGTGTACACACATGTAATTACACCCAAAACTTCATCTACACACACACTAATATATATATAACATGTTCACTAACTAATAACACATCATTATATGTAAAAATCATCATTAAAATACAATCAAAATTCATTTGTTTACAAAACTGGAAAATTTACAGAAACTGGAAATAGGACAGCAAACCCTCGACTTAGGTTAGTTCAAACTCCACCCAAACCGAACTATGATGGCCTAAGGTTGGTTGGTAAAGATAGCCCCTAGGTTAGTCTAGGTCCCTAGTAGCCTGACACGGTGTCATGACACGACACGGCGTGTCTATGCGGGTTTAAAGTCGCACGGGTAAATTAGACACACACTGATACAGTACGTATCACACACGATTTCAAATCGTTCTAGGACACGACACAAGGCGACACAGGCCTCGTGCTCGTGCCCAGAGGTGCGCCTAGGGTTGGGCTTCGTGTCCATGGGCTTGATACGCATCTACGTGTCGTATAGAGGGGACACGACACACGTATCAGAAGCCCTAAAATACGTGTTCAGACTGCGTGTCAGTGTTTTCGCGTGTCTTGTGTTCGCGACACAGGACACGTGACACCACGTCGTTGTGTCCAATGTGTTCGCCTATGGATAGGCTTCGTGTCCATGACACTACGAAGTGTCCACGTGTCGTGTACAGTGGACACGACACGCTCAAAGTCGAGTGTCTGTGTGTGTACACTGTGTATAGAACGACCCTTCATGAGTCGATTTCGTGTCCGACACGACACGAGCACACCCCAAATTTTGGGTACGACTTGTCAGTCAATGCCCGTACGTGCATGCCAAATGGCAAGTGTCCAAGTGGTGTATGTGTCGAGAAAACGTGTCTAGGTAGCAGGACATATTTACAGTGTAAATGCATGTGTCCAGTGTGTTGTGTCCGAGAGCTTTGTGTCCAGTTTTGGACACGACATAAGCTCAAAATGTGCTCAGTGTATAGGGGTTAGGTTTAGCTAGGTCTAGGCTAGAATTTGGTTAAAAAACATTTGGAAAACAGTGTGTATTTTATAGTATGACAGTGAGCAATTTACACTAAAATTCAATGATTTAACAAATTGGATACGTGTCCGATACAACACCAAACAAACCCTAAAATTTACAAAACCTAAAAACAGGGCTAGGGTTTACCTAGATGCATGCAATTGTGAAGAAAAACACTATATTAACAAGGTTTAGGAATAATTACCTCTTGGTGCACAAAGTCTTGAATTTCACTAAATGAGGGTGTGTATCCTCTAACCTCAACTTTTCCTTGCTTGATGAAACTTGAGTAGCACACTTCCCTAGGCTCCCTTAGATTGTAGGTGACCTAATAGAGAAAACTAGAGGTTCAAAGCTTGTGTAATGAGAAAGTTATGGTCAAAAGAGTGGAAGGTTTTCTAGGTTTTTCTTGGTTTTTGATTTCTCATGAAACTTGTTTTTTTTGAACTAAGTGTTAACTATATAGGAGAGAGGGGGGCAAGGGGCTGTCATGGGGTTATTTGGCCGGCCACAAGACAGGGGGGTTCAAAGCTTCATGGTTAAGGCATAGACTTTGTTGCCAAAGTCTTGATATTTTGAGTGATATTAGGAAAAAAATCCTAAAAGGTGATTTAGATATTTCTAATACCATGACTAAAAGGAAAAATCATTCTCCTAGTCATTCTATGGTTATTACTAACCTATAGATTAGGGTAACTAGGTTAGGGATTATCAAGTCACTAATCAAAAGTCCACGAATAGTAAAATCTCACTAATCCTACTTAATTTCTAGAAAATTACCAAAATACCCCTTAGGCTAAAAATCACAATTTGATGTTCTAAAAGCTTGGGTAGGCTCACATGATCATGTTTAGTCTCTAGGTTAAATAACCTCTATGGTTACACTAGGGTTTATACTAGTAAATCACCAAAGTCATAAGTCATGACTTTAGAAAATAGTTTTAATCAAACTAAAATTTACCAAAAATCATACCATGACTAAAACACCATTATTAATTAATAAATTAATAAAATTTTCAAAAATAACCCATTTTTATAAAAATTGGGTGTTACAAGTCTACCCTCCTTAGAAGAATTTCGTCCTCGAAATTAAGATGGTCGTACTCCTTCTAGGTCACACCCCCAGTCAATCAAAGTCAAAAGATAACATGCAATCATAGACCTACTGGTCATGATTCTACAGTCTCAAAAGGGTAACTATGCTATCTAGCATATCACAAGCATATCCTGACAGGTACTAATGGAATCACACAACAAGATGGGAAAAGAAGGACAGGAAAGACAAACCTGCTAACTCGTCACCTGCAGCGTTGGTCTCCTCGACCGTCATCGCAAAAGCTCCACCCCTCTGGTGTTGAGCTACAGGTGGCCTAGCACCCTCATAAGGAGGTGCAACTGGACAATCTATCATCTTGTGGGTACCAGAGCCACAAAATAGACAAACCTTCAGCCTCCTCCTACAAGACTCCCAAATATGCCCTACCTTCTTGCAATACCCACAACTCTGTATCCTCTGATCCTGTCCTCGAGGCTGATGCTGAACTCTAACAGGTGCCTGCTGAATGTGAGGCCTCTTGGCCTGACCTCCACTGCTACTGGCTCCCTGAGCGTCGCGGCCCCTCTTGAGCTTCAGCTCAAGATCATCCTCAGTTGCCATCGCTCCTGTCAGGATCTCCTCAAAGGTGGCATTCCTGTCACTCTTGGTCAAGGACTTGACCTCCTTGACCAAGCCCTTCCTGAATCTCCTCGCCTTCGCTGTCTCGCTAAGGCCCTCCATAAATCTGCTCAACCGGCAAAACTTACCAGAATACTCCTCTATAGTCTGGTTCCCCTGAACCAGGTTCTCGAACTGGGTCTCCAAAGCACCGACTGCCTGATCCGAGAAAAAATTCCTCTTGAAGAGCTCCTTGAAAACTCTCCATGTCTGTCCTGGAGTGCCTACTCTCGGGTCCGTCTGATACCAGGTACGGGCAAGATCCCGCATCTGGCTGGCTGCTGCCTCTATCTGCAGTCCGGCTGGTATCTCCGCCAGTCGAAAGATCTCCTCAATATGCTCAATCCAGTCATCAGCATAAAGAATCCCCTCTGTCCCCAAGAAGTCCCTGGGGTTCATCTTCTTGAACTCCTGAATGCCCGGAATCTTCTGCTGTCGCGGCTGTTCCAATCCTCCCTGTGGCTGGACTGCCAACCTCTCCATCGTCGCTCTAGCCAGCTGATGGACCTCATCAATGCCTCTAGTAAATGCCGTCGTCTGACGCTGCTGCTGGGTCTGCTGCAACTCTAGGAACTGCTGGAAATATGTAAACATCTGTGCAGCATCCACAAATCCAGATGGCATCTGCTGCTGGTACTCCTGCTGGTACTGCTGGAACTGAGGCTGACGAAACTGCGAGGGAGGCATGTCTGGGGTAGCTGGGATGGTCCCTCGAATAGATAGAGGTGCACCCCCAAATGTGGCAGAAGCTCCCACATGAGCTGGAGTAAGGGGAGCTACAGTCCCCGGGTCCGGGTGAACTGGATGAGAGGTGGCAGACCTCTCAGTGGTGTCACCTGGACCGAGACGCTGTGATCGTGTCTCCACCATCCTGAAGACAGATCAACAAGGAAGTCAATAACGGTACAAGGATGATAGTATCAAGGATAATGCGAAAATAGATTATACAGATTTGAACAAAAGTCAGTAGATTCAAATCCCTAGAAATTTCCTAGTTGTGATTGAGTATCCTCTCTCTAAGCCTATTATCAAATCCTATCACAGGCTGTAGTGATACTCTAGTTCGAATACCACTACATATACTCGAGACCTGCATGGACCACCACTAAAAACGTGTCACGACCCGCACCCTGTGTAGGGGCACGAAAAGTGGGTACGTCCAGCCTACGCCGCAGTGTCGGCGGTAGAACGCTGTCCTAGGTTGCTAACTAATCTCATGCAGTGTATATAATGTACTTGCCAAGATCTCAACTCGGAAGGGAGGACAAGTAAAAGATATGATATACTCAATCACAGTCTAAGCACGATAAGATAACACAGAAATCTAGATACCAACTAACAACAACAGAAATTAAACTACTAAAATAATAACAACAATATCTCAAACAAACTCTAATACAACTCAATATCTCAAGTTTAATACAAACAAGCTCAAACATGAAAGCTAAGTAAGCCTACTAGCTAAACTCTTGAATCACTCCTGAGAGTCGGAACCAAAGGTAGCTAATCCCTCGCCAGGTCCATGGTAAGTAGGGCATGTGTCGTCAGGAGTATCATCTGTAATATTTTCAACAGGTCCAATCAGGACAGGAATGAGCACATCTCATCTAGAAATCCCAAGTAAATGACAAAGACTATAAAGCAGTTTTTAGACAGTTATACAGATGAGCATGGCAGTTTTATACAGATAATGATGTAGAGAAACAGTAAGGGTACAAGGAAAGTAAAGTAACTAACAAGAGAAGAAAACATGGCAAAGAAGACTGTAGTAAACTAGCTGAACTAGAATAACATGGTATAAGTCTAGACAGTATAAAATGTAATCCCAGTGTGAGTCCAGTCCATATAATCCAATACTAGATGATTCCAGTACAAGATGAGTCCAGTAAAAATGAGTCCAGAAGTGATCCATGATTCCAGGGTAAGTCCAGACTATACTCTAACAGTGTGTTTTAAAATACTGAGATCAACATGTAAACGGCTAGGGGTAATCAGGCACATCGCACACTCGGCCAAGTGTGGGATGGCTAGCATTCCAGAATAGTTCCAAGGGAGGTGGTTCCAGATTTTAGGTATATTCACATGTCTACTCAAGTATTTCCCCGCCCACAAGTGAATCCATAATCCAACACTACAACCAGTATGAGTCCAGCCAATGATTCCAGAAATGATTCCAGTAGGGTGATGCCAGTAGTGATTCCAGATATAGAGGCCAGACATGAATAAATGAGTGTCGCATGTAATGGATCCAGCAATACTAATCGTATTTGTACAGAGAATCACATATAGCTAACTAGAACTGAAATACAGTAAATGACAAGTAAATGAAAGAACTATCAGAGAATGTACTCGCCTGACACTCTGGAAAGAGTAGTGTAATATCAGATGTCTGTACCAGGGTCACAATGTCCTAAAATAGAGTAATACAGTTATGACATGTCCAAAATAAAGGTAAATAAAATCTACAATGCAATCTATATGAATTCTAAGCCAATCTAGGTCAAACTTAAACTAAGTCAAATCAAGTCATATTAGGTCACAAGAAGTTAAACTAAGTCAAATAGAGTCAAACAAGGTCAACAAGTCAAGGTTAGTCAAATCTAGGTTAAAGTCAACTCTTGGTCAACATTCAAAACAAACTAGTCAAATATTAGTCAACATGATCAATCTGGGTCAAGTCTAGGTCAAACTTAGACCAACTAAGGTTTTGGTCAAACAAGACTAGTCAACAAGGTAATTAGGTCAATCTTGACTAATGGCCAACTTCTAGTCAACCCCTAAGACTAACACCAATCATGACACAACTCCTAAGTATACCACTTAACCCCATACATATCTTAATTTACATAGGGCTATCCATATAACCCATATGGTCAAGCCTAATCAACAAGTTAGGGTTAGTCAAATCTAGTCAAACTAGTTGTTTTAGGTCATTCCTAGTCATTTCTAGGTTAACTAGGTCACTTTTGACCTAAGGTTGACTTTGGTCAACCCTTAGTCAACAAGGGTCAACATGTTGGGTTTTGGGCCATTAGGGCTAAATACTTGGCCATAGGCCATAGTCATAGGTTTTCCATAGAACCTATACCTAGTAGTTATACATATATATATATATATATCTATATATATAGACTCTATCTACCTACTACCCATATGTCAAAATAGGAATACTATATATAATACAAACCCACATACATATATATATATAATATCACTACATGAGAACTAATACAAATATATATATATCATATATATATACACATATATATATATATATATATAAAACCTATTTATATATTACATATATATATATATAGAGAGGGATATAGAGTGAGAGAGTGAGAATGAGAGAGGGACAGTGAAAGAGAGTGAGATTGAACAGTGAAGGGGGAGTGAATGGGCTGGACTGGAATGGGGGGGTTCATATTTCCTGAGACAGGAATCAGCCCCCAACCCAACACACACAAATACAGACCTACATATATACACATATGTATACACATGTGTACACACATGTAATTACACCCAAAACTTCATCTACACACACACACTAATATATATATAACATGTTCACTAACTAATAACACATCATTATATGCAAAAATCATCATTAAAATACAATCAAAATTCATTTTTTTACAAAACTGGAAAATTTACAGAAACTGGAAATAGGACAGCAAACCTTCGACTTAGGTTAGTTCAAACTCCACCTAAACCGAACTATGATGGCCTAAGGTTGGTTGGTAAAGATAGCCCCTAGGTTAGTCTAGGTCCCTAGTAGCCTGACACGGTGTTACGACACGACACGGCGTGTCCACGCAGGTTTAAAGTCGTACGGGTAAATTAGACACATACTGATACAGTACGTATCACACACGATTTCAAATCGTTCTAGGACACGACACAAGGCGACACAGGCCTCGTGCTCGTGCCCAGAGGTGCGCCTAGGGTTGGGCTTCTTGTCCATGGGCTTGATACGCGTCCACGTATCGTGTAGAGGGGACACGACACACGTATCAGAAGCCCTAAAATACGTGTTCAGACTGCGTGTCAGTGTTTTTACGTGTCTCATGTTCGCGACACGGGACACGTAACACCACGTCGTTGTGTCCAATGTGTTCGCCTATGGATAGGCTTCGTGTCCATGACACTACGAAGTGTCCACGTGTCGTGTACAGTGGACACGACACGCTCAAAGTCGAGTGTCTGTGTGTGTACACTGTGTATAGAACGACCCTTCATGAGTCGATTTCGTGTCCGACACGACACGAGCACACCCCAAATTTTGGGTACGACTTGTCAGTCAATGCCCCTACGTGCATGCCAAATGGCAAGTGTCCAAGTGGTGTATGTGTCGAGAAAACGTGTCTATGTAGCAGGACATATTTACAGTGTAAATGCATGTGTCCAGTGTGTTGTGTCCGAGAGCTTTGTGTCCAGTTTTGGACACGACACAAGCTCAAAATGTGCTCAATGTATAGGGGTTAGGTTTAGCTAGGTCTAGGCTAGAATTTGGTTCAAAAACATTTGGAAAACAGTGTGTATTTTATACTATGACAGTGAGCAATTTACACTAAAATTCAATGATTTAACAAATAGGATACGTGTCCGATACAACACCAAACAAACCCTAAAATTTACAAAACCTAAAAACAGGGCTAGGGTTTACCTAGATGCATGCAATTGTGAAGAAAAACACTATATTAACAAGGTTTAGGAATAATTACCTCTTGGTGCACAAATTCTTGAATTTTACTAAATGAGGGTGTGTATCCTCTAACCTCAACTTTTCCTTGCTTGATGAAACTTTAGTAGCACACTTCCCTAGGCTTCCTTAGATTGTAGGTGACCTAATGGAGAAAACTAGAGGTTCAAAGCTTGTGTAATAAGAAAGTTATGGTCAAAAGAGTGGAAGGTTTTCTAGGTTTTTCTTGGTTTTTGATTTCTCATGAAACTTGTTTTTTTTGAACTAAGTGTTAACTTTAAAGGAGAGAGGGGGCAAGGGGCTGTCATGGGGTTACTTGGCCGGCCACAAGGCAGGGGGGGTTCAAAGCTTCATGGTTAAGGCATAGACTTTGTTGCCAAAGTCTTGATATTTTGAGTGATTTTAGGAAAAAATCCTAAAAGGTGATTTAGATATTTCTAATACCTTGACTAAAAGGAAAAATCATTCTCCTAGTCATTCTATGGTTATTGCTAACCTATAGATTAGGGTAACTAGGTTAGGGATTATCAAGTCACTAATCAAAAGTCCACGAATAGTAAAATCTCACTAATCCTACTTAATTTCTAGAAAATTACCAAAATACCCCTTAGGCTAAAAATCATAATTTGATGTTCTAAAAGCTTGGGTAGGCTCACATGATCATGTTTAGTCTCTAGGTTAAATAACCTCTATGGTTACACTAGGGTTTATACTAGTAAATCACCAAAGTCATAAGTCATGACTTTAGAAAATAGTTTTAATCAAACTAAAATTTACCAAAAATCATACCATGACTAAAACACCATTATTAATTAATAAATTAATAAAATTTTCAAAAATAACCCATTTTTATAAAAATTGGGTGTTACACCCCTGGGGAGGTTCAGGCAGCTGCTGAGGACGACACCTTGCTTAGTATAGATAGCTTAGTCTCTTCTCTTTTCATGTTTAGCTGTTGTCTTTATTTTCAGAGTTGTATATTTTTTTAGAGATATTGAAACTGGTAGACGTTGAGATTTGTATTCATTCTGTTGTGCCTCAGTTGAGGAGTTTCTTATCTATTTCCATCGTGCTACATCCTACCTTAGTTTGTGATTGAGTTGTACCTCTGCGTTGGACTCCTTTTGGAGAGTATTGCTTGTTAGCTAGTTATAGTTCATGACCTAGAACAGCATTCTACTGCCGACACTGTGGCGTAGGCTGGGCGCTGTTACGTACTCGTACCCTCACGGTGGGTGCGGGTCGTGACACCGGAGTCGTGGACAAGAAGACGCGGCTAGGGGGCGATCGCCAAGACGGAGCTCTCCATCATCATCATCATATATATATATATATATAAATATATATATATATATATTTTTTTTCATCATATATATATATATATATATATATATATATTTTTTTTTTTTTTTTTTTAATATATATATATATATATATATGTATTTCCAATTTACTACAAATATATATATATATATATATATATATATATATATATATATATTTGTAAATGAAAAGTGAATTTAAATATATAGTTTCCTATGAACATGTACTAAATGTAGTCAAATTTTGTAATTCCTTTTTTTCTATGTTTCATGTTCAATTTTCTTTTTTGTTTGAATTCATAGTATATTGTTTTGCATACTTAGAAAGAATTTTGGGAATATTGGAAAAAAGAAAGAAAGAAGAGAGAATCAAATTTGTCGTAGGAATTTCAAATTCTTGCGAGTGGATAAACCCCTCCTCACCCGAGCCGTTCAACCCAGCACATCACCGCTATTTTTTCTTTTTGGCGGTGTTACTCATTCATATTTGATTGAAATCAAAACCCTATCCCACAAATTCAAAATTTTCGCAATGCCCTGTTAGATTCTCCTTAGGATTACATCAAATATAGCTCAAACAGGAGAAACGAATCCAAATTAGTTTTTTTAAGCATCCTATATATATAGAGATATTTGATCGGATGATCTTTTCATCCAAAGCCCGAACCAGAGAACCTCGGAGCAACGCGAAGCTGACCCTAATCTCCATGAGCCCTGTCCAGCCCCACGACCCGCTTGCGCCACCGCAAGGTGTACCGAAGGTCGCCAACGCCACCCCATGGCCAACAGCAAACAAGGAGTCCCCTGTTTTGAGCGATTCCAGTTACCCCTATTCACAACCAAATTTTATCTTCGATACTCGATCATTTTTAGTTTTGTAAACTCCTATGGAAACCTAATATGATCCTCTAGGAGACCAAGTGATTAGGTTTTAGGGAAGTCGAACAACCTGCCCGTGAAATTGATGCCAAGTCGAGAAAAACTGCCCAAGAACAGTACATTAAAAACAGTCCCAAATCCCCTATTTGGTAGATAGATTTTGAACAAACCATTAAGAGTTTTTGAAAACCAATTGAAAATAGTCCTAGACAACCTATAAGGCTTCAAAACCCTCTCATCGAGTTTGAGGTTCATTTACTAGCTCACTCGCGGGGCCTGCTGCGTTTAGGTATAAGCCCTATTAATCCACCCGAGAAAAGAGTGGAAAGTAGATTCATTATAAAAATAAAGAAAGACGGTCGTATTGATATCCTCTATCCAAGGATCTGCAGAAATCAGATGGATGGTCAACCCGGACCAAACAAATGATCAAAATTCAGTTTCATCGACTGTGCATCGAGAAATAGGATCCAAAAAATTGATAATTTTTTTCAAAAAATTGTAGAATTTTTGAAAATTTTCCGATACGACGTGTGCTCCGACAAATTGGGCGATATGATCGCAACCTATGAGCATCAAAAGACGCATATGGATGTTGTCAACATGTGGGATTCGATGAAACTCGATTTCATCGTGTATGTACGGCGAAATCGAGGCGTATCAGTCGAAATATCCCGTATCGGTCCTTTTGTAAACTAGCCCACAACTTCGTGCATGTTCATCATATCGAGAAAAAACTTGAGCCAACAGGACCGTGTCACATTTTTGGTCCGGTGAGCCAAGTTTGGTCTGATTCTGAGAAAGTCGACCGGAACGCTATATTGACGGGCCCGCGACCCGATCCAATGGCCGAATTTGTACACGGCCACTGGAATCCAACTTTGAACGTACGGTTGGGTTCATATCGTCAAACCGAACCCTTAGACTTATAGTTTGATAACTTTAGAGACCGTAGATACTAGCACGCTTTTCGGTGTAAAGCGGGTTCAATGACGGATATCATTTTTATCCAAAATTACGATTTTGCCCCTATGTCCAAAATTGGACATTTGGGTAGACGTTTTTAGATATCTCTTTTATACCAAACACGTTCATGATATTTATTTCAGCATTCAGAGACAATTGAGGGAGTTTGACTCTTGCAGCTCACTGAGTGGTTGGATGTTGTTGGTTTTGCGTGCTACCCCTAGCAAACTGGACTATTTTGGACGCGATAGTATTATCGGTTTCACCCGCAAAGGACCCCAAGCGAGTACATTTCTAACAGTTTTCATATTTGATAACTTCTATGATTCGTGTATTTAGTATTGTCTTACATTGATCTTCTGTTGATTCTCGACACGATGGATACACGATGTAGTATGTATGGATTCCTTTTATGTTATATTTTGTGATTACTATGTTCGTGTTCATGAACTGTTTGGATCCATTGGTACTAGTCGGGCGAGAAAATACATTAGTAGACATGTAAATATATCCAAAAACATCCTATTTGTCTATTCGTGTCTGATAGCAGTCGTACACTTCATGTGCGAGGTGCCGGATTTATCCCTTAGCCATTTACATGTGGAAAGGGTATTTCAACTCACTAGTTAGATACAGTTTTGCTATATTACTGGTTCAGTTTTCAGTCGTTTATTACTATTACTTCCTTATCTTTATTACCATACTCTCTTGCTTTTACTCGCATGTTTCATACCATGATTCTCTGTTTATCCACCCATCATGTATTTCTGTATTATTTACTATTTTGTAGATTTTGTCAATTATTGGAACTGCTATTAGAATGTATTCATTCCATTCCTGACTGAAAACCAAATTTTCAGGTTAGTCGCGACTATTCGTAGCATTGGTAACGACATGGGTATGTTGGAAGGCTAACCTAGAAGACTAGTTAAATAGATTAGTTGTTTCATTTTATTTTGTAAGACTTGTAAATTCTTCAAATATAAATTTTGTAAATGTTTGTATTTAATGTAGCAATGTGAATGAGCAAATAAAGTTATTATTTTATTTTAAGCATTGTGGCTAGACAGTGTACTACTGTCGATACCGCGACGTAGGCTAGACTTGCGCACGCACTCGCATCCGTAAAGTGGGTGCGGGTTGTGACACTAGAAAAGGCTTTAGTCTTTTGGTTTAGCAAAAAACAAAATTCTATAGCATTATCAACAACTGAAGGTGAGTATATCGCCATAGGACGTTGTTGTGCCTAGATTTTGTGGATGAGGCAAACCCTAGAAGACTATAATCTGTACTACACTAAGATTCCCATTTACAGTGTTATAGCACTATTAATTTGACTAAGAACCCAGTATGTCATTCACGCACTAAACACATAAAAATACGTCACCACTTTCTATGTGATCATCAATAACACGGTGATATCAGTCTAGAGTTTATTGACATAGATCATCAACTGGTAAGTATATTCACAAAACCACTAGCCGAAGATCGTTTCAACAATCTGCGTCGAGAGTTAGACATACTTGAATTTTCAGAGTTGTAATGTGTTATGATTATTAAAAATACTTAAAAACTTAAGATTCAGCGATTTATTAATTAAAGTTATTTTGGGTACAAGTCGAAAGGGTCCTTCTATCAACAAGGCATAAAAGCCTAAGCGACACGGTACGAAGTGTCTTCGGATTACCGCTAGCTGGAATCCGGCCCCTACAGCTAACCCAAGGTAATAGATATTAATTAAATCAAAGAATTATAAGTTTATAGGCTATTTTTATAATTCATTACTCAAATATGACCTAAAATACAAGTTGTCGAACTCGGACTGAGTTCTGACCGAGTTCAGGCCGAACTCTATGAGGACACTTTTTATAAATAGCACCGCAAACAGAAGCCCCCTTTCTTCTATTCTTCTTCCTCCTCAAAGTGCAGTTGCCTGAACCTCAAAAACCCTTACCTAGGTTCTAGAAATCTACTTCCCAAGCTTCCAAAGTTGATTTTTCTTGGATCTAAGGCTCTAAGAAGGCGTTCTCTACTGTTTTTGATCTCCATTGAGGTATATCTCTTACTTTTTCTTTCTCAATTTCATGACTCCTAGAATCTTTATGAGGAAGAAAACTAGAGACACTGCCTCATCTTCCACATTGAAATATGAACCGATCAACGTGTTCAGTCCCTCTCGTCCCGATGACGATGAGGGCTATGACACGATACTCTTTGTTCATCCGAGAGATCATCCCTTTGGTTCGATCAATTTTAGTACCGAAAAATTTGCTCGGGTAAAACGATAAACTTTAACTTTTTTTGGAATATGATGTTACTTTTGAAACCCTAGGACTTCATAAATTTCTAGAGATTTTAAATTCAATTTATGATAATGCAGTCTGTAATTTTTATTACAACATGCAAGAAGCAGACGATTGCATTCATTCATATGTTAGTGACAAGGAATTTGAATTTAACTCTGCCGACTTAAGTGAGTATTTCTTAATGCCAGACATTGATGACGCTCTCGTCGACATTACGAAGGTTTAATTTCCAGTCGACATGACCCTGAGTCCTTCAAGGTCGCATTGTGTCATCCAGATCCAGATTCCCAAAAATGGTTATTCGTACGCCACATTAACCAATAATTTTATGAACTTCATCGCATTATCATTTCATCTCTTCTACCTAAGACATGATCCATTGACGAGATCACGCTCTTAGAGTTATCTGCTATGTATAATATCCACTTCGTTATTACCTTTTCTCTTTTCAAGACTATGATATCCTTTATGACCATCTGTCGGAGGACGGGCCGTAATCTCCTCTATCCTATGTATTTGGTGGCCATCTTCCTAAAATTTGACATCGATTTAGAGTCTTATCCCATCTCTGGAATGCCTTCAGAGCTTCTTAGGTCTAGGAACTTTCCTCACCCTCATATTGATGCTCCACCTCCACCTCCACCTGCTCCAGTCGCAGCCCCAGCAGACGCTCCAACCCCTGCAGCTTTGGGTCATACCATTGACAAGCTCTATTAGCAGTTCGACACTTTTGTTACTCTCCACGGACAGCAGCGTCAGGCCAATTTGACTCGTTTTGGTGATGCTGAGTTTTGCCACATTTCTTAGGCTCAGGTCTTGAGAAATGCTTTGGCAGACATTCAGTGGACGATGGTTCACCATCCTACTGCTCCGACGACCATCACCTGGTATCCCAATTTTGATGGACCGAGACTTGGTGATGCTCCGTCGAATGCTTACTTCGATCGATGACCGCGTATTTTGATCCGACCGAGCCTTCTACTGTTGGTCCGCCTGCTGATCCTAGCTATTGGTGGTGCTGATAATTAATTTTGTTTGTCGTTTTAGACTAGTATTTTGTGTGACTTTGTCTGGTTGATGATGATGTAGTGACACTTATTTTTTTGCTTTTGGACTTGATTCTCTGTAGTGATTTTTATTTTATGCACTTTGGACCTCTCAGTTGTAGTCGCATTTTCATTTACATGAGTTGTTAGCTTTAATTTACTGCTGATTTTTTTCTGCTACTGTTGATGGTCTCGTATAATACTTGAGGTGTTGACTTGTTATATCACTATTTGGTATTACTCAATTTTTTGTTGATGTTTGATTCTTAAATTGCGGGGGAGCCATATTTTGAGTACATGACAAAGGGGGAGAAGAGCATATACCAAAATAAAATTTTCAAAAATTTCTTCAGACAAGTCAGGTATAAAATTCAAAGTTCAATATTATATTCGTTATATTTTTCGTATAGACTCAAAGTTTGTCAATTATCAAAATGTGGGAGTGTCACGACCCGCACCTGCTTTTCGGATGCAAGTGCGTGTCCAAGACAGCCTAGGCCGCAGTGTCAGTGGTAGAACGCTGTCTAGCCACGATGCTCAAAATTACATAAAATAATAACTTTCTTTGCTCATTCACAATAACTAAATTAAATTACAATATTCAAAGATTTACATTAGATTCCAAGTACAATGTCTCACAAATTATAAAAAAAACAACTAAATAAATACTCAACTATCTAACTAGTCTCTAGATTTGGCTTCCGCATATACCTATGGCTCCCCAAGAATCCGATGCTAATAGTAGCCACGACCAATCTGTAAAATGTTGGTTTCCAGTTAGGAATGGAACGAGTTCAAATTATTAAATGCAGCTTCAAGTATATGTTAACCACTATAAGACAATGGTTAGTCATAAAATACATGGTGTGAATATCCATAAAAAGTACCATGAAACATGAAGAATACCAAGCAGAAAAATATATGACAGCCGGTAACGAGTAGAACAGAAGAATATAACTATCTACGTGTTTTGAAGTACCTTTTCGATATGTGATCGGTCTAGGGACAGTTACACCACAAGGTCTAAGTTAATTATCAAGGTCTACTGTGTAGAAAATAAAACATAGGCTATGGTCTGATCACATATCTATTAGTACTTCCTCGTCCGGATATAATATACGAGATAATGACATGAACTGAAAGAGACAAGTGTTACCGTGTAACGAGCGTGTCAAAAACACGTAGACAGTTAAACCGAACCCTTAGACTTATAGTTTGATAACTTTAGAGACCGTAGATACTAGCATGCTTTTCGGTGTAAAGCGGGTTCAACAACGGATATCATTTTGATCAAAAATTACGATTTTGCCCCTATGTCCAAAATTGGACATTTGGGTAGACGTTTTTAGATATCTCTTTTATACCAAACACGTTCGTGATATTTATTTCAGCATTCAGAGACAATTGAGGGAGTTTGACTCTTGCAGCTCACTGAGTGGTTGGATGTTGTTGGTTTTGCGTGCTACCCCTAGCCAACTTGACTATTCTGGACGTGATAGTATTATCGGTTTCACCCGTAAAGGACCCCAAGCGAGTACATTTCTGACAGTTTTCATATTTGATAACTTCTATGATTCGTGTATTTAGTATTGTCTTACATTGATCTTCTGTTGATTCTCGACACGATGGATACACGATGTAGTATGTATGGATTCCTTTTATGTTATATTTTGTGATTACTATGTTCGTGTTCATGAACTGTTTGGATCCATTGGTACTAGTCGGGTGAGAAAATACATTAGTAGACATGTAAATATACCCAAAAACATCCTATTTGTCTATTCGTGTCTGATAGCAGTCGTACACTTCATGTACGAGGTGCCGAATTTACCCTTAGCCATTTACATGTGGAAAGGGTATTTCAACTCACTAGTTAGATACAGTTTTGCTATATTACTGGTTCAGTTTTCAGTCGTTTATTACTGTTACTTCCTTATCTTTATTACCATACTCTCTTGCTTTTACTCGCATGTTTCATACCATGATTCTCTGTTTATCCACCCATCATGTATTTCTGTATTATTTACTATTTTGTAGATTTTGTCAATTATTGGAACTGCTATTAGAATGTATTCGTTCCATTCCTGACTGAAACCCAATTTTTCAGGTTAGTCGCGGCTTTTCGTAGCATTGGTGAGGACATGGGTATGTTGGAAGGCTAACCTAGAAGACTAGTTAAATATATTAGTTGTTTCATTTTATTTTGTGAGACTTGTAAATTATTCAAATATAAATTTTGTAAATGTTTGTAATTAATGTAGCAATGTGAATGAGCAAATAAAGTTATTATTTTATTTCAAGCATTGTGGCTAGACAGTATACTACTGTCGATACCGCGACGTAGGCTGGACTTGCGCATGCACTCGCATCCGAAAAGTGGGTGCGGGTTGTGACACTAGAAAAGGCTTTAGTCTTTTGGTTTAGCAAGAAACAAAATTCTATAGCATTATCAACAACTGAAGCTGAGTATATTGCCACAGGACATTGTTGTGCCTAGATTTTGTGGATGAGGCAAACCCTAGAAGACTATAATCTGTACTATACTAAGACTCCCATTTACAGTGTTATAGCACTATTAATTTGACTAAGAACCCAGTATGTCATTCACGCACTAAACACATAGAAATACGTCACCACTTTTTACGTGATCATCAACAACACGGTGATATCAGTCTAGAGTTTATTGACATAGATCGTCAACTGGTAAGTATATTCACAAAACCACTAGCCGAAGATCGTTTCAATAATCTGCGTCGAGAGTTAGACATACTTGAATTTTCAGAGTTGTAATGTGTTATGATTATTAAAAATACTTAAAAACTTAAGATTCAGCGATTTATTAATTAAAGTTATTTTGGGTACAAGCCGAAAGGGTCCTTATATCAACAAGGCATAAAAGCCTAAGCGACACGGTACGAAGTGTCTTCGGATTACCGCTAGCTGGAATCCGGCCCCTACAGCTAACCCAAGGTAATGAATATTAATTAAATCAAAGAATTATAAGTTTATAGGCTATTTTTATAATTCATTACTCAAATATGACCTAAAATACAAGTTGTCGAACTCGGACTGAGTTCTGACCGAGTTCGGGCCGAACTCTATGAGGACACTTTTTATAAATAGCACCGTAAACAGAAGCCCCCTTTCTTCTATTCTTCTTCTTCCTCAAAGTGCAGTTGCCTGAACCTCAAAAACCATTACCTAGGTTATAGAAATCTACTTCCCAAGCTTCCAAAGTTGATTTTTCTTGGATCTAAGGCTCTAAGAAGGCGTTCTCTACTGTTTTTGATCTCCATTGAGGTATATCTTTTACTTTTTCTTTCTCAATTTCATGACTCCTAGAATCTTTAAGAGGAAGAAAACTAGAGACACTGCCTCATCTTCCACATTGAAATATGAACCGATCAACGTGTTCATGTTGGCCCAATGATTACATCGTATTTTTGAATATGGCTAATCAGTTAAGTTTAACATAATGATGTCACTAATATTCATATACTCACTATCATGTTGCTACTTAAACTTAGCATTGTCCTAATTATCCTATATTATATTGTTATGCTTGTATCGTACTGCAACATATTTTGCTTAGCATTGTCCTAATTGTCCTATATTATATTGCTATGCTTGTATCCTACTGCAACATATTTTGCTTAGCATTGTCCTACTTGTCCTATATCATATTGCTATACTTATTTCGTACTGTAACATATTTTGCTGGCCTAACATGTATTTGTAGACATGCAGTAAGCATGATCAAACATGATCTAAACAGGACATAGGCAATGAAGAATTAATGATGGAGCACAGACGGCGTCATACAAAGAGATTTCTTCGAACCGCCTAGCGACCTATCCGGGGCCTCGCACCGGGGCCTCACAAATTATAAAAAAACAACTAAATAAATACTCAACTATCTAACTAGTCTCTAGGTTTGGCTTCCGCATATACCTATGGCTCCCCAAGAATTCGATGCTAATAGCAGCCATGACTAATCTGTAAAATGTTGGTTTCCAGTCAGGAATGGAACGAGTTCAAATTATTAAATGCAGCTTCAAGTATATGTTAACCACTATAAGACAATGGTTAGTCATAAAAGAAATGGTGTGAATATCCATAAAAAGTACCATAAAACATGAAGAATACCAGGCAAAAAAATATATGACAGCTGGTAACGAGTAGAACAGAAGAATATAACTATCTACGTGTTTTGAAGTACCTTTTCGATATGTGATCGGTCTAGGGATAGTTACACCACAAGGTCTAAGTTAATTATCAAGATCTACTGTGCAGAAAATAAAACATATGCTATGGTCTGATCACATATCTATTAGTACTTCCTCGTCCAGATATAATATACGAGATAATGACATGAACTGAAAGAGACAAGTGTTACCGTGTAACGAGCGTGTCAAAAAATCAAGTATGATATAACTGAACAATGTAATATAAGAATTAATAATATTGACAAAAAATAATAAATATACTCGCCTGAGGTCCTTAGCTGGTGAAACAGATAGTACCATTGCGTTCAAAATCGTCCAATTGGGTGGGGTAGCATGCAAAACTAACAATACCCAACCACTCAATGAGCCACAAAAGTCAAACTCCTGCCATCGTCTCTGGATTCTATAATAGACATCACTAACGTGTTTGGTATAAAAGAAATGTCTAACAATGCCTACCCAAAAGTCCAATTCTGGACCTAGGGGCAAAATCGTAATTTCGGGTCAAAACGATATCTGCCATTGGACCCGCTTTGCATCAAAAAGTGTGCCAATATTTATGCTCTATAGTCATCAAACTATATGTTTAAGGCTTCAGTTTGACGATACGAACCCAACCGTATGTCCAAAGTTGGATTTCGGTGGGCTGTGCACAAATTCGCCCGTTGGATCGGGTCGCGGGCTCGCCAAAATAGCATTCCGATCGACGTTTTCAGAATCGGACCAAATTTGGCTCACAGGACCAGAAAAACGACACGGTCTTTTTGTCTCGAGATGACGAATGTGCATGAAGTTATTGTCTAGTTTGCAAAAAGGTCGATACGGGGTATTTTGACCGATACGTCTCGATTTCGTTGTGCACACACAACGAAATCGAGTTCTGTCGAATCCCACATGTCGACAACATCCATACGCATCTTATGACGCTCATGGGTTGTGACCATGTCGCCCGGTTTATCGGGGCACGTACCGTATCGGTAAAATTTCCCCCAACTTTACTGTTTAAAACTATTTTTATTTCACTTTTGAAATCGATTTTACCATGATATATGATAATAGAAGAAATAAAACTAATTACCAGGTATTAATCCTGGTTATATGGGCTACCACTCTTGTTTAAGTGGATTTAAAAAAAATTTATTATCCTGTCCAAGATTCTCCTTCCAAAACAAGGTTTTCAAACTCGAAACTGCCAATATGACAACATTAACCAGTGTGGTTTTCTTCGCAGTTTGGAGAGATTTTTTGATTAATTCCTTGGGTTAGAATTTAATCTAATTGTCAGGGATCGAAGGGAGTTATATGGGCTTTGCATAGGAATTTTTAGGTCGAATATTGGTTAAGCGAAGGAGAAAAAATTGGGGAGAGAAGTTGGGTACCTGACTGTTGCGAAGGAACAGTCTGCTCTGTTTAGGATCGGTCCGACGACTGGGCGGCACTCCGGTGCAGCTATGGTGGCGTGCGGCAGCAGGAAAGGGTCGCCGAGATGAGAGGGTGGCCCTGGGTGATCACGAGATCAAGTCCTTTTAGGGTCGTCGGGATGAGAGGGTGGCAGAAAAGGGTCGCCAGGATGAGAAGGTGGCCCTGGGTAGTCATCGGGATGAGAGGGTCGCCGGCGACTGGGCAATGCTCCGGTGGCCGCCCGCCTCCTCCCTTCCTCCCTCATCCCCCCTTCTCCGCATGGCGGCTCTCCCTCGGGAGCGGCCGTGTGAGCTTCACCCTGACCTCATCGCCGTCTTCGGACCTCCCCCGCCCTCAGCTCCTCGCCTCCTCCCTCCCCTTTCCTCCTTTCAGTTCACCTCGGCCTTCCCCCTCCTCCGCCCCATCACCTCGTCACCCATGCGCCCTATCCGCCCTCCCCTCCACCTCCATACCCGCTCCCGGCTTCCCCCGTTCCTTCCTCCCCCCACCGTCCTAGCCGGAGCACCGCCTAGTCCAGGCCGGCTCCAGGGCGGTGCACGGTGTCCCTCTTCCGCCTCCTTGGGGGAGCCAGCAGCTTCCAGCTCGCTGTCCCATCGGTCAATTTTGGGATCGGTGGGCGTGGGCCAAATCTTACCTTCATATTCGATTTTCGAATCTTCCGCTCTTTCGCTTGAGCGGGCTAGCTTAAGGCCGGGGGTTACGCTGCTATGCGCCCCCGAGCTTATGGGCGCATATGGATGCCCTGTTGTGGGCGCATATGGAAGTCCCCCCTAGCGGGCGCATCCCTCTGCCACCCCTATCCTTCTTCAGAGGGCGCATACGGCATGGCTCCATCGGGCGCAGATGGATAGGCCATGGTGTGCGCATACACAGGTTCTCCACCCGTGAACGCATGCCCCCTCCTCCATCATGCGGGCGCGCTTGGCGGCTCTCCTCCTCCCCATTCGGGCTCATGGCCCATTCCAGCGGCCTCGGGCGCATGCCCTCTTCCCTCGGATCCGAACGTATGGCACATGCGCCGTGCTTCGGGCAATAGGCCCTTTTCCATTGTAGGCGCATGGCCCCTTCCCACCGCCTTGGGCGCATGGCCCACTCCTCCAGAGCCGGGCATTCCGCCGCCTTCTCTAGTTGGGTGTCCAGCAGCCTCTTCGGCCACTGGGCCCACGTCGCTCGTTGGCCCATCGGGCGCTGCTCCCTCTCCCCACATGATCGCCCTTCCGTCGACCTATTCGGACGCCCTAGCTGGCATCGGACCTTTTGCCTCGTCGCCCGGCTTGGCTTCCGCTTTTCCCTCCAATCAGGGTTCGTCATCTGCTCCCTGCCGCGAGCTTCCGGCGGACCTTCTTACCTTTGAGGCCAGTCTGCGGGACATGGTCCTCATGTGCGGGCCTCCCTCCTTACTGGCGAGTCCCACCTCCCCTCCGTCCAGCCCTCCTCCTTCCGCTCTCCCCCTTTTCATCGGCCCCGGAGCCCCCGCCCGGCCCCGGCTTCTAAGCTGAATGTTGCTTCGCCCTTCCTGACCTCCCTTATCGTGCCATCCAGCGGCGACGTCCTGGATCTCCCCTCTTCATCAGGTATCCCGCAACCCTCTTATGCCGACAAGTTACGCCCGGACCGTTCAGCCAAGAAGGGCTTCTTATTCCCCGACGTCCCACTTCCTGATGTTGTGTACCCTTCAGAATCTCCGGTGCCTAAGGTCCCATTTTCAGAGCAGGAACCGTCCTCCCTTTCTACCTCCTTCCCCCACACCTTCGTCCTCAAATTTTTTTCGGCTACCCAAAACTTGACCGGGTCAAGGAGGTTATTGCCAGCTGGCAGCTTTCTGCAGAATACAGGATAGCATCCCTGGACCTCAGGCATATTTTGCTGCACCTCTCCTCTGAGCTTGACCACAGGACCGTATGGTTCAAGGGCACCGGTAGGGTTGACTCCCACCAGATGAAGATTATCAGGTGGTCGGCGGGCTTTAACACCAAAGAAGACTCAGCGAAGGTTGCGGCCTGGGTGACCCTCTCCAACCTGCCCCTAATCTGCTTCATTCCAGCGGCCCTCAAACGGATCGCCAACTCCTTCGAGACGTATGTGGCCACAGCAGAGGAAACAAGTAATCTTACTAAAGCTCACTACGCTAAAATCTGTGTAGAACTTGACCTCACCAATGAGCCCCCCAATCATATCCTCCTTGAGCTAGGCAACCAGACCCACACCCAGCAAATAGTCTACGACAACCACATCAACTTCTGCAAACACTGCCACTTGCGAGGGCACCTAATAAAATACTGTTTTTGCCTTCACCCAGAGCTCAAGAGGAAAACAGACAGGAAAGAAGCCCCTGTTCGAGTCAGCAAGACTCAACAACTGTAGCACAACCTTTCCCTGCTAATGCTGCCAAACACCCATGTCAGATTCGAGGAATATGAAGGCACGCCGATCAAGGTAGCCTCCCCTAGCACAACATTGATTCATGGTTCCCCCTCATCCCTCCCCCTCTCCAATCAGTTCAACGTCCTTGACACGGGAGCCATGGACTCCTCTCAGGAGCTCGCTGTCCATGGAGATTCTGATGAGCCCATTGAACCGAGCTCAGAGAGGATGTTACCCAGTGATATCCCCAGGGATGCTGCTGAGGAATCCCTCCTCGACCCCCTAACTGCCCCAATCAAGATAGCGGTCAGCCATCCCTCTGGCGATGTGCTTTCCGTCGAAGAAGCCCTAGCCATCCTGGGTCCAGAATAGGTCCTTAGAGGACAACAGGTCATGGCCGCAGGATTTCCCCTCCAGTCTGCGGGAGTTCTATTCGAATGCCCAGAAGACACCCTCATTATCCCCCTAGGAGAGGCCATCCTGGATTCTATCGAAGAAAGGCTACAACCCGTAGAGGATACCCCTCCATCACTGTCACACCCCGATTCCGTAGAATCGATAGTCGTCCCCAGGGCGTGATGCTGTGCGAAACTAAGTTACGATCGCACAAGGCATAGTCATATGGTTATCCGAAACACAACATCAAGTTAGAGTACGCAGAGAAATTGATCGACACATTTGAAATAGAAGTAGACTTTTTTATTGATAATAAAACTATCTTTACATTGACTCCATTACAATCATTATCGCACGGGCTACAACATGACTCGACTTACAAAACGAACGCTGATGAGATAGTCGTTCCATACATTACATCCCTTTTTACAAGCAAAATAGTTACACTTTCCACCTGCGATCGAGGGAAGTCGAGTCGCCATCTATTCTTCTTTGTACTGAGTGCGGAGTCATCAAAAGGATTTCAGAACACAAGCCTTCACACGCGGACAAGGCTTCAAAAGTGTTCACACCGCCTTGAGCTTTAAGTGGCACGCCCTTCGTGGGTCGGGGTACCTGCGTGGAGAGCGAGGATTAGTACATTACACTTTGTACTGGTGCGTGGCTATATAAGTTCCACGCTCTCATTTGGTTGAAGAGTTTATATGACTTAGCTTGTGAATGTTTCTAACCATCCTAATGAATTTCAAACAAGCATATGACAAGCATAATGTGAAAATACGTTAGAACTTACCCACGGTGAGCCACGCCGCGCCTTATGAGACTTACCATGTTCTTTCTTGTCAATTGTTATCATTTACATACCAAGTACAATATTACGTGTTATTGGTCACTGGTATGACAAGCCATCCTGGACTATAGCTTTGTTAACCGGGGACCTTGCAGCGCAAGTAGTGAGCCCCGCTGCAAGTCCCTGCTTAACCCATGCTATCACCCAGTATAGCTATACCGTGTTTCCTCCTAGGCCGAGTCGGTCCCGTGGCCCCGGGTTGTCGCTCGAGGAAACTCTCTCCTTGTCGACAAGTTGGCCAATGACCGAGTTAAGACATTATTTAGTTATTAAGGTATTGCCTACGTTTACTTTGAAAACTTGGTCATTTTACCGTGTCCACGTCTTTGCGTTCATTCTTTCATTCGCAACAACACTGTCAATTTACCTAAGAAGGGGTCGAGAAGAGAAGGGTCAGCCACTCACCTTGAGTTTACTTCAGGCGAGATAACTTGTTGGTCGCGCTAGACGTCGCCTACGTGATTACCTGAAATCGCACAAGCAACCGATTAGAATAATGCAATATTCAAGAAGTTCGATAGGAAATGTAAGTTCGAAATGTAAGCCATGAAAACCATCAAAAACATTCACGAAAATGCATTCAGAAAACAAAACCAAAACCAACGCAAACGGCATGAAAAGCAGAGCAACGGGAGGTCTCTTCCGACTCAGCCGCAGAGTCAATCCATGAGGCACAACCCGCTGAATATGGGACTTGGTTCCGAAGAAGCCATTCCATAACGGGGAATGGATCTTAATTCAACCGTTTCCGTTCGATCGACTCGATCGATTCCGACCAATCGGTCCCGCCCGAATCGATAGCGACAGTATTCCTTTCTTGCGCACCCCGTGGATGGAGTACGGGACACGATCTAGGGATGAGGCACTACACCATAACCAACTAAGAAAAAGTTTTGTCCTCGAAACTTAAGAACAGAACCTACCTCTATGAAAATAATGAAGGAAACCTTTCCTTCATCTCTGACTCGAGTTCCCATGTCGACTCTTCCGTCGCATGGTTCCTCCAGAGTACGCGAACAAGAGGGATCGTTCAATTTTGTAGCAGCTTATCCTTGCGTTCTAAGATTTGAACTGGGACTTCAACGTAGGATAAGTCGAACTTTAGCTCTGACTGGCCAAAATCTACCATGTGGCTAGGGTCGTGCACGTACTTCCGCAACTGAGAGACGTGGAAGACATTGTGCACACCTTCAAGCGCCGGAGGTAGGGCAATTTTATAGGCCACGGGAGCGACCCGCTCGAGTAATTCGAACGGTCCAACAAATCTCGGACTCAGCTTTCCCTTCGTGCCGAACCGAGTAACTCCTCGCATGGGCGACACCTTCAGGAACACGTGATCGCCCACCTGGAACTCAAGCGGTCTTCGATGGATGTCGTCGTAGCTCTTTTGCCGACTCTGTGCAATCTTCAGTCTTTCCTGAATTAGCGTGACCTTTTCCACAGTCTGTTCCATCTGCTCCGGGCCGAGTATCTGCCGTTCCCCGACTTCATCCCAGCAAATGAGCGATCTACACTTCCGGCTGTACAAAGCTTCATACGGTACCATTTGGATGCTGGACTGGTAGCTATTATTGTATTCAAATTTTGCCAGCGGTAGGTGGACGTCCCAGCTTGATTTGAAGTCAATTGCGCAGAGTCGTAGCATGTCTTCGAGAATCTGATTAACGTGCTCCGTTTGGCCGTCGGTCTAAGAATGGTAAGCTGAGCTGAATGGTAAGCTGAGCTGAACTGTAACTTAGTACCCAGCGCCGACTGAAGGCTACTCCAAAATTGTGACATGAACCATGAATCCCGATCAAAGACGATGGATACTGGAACTCCGTGCAGCCATACTATCTCGTCAAGATAAATCTGCGCCAGGTGATCAACGCTCCAAGTATCTTTGATGGCAATAAAGTGCGCTGACTTGGTTAATCGATCAACGATGACCCAGATGGCGTCGTTCTCCCGTGGTGTCTTCAGCAGGCCAACAATAAAGCCTATAGTGACGTGATCCCATTTCCACTCTGGAATAGCAAGGTTCTGCATCTCCCCGCCCGGTCGCTCATGCTCAGCTTTCACCTGCTGACAGGCTATTCATTGTGACATGAAGAGCGCCATATCTCTCTTCATCCCGTGCCACCAGAAGGTCGTGCGGAGGTCCTTATACATCTTGGTACAGCCTGGATGCAAGGTATATTTTTGCATAATGCGCCTCCGACATTATCTCCTTTCGTAGTTCTGAATCATCCGGAACACATAGTCGGCCATTTAATCTCAGCACGCCGGTCTTATCTTCCGTAAAGTCGGTCGCACTGCCTGTTGAAATTCGCTCGCACATCTTCTTCAGGTACGGATCATCCTTCTGAGCCGTCATGATCTTTTCCAGAAAACTCGGCTCTAACTATAGCTGCGCCAACCGTACATCCCTGAATCGAATCCGGAGGTCGATACCCATTTCTTCTAGATCTTGTAGTAGTCTGCGGTCGATGGATAGTAAGGCAAGATATTTTTGACTCAGAGCGTCCGCCACAACATTTTCCTTGCCCAAAGTGTAGTCGATCGTCAAGTCATAGTCTTTGATCAGTTCGAGCCAGCACCTCTGTCGCAAGCTTAATTCCTTCTGGGTGAAGAGATACTTGAGGCTTTTGTGGTCGGTATAGATCGCGCACGCCACGCCATATAGATAATGATGCCACAATTTCAACGCAAACACAATCGCCGCTAACAACAAGTCGTGCGTAGGATAGTTCTTCTCGTGCGGCTTCAACTGTCTGGAGGCAAAGGATATCACCTTATTTCGCTGCATGAGCACACATCCCAAGCCCTGGCCTGAAGCATCGCTGAATATCTAAAAACCCTCTGGCCCATCCGGAAGTGCGAGGATAGGTGCCGAAATTAGTCTCTGTTTTAGCTCCTGGAAGGAAGCTTCACAGTCATCTGACCACTTATACAAGACTCCCTTTTGAGTGAGGCGAGTCAATGGCGATACAATCTTCACGAAGCGTCGATAGTATCCCGCCAAACCAAGAAAGCTTTGAATCTTACTAGCACACGTAGGCCGCTTCCAATCAGCAACAACTTCCACTTTCTTCGGATCGACTGCAATGCCTTCGGACGAAATAATGTGACCAAGAAAGGATACGCTGCTTAGCCAAAATTTGCACTTACTCTGCTTTGCATACAACTTATTCTCTCGAAGTGTCTGGAGCACGGCCCGTAGATATTCTGCATGTTGTGCCCTGTCTTTCGAGTAGACGAGAATATCGTCAATAAAGACTACCACAAATTTATCAAGAAAGGGTTAAAATACCCGATTTATCAGATCCATGAAGGCGGCAGGGGCGTTCGTCAGGCCGAATGGTATCACCAGGAACTCGTAGTGGCCGTACCGAGTGCGAAAGGCTGACTTTTGTACGTCGTCTGACTTGATCTTGAGTTAATGATAGCCTGAGCGGAGATCAATCTTCAAAAATACCGAGGCGCCTTACAGTTGATCGAATAAGTCGTCTATACGGGGCAATGGGTACTTGTTCCGGATGGTGGCCTTGTTCAGCTCTTGAAAATTGACGCACAGACGCATGGACCCATCATTTTTCTTCACGAACAATACGGGCACTCCCCACGGTGAAACACTAGGCCGAATAAATCCTCTGTCGAGTAACTCTTGTAACTGGACCTTGAGTTCCTTCAGCTCGGTGGGGGCCATTCTGTACGAGGCCTTGGAAATCGGTCAAGTATCGGGGAATGTATCGATGTTGAACTCAATTTCTCGGTCGGGGGGCATGCCGAGTAGCTCGTCCGGGAACACATCGGGGAATTCTGCCACAACGTCGGTCTGATCCACGTTTGTACCATCCTGTCGCATGTCTCAGACGGACGCCAAATAGCCTTCGCACCCAGAATACAGCATCCTTCGAGCAGAAATTGTCGAGATCAGCATGCAGGTCGACGACGCCTCACCACACGAAAAGCAGAATTCAGGCACTCCTGGTATGCGGAAGATGACCGTCTTTTCGGCGCAGTTTATGGTTGCGTTGCACGGTCCGAGCCAATCCATTCCCAGAATGATGTCAAAGTCCTTCATGTCTAGAACTATCACGTCAAGACTGATCTTTTGACCGCCGATACAGATAATCCCATCGGCGTAGGCTAAGTTTGTGAGTATTGGTGTGCCCGAAGGTGTACTTACGCTAAGGTCGAGATCTAATGATATTACAGAAAATTTATGCTCGGCGGTAAAGTCCGCCGATATAAAACTATGCGAAGCACCTGAATCAAATAGTACAAGAGCAGGCACGTTATTAAAATTTAGTATACCTGTCACGACCGTATCTGATGCAAGCACTTCATCTCGAGTAATGGCGTAGACGCGACCCTGGGCAATGGGGCGTCGGGCTTGGTTGTTGGGTTGAGTGGGCTGAGGAGGTCGGGGCACCTGTCCTCGATTCTCTTGACGGTGTTGTTGTGGTGGTACGTTGGGATGATTTGGTTTCCGAATCGGGCAATCTCGAAATTGGTGCTGTAACGTCAGTATTTCGGAATACGTATCTTAATTAGGCGTATATGTATTTCGAACCTGTATTTTATTTTCTCAGATTCTGGCCTGTAATGGTGTTTTGGCTTAACTTGCAGATTTTTGGTTTTCTCATAAAATGGGTTTTTGGACCCGGCGTGGTTTTATTTTATGAAGAAGGAATTGGTTTGGTTTGGTTTAGTATGTATTGGACCACCCTAGTTAATCTCCACCCTCAACACAACACACCATCCCTCATTAAAACCCCACCTAACTTTCTCTCTCCTTATAACTTCCATTAATTTCTTCATCTTCTTCTTCCTTCCTCTACACAACACCCAACACCATAGGCAAGTGCACCTTGCTACCAAATAAGCACCCCATTTTATTTGTCCATTAGCTAGATTAGGCCATGGTGAACAACATTAGAACTTGGCATTTTGTGATTTGGAGCTTCCATTTTTCTAGATCTAAGTTTTAACCATTTTTTGGATTTTCTTGGTTTTGATCTATTAAACTTAGATTTTTCCTTATTTTGAGGCTTCCATGTGGAAGAGAATTCAATTTTACACAAGTTAGAATTTTGAAAATCCAAATTTTGTTTTGATTTGGCCAAGTTATGGATTTTGGAAAATCTTGGTGTTCTTGAGGTTCTCTTCTCAGCTTGCTGGAGAAGATGATCCTCGGCCAGCGCTCTTTAGCGCAAGGCTGAACCGCGCAACTTCCTCCTCGGCCAGCGCTCTTTAGCGCATGGCCGAACTGCGCTACTCCTCGGCCAGCGCTTTGCGCTGGCCTGACTTGCGCTGGCGCTCTTTAGCTCCAGCGCCTTCCTTCCATTGGCGTACTTAACCCCTGTGCAGCTCACTCCCAGCGCAACCTGTTCCCAGCGCCTTCGAACCTAGCGTAACCCGACCCAGCGCAACCCGACTCCCAGCGCAACTTGGCTCCAGCGTAACCCAATCTGGCGCAGCTCACTTTCATCGCGGCTTGGCTCCAGCGTGACCCAACTCTAGCACAGTTCAACCCCTGCACAGTTCGCTCCCAGCACAACCCGACCCAGCGCAACCCGACCCTAGCGCAACCCAAACTCAGCGCAGTTCATCCCCTGCGCAGTCCATTCCCCCAGCGCAATCTTATCCCCTGCGCAACCTGTTTGTCCATGGTGATTTGGTTTTATTTTCTTAGGCTTGGCTTCTCTTTTGTGGATTGGAGTTTTTAGATCTTGTTCCACACAACACGACTGTCTCGACCCAACACGAACTGGCACGGTTTTTGGTGGTTTGCTTATGCCTAGTACGGTTTTCATGAATTTGTGATTTATGATCCAGTGCTTTCTGATCTTCTTGATAGTGACCCGATGGGGTGCTCTCTTAACTTGTGACCTGTGATCCATGATTAATCTTTGCAACTGGGTAACTTGATAGTGGCCTGTGGCGGCGCAATCCTGACTTGTAACATGTAACTTGTAACTTGTAACTTGTAACTTGACTTGACTTGATGCTGTTGCGATGGCTAGCTAGACTCGTATAATCAACTCTGACTCCGTGGTTGTTCATTCTTGTTGGTTCGTGTAATCCACTTGTCTTGTCTTTTCTTGCATCATGTCTAGGACGTGACTTCCTGGTTACCACGGTCAGGGATTCACATTGAATATGGATTAGGCTAATGACTAGATCAAACTATGGTTCATGGAGAATTTCCAGTCACAGGCGATCTCGTTATCTGGGCACTTTAATGGACTTGTAGCCTGCCGATGAGTAGGGCACATTTCCAGCACACTGTCATGTGTTGCACCCTCTAAGTCACCTAAGGGTATATCGTCTCCTGGGCGATGTACCCAACCATACTCTCAACCCGTGGAAGGATAACTGGATAGTCTGCTGGGCTTGGGACTGGGAATTTCTCAAATGCATCTTGTTAGTAATTAGGCTGGTGATAACCCTAGTTAGTTAAGTAGTAAGCCGTAGTATTTGCTTGGCCGCTTGTGAATAGATGGTGTCCAGCCTTGTCTAAGTCTCGTCTAGTCCCTGTACCTGGTACTCCTGTACATGATTGTTTTACTTATCTTTAACAAAAATGGGTAGAGACATAGTGCTATTCAGGCGAAGGGTTACAACCCCGGTCCTTGTTTGGTTTACAGGTTGCAACCTTGCTCCCGGAATGGTTCCATGTCCCTAGTCGTTTATTGTCCTGTTGTACTCTTTATTATTTGTACTTTTCTTCCATTTTCTTATGTTCTGATATGCTGGCTTTTGTTCTTATTATGTGGCCTCCTTTGTGGCACTTGCTCTTTCTGGGGTTTGATCCAGCTGGTTTTGTGTGGCCAGATTTCGGAGCAGCACCCGAGGATCTACCGAACCTCCAGCCCAATGGTGGCGACTAGAAGGAACCCGGGCTACGAGTGGGTTTCCTATTTTGATTCGCTCACTACATTGTAAAATTATTCTTTTGAGGCGTTTAGCTGACGAGCACCTGTTAGCTCGATGCAATTACTTACTGTCTGCCTACGGGCTGTAAACATGATTAACAAATCCTAGGGTTGATCATGTATGACTTAACTCTCGCTAGTCCTTGCATTTTGTATGACTAGCTTTATGATCAGCTAAATATGTAATATTTGGGACGCCTTTTATTGTATATTTGGTGGTCTAACATCTTGTAACTATATTACTTGCTTGAGATTGAGACAATAGGCTTGACCTTAAGAGACCGTTGGCTTGTAGTAAACCCTCATATCTAGACCGCCGTGACCATATAGCGAGGTGGATTCCATTTCAATATACGTAGCTGGCTATGTACGCCCCCGCTCTCCAGTATTCTGGTTCTGGGATGTAACATGGTTTAAGTGGTGGCCCATGCAGGTCTTGGCATTCAAGAATGTGAGGGTTTACCTAGTAGATGTCTCAATCAGTATTCGCCCTTGATCTCTGCTCGTATCTTCAAATCCCTGAGAATCTTGACCTGATCACATGCTTGTATCGTTGATCTGTCCTGGTCCTTCCTTATTGTTTTCTATGTTGCCTTCTTCAGCGGCATTGTTCCTGGACCTGCCGATCAGCAAGACGGAGCAACTCCCGTGGACCAGCCGCAACCTGGAGATCATGCCCAGCATTCTGGAGTGTCCTCCAGAGTCGTGCCTACCGGAGGAGAACCACCAATTCAGCCCGTCCAGCCTGCCGAGCCTGATGATGGCACCTTGGTAGGTCTCATAAGGACCTTGATAGCTTCCCAGGATCGTAGAGGAGACGCCTTGCACCAGGCAGTGGCAGATGCTTTGACCAGAGGCGGTCATCCAGGGAACAGTACGGCCAACAGCTTCAAGCGCTTGAATCCTCTATTCTTCGACGGCAGCGAAGATGCGATTGCCGCGGACGCTTGGCTTCAGGATACCGAGGTGGTTCTGGAAGCAGCTAGGACACCTGAGAATTAGAAGGTGGCGGTGGTACGCCTGCAGTTGCTAGACTTAGCTCACAGTTGGTGGGCGGCGCAGGCCGCGGGATTAGCGACGCCAGTTGCTTGGGCGGTATTTAAAAAAAGATTCCAGACGAAGTATTTCGATGCTGTGGCTCGGTATGACCTGCAGATGAGGATTACCAACTTGAAGCAAGGAGGCAGAACGGTCGACGGTTATGCATCTGAGTTTTTTAGACTCAGTAGGTTTGCCCCTACCTTGGTGGCAACCGAGTTTGATAGGGCCCAGCGATTCCAGCAGGGGCTGCATTTGGAGATCTTGTTGGCAGTTGAGCAGTTCGAGCACCAGACGTTCAATATAGTATTGAGGGCAGCTAGGAGGCATGAGTACACCTCCCAGAGGATCGTGGATAGGACCGAAAGTAGGAAGCGGTCCCACAATCAAATGCACCAATCATCAGCCCCAGCCCCGACAGCAAGGGGTTTGACCATTGGAACTCCGAGGCGGGCGGCCTCAGTAACGTCGGTTCAGCATTCAACTCCGACGCACCCGTAGCAGCAGAAGCAGAAGCAGACTTCCGCGATGGGATGTTCTCATTGCGGGAAGCTAGGGCACGTGGTGGCAGATTGTCGCAGGGCGCAGGGATTGTGCCTGGCTTGTGGAGCAGCAGATCACAAGATAGGAGCCTGCCCGAATAGGGGTAGTTCGTCCTCTTCCAACCTAACCAGTCCATCGGTTAGGGGACCAGCACCTATGCAGCAACAGCAGTATACGAGGCCATTGTTGTCTCAGGCCCAGGCGTTTCAGCAGCAGAACCAGCAGCAGTATACCCAGGCTCAAGTGCAGAGCAGGCAGAGAGGTTTCCAGCAGAGGGGACCCGCAGCCAGAGGACAAGGTCAGGCCATGATGATGACTATGGAAGAAGAAGTTACACCATGTGAGGTAGTGGCAGGTACTATTCTCGTCAACTCCTATCCAGTATTGGTATTATTTGATTCTGGTGCATCGCATTCATTCATGTCTGCACGATTCGTGACACGGATAGGATTGGAGCCCGAGTCATTATCAGTGAGGCTCAATATACTTACTGGTAATGGTCTTGTGGGAGTAGATCGAGTGTTTTCCTCGTGTCGGATCGTAGTTAGCGGTAGAGAGTTTCCCGCTAGATTTATAGAATTTCCTATGGCAGACTATGATGTAGTCTTAGGCATGGATTGGTTGAGGAACCAGAATGCTAGGATAGACTGCCATGTTGGCTGGGTTGTCTTTAGTATTCCAGGCGAACCAGAGTTTTTATTTTCCAGAGGCGCAGTGGAGCCATCTCCCCCAGTATTGTGGATGGCAGTAGCAGCGATACAGTTACCCCGGATAGTTGAAGAGTTTCCAGATGTCTTTCCAGAGGAACTTCCAGGAATGCCGCCAGAGCGGGAGATCGAGTTCACTATAGACTTGATCCCCGGGACAGCACCAGTATCAGAGCGAGTCTACTGGATGGCGCCTTCAGAGTTGGAGATTTTGTACAAGATGATTGAAGAACTCAGGACCAAGGGATTCATTCGTGCAAGTAGATCTCCTTGGGGAGCCCCGATGCTTCTTGTGAAAAAGAATGATGGTACGTCCAGATTATGTGTAGATTATCGTACCTTAAACTCAGTGACAATCAAGAACAGATACCCTCTCCCGAGGATAGATGACTTGTTTGATCAACTCAAAGGGGCTTCAGTATTTTCGAAGATAGACTTGCGGTCAGGATACCACCAGATCAGAGTCAGAGAGCAGGACATCCCGAAGACATCTTTTCGATCTAGGTATGGGCATTGAGAGTTCCTTGTTATGCCCTTTGGAGCAACCAATGCGCCAGCCGTATTCATGGACCTCATGAATCATATCTTTATGCCTTACTTGGATCAGTTCGTGATCGTGTTCCTAGATGATATCCTGGTCTACAGCAAGAGCGAAGCAGAGCATGAGCAGCATCTCAGAATCGTCCTTTAGACGCTTAGGGAGCATCAGTTGTACGCCAAGTTCAGTAAATACGAGTTCTGGCTCGATCGTATTTCGTACTTGGGTCACATCATTACCCGAGGAGGAGTGGAAGTAGATCCCCAGAAGCTTGTGTCTATCGAGTCATGGCCAGTACCTAGTTCAGTGGCAGAGGTTCGCAGCTTCCTTGGATTGGCCGGCTACTACCGGCAATTCGTTTCAGATTTTACAAGGATTTCGGTACCGATGACCCAGTTGACCCGCAAGGATGTACAGTTTGCTTGGACAACAGAGTGTCAGGAATCATTTGAGAAGTTGAAGCGAGGTTTGATAACTGCTCCTATTCTCACGCTTTCAGATGGGACCGGAGGATTCTCAGTTTATTGCGACGCTTCAGTCTGAGGATTGGGGTATGTTCTAATGCAGCATGGGAAGGTCATAGCTTATGCGTCACGATAACTTCGTGATCATGAAAAGAATTACCCGACCCATGACTTGGAACTAGCAGCAGTAGTGTTTGCACTTAAGTTATGGGGCACTACTTGTACGGGGACAGAGTGGAGATATTTACTGATCACAAGAGGCTGAAGTATGTTTTTACCCAGAAGGACCTTAACATACGACAGAGAAGATGGCTTGAGCTACTGGTGGACTACGATATGGATTTGGAGTACCACCCAGGGAAGGCCAACGTTGTAGCAGATGCGTTGAGCCGGAGAGCCGGAGTTTACTTCCTAATGGCGTAACCAGAGTTATTGGCAGATCTTCAAAAGATGGGAATTGAAGTGGTTTTTCCTACCAATGTGGCGTTGATGGCCAGTCTACAGGTTCAGTTCAGCATAGTTGAGAGGATCCGGATGGTGCAATCTACATATTCCAAGATTCAGCAGCTCAGAACAGAGTGTGAGGCAGAAAGAAGGCCAGAGTTGTGCATTCATGAAGATGGTACACTTCGACACGGCACTCGTCTTTGTGTACCCAGTGGAGATATCAGACAGAAGGTCATGGAAGAAGCTCACAGTTCACAGTATTCTATTCATCCCGGTGGCACGAAGATGTATAGAGATATTCGTCAGCATTTCTGATGGAATGGCATGAAGAGGGAGATAGTCCGGTTTGTCTCTCGGTGTTTGGTTTGCCAGCAGGTTAAAGCTGAATATCAGAGGCCCGCTGGACTTCTTTATCCCTTGCCAATTCCAAAATGGAAGTGGCAGCATGTGACCATGGATTTTGTGACTGGATTGCCCAGATCCCCGACTGGTCGAGATGCTATTTGGGTTATAGTTGACAAGCTCACGAAGGTGGCTCACTTTCTTTCATTCAGAGTTGGTCAGTCGACAGCTCAGCTAGCAGAAATATACCTCAGGCAGATTGTCAGGCTTTATGGGGTGCCGGTCAGTATCACCTCGGACAGGGATTCAAGATTCACATCATACTTTTGGCATAGCCTGCAAGAGAGTTTGGGAACTCACCTTCAGTTTAGCTCAACTTATCACCCACAGACAGATGGCCAGTCGGAGCACACAATCCAGACTCTTGAAGACATGTTGAGATCTTGTACCCTTAACTTCGGTGGTTCGTGGGAGGATCACCTGCACCTGATAAAATTCTCGTACAACAACAGTTTCCAGGCCAGTATTCAGATGGCTCCGTTCGAGGCACTGTATGGTAGGAAGTACAGATCCCCGCTAGCATGGGATAATGTCGGAGAGAGGCAGATGCTTGGTCCAGAAATGATTGCCCAGACAGTTGAAGTGATCAGAAGGATCAGAGATCGTCTTCGAGTGGCCCAAGATCGCCAGCGCCATTGGGCCAATGCTCATCGACGTCCCTTAGAGTTTGCTATCGGCGACCATGTATTCCTTAGGATCTCGTCTAACCACGGCGTCATTCGCTTTGGCGTACGGAGAAAGCTTAGTCCTAGTTATATAGGGCCGTTCGATATCCTAGAGCGAGTAGGAGATGTATCCTATCTTCTCGTTCTTCCGCCGTCGCTAAGAGAGGTACATGATGTATTCCTTGTGTCCCAATTACGACGGTATATCCCGGATCCGAGCCATATCCTGGACCATTCGGAATTGGTTGTTGGTACCAATCTTTCGTATGAGGAAAGGCCCGTGTCTATATTGGACTGGAGAGAGAAGATACTCAAGAACAAGACTATTAGTTTAGTCCGTGTTGCTTGGGGTCATCACTCTCTAGGTGAGTCAACGTGGGAGCGTGAGGACGACATCCGATCGCGATATCCCGACTTGTTTGACTCATAAGGTATAATGTCTTCCTTATGCCTTATGCTTTCCATCCCTTGCTTGTATGTGTGATTGTTTGATTGTTTGCTTAGTGTAGCTTATTTGTGGATAATATAGCTGGCTCTTACATCTCTAAGCATCTTGATTTAAATTCCGAGGACGGAATTCATTTAAGGTGGATAGAGTTGTAACGTCCGTATTTTGGAATACGTATCTTAATTAGGCGTATATGTATTTCGAACCTGTATTTTATTTTCTCAGATTCTGGCCTATAATAGTGTTTTGGCTTAACTTGCGGATTTTTGGTTTTCTCGTAAAATGGGTTTTTGGACCCGGCGTGGTTTTATTTTATGGAGGAGGAATTGGTTTGGTTTGGTTTAGTATGCATTGGACCACCCTAGTTAATCTCCACCCTCAACACAACACACCATCCCTCATCAAAACCCCACCTAACTTTCTCTCTCCTCATAACTTCCATTAATTTCTTCATCTTCTTCTTCCTTCCTCCACACAACACCCAACACCATAGGCAAGTGCACCTTGCCACCAAATAAGCACCCTATTTTATTTGTCCATTAGCTAGATTAGGCCATGGTGAACAATATTAGAACTTGGCATTTTGTGATTTGGAGCTTCCATTTTTCTAGATCTAAGTTTTATCTATTTTCGGATTTTTCTGGTTTTGATCTATTAAACTTAGATTTTTCCTTGTTTTGAGGCTTCCATGTGGAAGAGAATTCAATTTTACACAAGTTAGAACTTTAAAAATCCCAATTTTGTTTTGATTTGGCCAAGTTATAGATTTTGGAAAATCTTTGTGTTCTTGAGGTTCTCTTCTCAGCTTGCTGGAGAAGATGATCCTCAGCCAGCGCTCTTTAGCGCAAGGCTGAACCGCGCAACTTCTTCGGCCAGCGCTTTGCGCTGGGCTGACTTGCGCTGGCGCTCTTTAGCTCCAGCGCCTTCCTTCTATTGGCGCACTTAACCCCTGCGTATCTCACTCCCAGCGCAAGCTGTTCCCAGCGCCTTCGATCCTAGCGCAACCCGACCCAGCGCAACCCGACTCCCAGAGCGGCTTGGCTCCAGCACAACCCAATCTGGCATAGCTCACTTTCAGCGCGGCTTGGCTCCAGCGCAACCCAACTCTAGCATAGTTCAACCCCTGCGCAGTTCGCTCCCAGCGTAAGCCAACCCTAGCGCAACCCAACCTCAGCGCAGTTCATCCCCTGCGCAGTCCATTCCCCCAGCGCAATCAGATCCCCTGCGCAACCTGTTTGTCCATGGTGATTTGGTTTTATTTTCTTAGGCTTGTCTTCTCTTTTGTGGATTGGAGTTTTGAGATCTTGTTCCATACAACACGACTGTCTTGACCCAACACGAACTGGCACGGTTTTCGATTTTTGGCTTATGCCTAGTACGGTTTTCGTGAATTTGTGATTTATGATCCAGTGCTTTCTGATCTTCTTGATAGTGACCCGATAGGGTGCGCTCTTAACTTGTGACCTGTGATCCATGATTAATCTTTGCAACTGGGTAACTTGATAGTGGCCCGTGGCGGCGCACTTCTGACTTGTAACCTGTAACTTGTAACTTGTAACTTGACATGACTTGATGCTGTTGCGATGGCTAACTAGACTCGTATAATCAACTCTGACTCCGTGGTTGTTCATTCTTGTTGCTTCGTGTAATCCACTTGTCTTGTCTTGTCTTGCATCATGTCTAGGACGTGACTCCCTGGTTACCACGGTCAGGGATTCACACTGAATATGGATTAGGCTAATGACTAGATCAAACTATGGTTCATAGAGAATTTCCAGTCACAGGCGATCTCGTTATCTGGGCGCTTTAATGGACTTGTAGCATGCCGACGAGTAGGGCACATTTCCAGCACGCTGTCATGTGTTGCACCCTCTAAGTCACCTAAGGGTATATCGTCTCCTGGGCGATGTACCCAACCATACTCTCAACCTGTGGAAGGATAACTGGATAGTCTGCAGTGCTTGGGACTGGGAATTTCTCAAATGCATCGTGTTAGTAATTAGGCTGGTGATAACCCTAGTTAGTTAAGTAGTAAGCCAAAGTATTTGCTTGGCCGCTTGTGAATGGATGGTGTCCAGCCTTGTCTAAGTCTCGTCTAGTCCCTATACCTGGTACTCCTGTACATGATTGTTTTACTTATCTTTAACAATAAATGGGTAGAGACATAGTGCTATTCAGGCGAAGGGTTACAACCCCGATCCTTATTTGGTTTACGGGTTGCAACCTGGCTCCTGGAATGGTTCCATGTCCCTAGTCGTTTATTGTCCTGTTGTACTCTTTGTTATTTGTACTTTTCTTCCATTTTCTTATGTTCTGATATGCTGGCTTTTGTTCTTATTTCGTGGCCTCCTTTGTGGCACTTGCTCTTTCTGGGGTTTGACCCAGCTGATTTTGTGTGGCCAGATTTCGGAGCAGCACCCGAGGATCTACCGAACCTCCAGCCCAATGGTGGCAACTAGAAGGAACCCGGGCTACGAGTGGGTTTTCCATTTTGATTCGCTCACTACATTGTAAAATTATTCTTTTGAGGCGTTTAGCCGACGAGCACCTGTTAGCTCGATACAATTACTTACTGTCTGCCTACGGGCTGTAAACATGATTAACAAATCCTAGGGTTGATCATGTATGACTTAACTCTCGCTAGTCCTTGCATTTTGTATGACTAGCTTCATGATCAGCTGAATATGTAATATTTGGGACGCCTTTTATTGTATATTTGGTGGTCTAACATCTTGTAACTATATTACTTGCTTGAGTTTGAGACAATAGGCTTGACCTTAAGAGACCGTTGGCTTGTAGTAAACCCCCATATCTAGACAGCCGTGACCGTATAGCGAGGTGGATTCCATTTCAATATACGTAGTTGGCTATGTACGCCCCCGCTCTCCAGTATTCTGGTTCTGGGGTGTGACAAGTGCCCCCTTTGTCCGTAAAAGAAATATCCCCCTTCGCGAACAGAACAATCATTGGCATGGTGGCCGGTGTTGTGACATTTGGTGCAAGGAAACGGAGGGGTTCGCCCCCTGTTGCCGCCATGATTGGGGTGCTTTGACGCGTAATTGTTGCCTTCCGTATAGCTAGGATGTTTGTGATTGGAGTGGCGCACAACGTCGTCAGCAACGGAAGGATACAGGCTCTCAAGGCGGAGAGGGTGATTCAGAGCCTCGTCCGTAGTCTTGTACTTCGGGACCCCGACATGTACACCGATAGAGCATCGCAGATCCACTTCGAACCATCGCACACGACACTCCTCTGTAGGCAGAAACGTACTAGCAAATTTGGACAACTTGTTGAATTCTGCGGCGTACTATTCTACTGCCCGGTTCCCCTGCCTTAACTACATGAATTCATTCTCCTTCGCTTGACAAACGGCTGACGGAAGGTACTCGACTTCAAAATCTTTGCAGAACATGGCCTAAGAGATCGGCGCTGAGTTGTTGTTGCGTCGGATCGCTCGATTGTGTACGGCCCACCAGTCGTACACGTTCAACAGTAGCTGAAGTTGTGCGCAGGCGACTTGCTTTGATTCTTCAATGCCCAGGAGCTCGAAGTGATCTTCCAGCTCTTCCAACCAGTCGATTGTCATGGAAGGACCCTCGGTGCCGCTGAAAGAAGTGCGGCACGCCTTCTTGAATTCTGAAACTTCAAAGTTGTACTTTTTTGGTGTCGCTGGTTGACGGTCGGGCTCCTCCGTGTCGACTTCAATGGATTGGACCGCCGGCACGGTGACAGTAGGCATGGTGACGGCAGGCGCAGTCGCAGAATTTCCGTTGGCCACAATTGTCTGGACGATCTGCTACAGTGTATCCAGCTGCTTTTGTTGAAGTTTAGCATGTGCGTCGAAGCGAGCTTCGAAGCGAGCTTTGAACTGGGCCTGTCGTTCCTCTGTCTGTTGATGTCGGTTCTCGGACTGGTTCCGCTGCACCTCCATCATGCACAGCATCCTTTCGATGGTATCGTTAGAAGGTCTGGCCCGCGAATGACGCGAACTACTAGAGCCGCTAGAAGCGCTCTTCTCTTGCCCGACCGTGGGTTCCGGCACTTCTGCGATATGAAGGCAAACACATCGGTCACAAATTATTACGGACTCATTATATGGAACAACTTATCTCATCAAGGCGAGGTCAAAGGTTTGAAACTCTAGACGTGAGGCCAAAGGATGTAAAGTTGTACTCTGATACCATTATGTCACGTCCCGATTCCGTAGAATCGATAGTCATCCCCAGGGCGTGATGCCATGTGAACCTAAGTTGCGATCGCACAAGGCGTAGTCATAAGGTTATCCGAAGCACAACATCAAGTTAGAGTCCATAGAGAAATTGATCGACACATTTGAAATAGAAGTAGACTTTTTCATTGATAATAAAGCTATCTTTACATTGACTCCATTACAATCATTGCCGTGCGGGCTACAACATGACTCGACTTACAAAACGAACGCTGATGAGATAGTCGTTCCATAAATTACATCCCTTTTTACAAGCAAATTAGTTACACTTTCCACCTGCGATCGAGGGAAGCCGAGTCGCCATCTATTCTTCTTTGTACTGAGTACGGAGTCTTCAAAAGGATTTCAGAACACAAGCCTTCACACGCGGACGAGGCTTCAAAAGGGTTCACGTCGCCTTGAGCTTTAAGTGGCACGCCCTTCGTGGTTCGGGGTACCTGCGTGGAGAGCGAGGATCAGTACATTATACTTTGTATTGGTGCGTGGCTATTTAAGTTCCACGCTCTCATTTGGTTGAAGAGTTTATATGACTTAGCTTGTGAATGTTTCTAACCATCCTAATGAATTTCAAACAAGCATATGACAAGCATAATGTAAAAATACGTTAGAACTTATCCACGGCGGGCCGCACCGCGCCTTATAAGACTTACCATGTTCTTTCTTGTCAATTGTTATCATTTTCATACCAAGTGTAATATTACGTGTGATTGGTCACTGGCATGACAAGCCATCCTGGACTTAGCTTTGTTAGCCGGGGCCCTTGCAGCGCAAGTAGCGAGCCCTGCTGCAAGTCCCTGCGTAACCCGTGCTATCACCCAGCACAGTTATACCGTGTTTCCTCCTAGGCCGAGTCGGTCCCGTGGCCCCGGGTTGTCGCTCGAGGAAACTCTCTCCTTGTCGACAAGTTGTCCAATGACCGAGTTAAGACATTATTTAATTGTTAAGGTATTGCCTACGTTTACTTTGAAAACTTGGTCATTTTACTGTGCCCGTGCCTTTGCGTTCATTCTTTCATTCGCAACAACACTGTCAATTTACCTAAGAAGTGGTCAAGAAGAGAAGGGTCAGCCACTCACCTTGAGTTTACTTCAGGCGAGAGAACTTGTTGGTCGCGCTAGACGTCGCCTATGCGATTACCTTAAATCGCACAAGCAACCGATTACAATACTGTAATATTCAAGAAGTTCGATAGGAAATGCGAGTTTGAAATGCAAGCCATGAAAACCATCGAAAACATTCACGAAAACGCATTCAGAAAACAAAGCCAAAACCAACGCAAGCAGCATGAAAAGCAGAGCAATGGGAGGTCTCTCCCGACTCAGCCGCAGAGTCAATCCTTAAGGCACAACCCACTGAATATGGGACTTGGTTCCGAAGAAGCCATTTCATAACGGGGAATTGATCTTAATTCAACCGTTCCCGTTCGATCGACTCGATCGATTCCGACCTATCGGTCCCGACCGAATCGATAGCGACAATGTTCCTTTCTCGCGCACCCCGTGGACGGAGTACGGGACACGATGTAGGGATGGGGCAATATAATCATAGTCGAGGAACCAACCCTTAACAACTCCATGGTAGCGATGGCATCCATCAACACCAAAAAATTTGATAAAATAGAAGCTACAGAGCCGTCGACCATGCGCACCAGATCCGCAACTAAGTGGACAAAAATGCCCCCACCAACACCCTTAATGCTTAATAACCTATCCTGGAATGTTCGAGGCCTGGCTAACAAACCCACCATGAGGCATCTCACTAGCCTTAAAAAACTCCACAAGATTGACATCTTGATCGTCATTGAACCCAAGATCCCCCTAAGAAAATCAAATCAATCCAGCTGCAGTTAGGTCTCAAGACGGCCATTGCTGGCTGCAACGACATTTGGATCCTCTGTTCGACGGAAGTCAAGATCGGAATTATCCAGGACTCTAGGCAGGCTCTCTCGTGCTGGATGGAGCACCCCTTTCTCCCCAGGCGCTCAATTCTGTCCGCAGTTCATGGTAGCTGCGACATAACCGAACGCAAACAGCTTTGGAATGACCTCCTCGACACCCACCTTAACCACATTAACCTACCATGGCTTTGTATAGAGGACTTCAATGCCATCACATGTAGAGAGGAGAAGTCTGGCAATCGCCCTACTCTCCTTATGGTCATGCAAGATTTGAACAACTTTATTTTCAATGCCAACCAACATCCACTCCAGTTCACTGGTAATGAGTTTACTTGGTGTAACATGCAGGAAGGTGACCGCCGACAATACTCCCGTCTCGACAGAGCCCTCATGAACACCTTCTGGCATGGGATGGGGATCATCTCCAATCTATCTCACCTCAACGCTACCGAATCTGACCATGCTCCCCTCCTGGTGGAGATTAAAAACACCGCCAATCAGAGTAAAAAGAACTTCCAATTTCTCGACTTATGGAGCGAACACCCCCAATCCAAGCACGTTATTGCGGGAGCCTGGAACAGCGCAGGCTCCACCGACCTGTTCATCAGGGTGGTCAAAAAGCTTAAGGTGACGAAGAAAGCCCTCTCAGCTTGGAGCAAACAGGAGTACGGGGATATTTTTTAGGCCATTCGCATCGCAGAGGATGATGTCACTCGTGCTGAGGCCCTATTCACGACAGACCGATCGCATGCAGCCAGGAAAGCTCTTAACCTCTGTCACTCCCCGATCCTGGAATACGTATTTTAATATGTGAAATCAATAAATTGTATTTACCTTGTATTTATACGATATTTATTATGCTGTATTTCTTCATGCATTTCCCAAAAATAATTGACAAAATATTATTTTCTAATTTATTTTCTGCATTTGGGCCTACAGTTTTGGCTCATTTGGGTAACCTATTCCTGGTTCACCAATGGTTCATCATGAACCCATGGGTCCAAGATCTATATATATAACTCATTCTCTCTCCTCTCATTTACTTCCTCTCATTTATTTCCTCCACCAACCAAATATTTCCTCCATCAACCAAGGCAAGTACCAACTTGCTCAAGAGATGGATCCATAATTTTGTCAATGATTTCTTACAAAACTATTTGTCAAAATATGTTCTTCTCCTTATTCTATACTAGTTTAGAACTTGAAGTTTTCCATTTTGAAGCTTTGATTTTTGTAGATCTAGGTTTACTTTATTTTCGGATTTCTTGGATTTTGATCTACTTAATCTTGTTATTTCCTAGTTTTGATGGTTCCATGTTGTAGAGGATCTCGTTCTACCCCATTTTGACCTAAGAAAGTTCCGATTTGGGCTCCGGATGAAGGTTTTGTGTAGCTTGGAAGCCATGGTTGCTTGGCTCCTCTTCTCGGACAAGTGGAGAAGAAGAGCAGTACTTGACCGCATGAATCTTCATGCGGCAAGTCTCTGGCCGCATGGCCTTTCCAGCCGCATGAGACTCGTTCGAGCTTTCAGCCGCATAGAAAGTCCTTCCTAGCCGCATAAGACTTGCTCGAGTACTTGACCGCATGAATCTTCATGCGGCAAGTAATTGAGCCGCATAGCCTTGTTCAGACTCAGCCGCATGAGCCCCTGTTATCTTGAGTCGCATGGACTTCATGCGGCTAGCCTTCGAGCCGCATGAGTTCTTTTGCACCCAGTCGCATATGCGCTACTGTTTTCGGGCCGCATAAGGCCCATCCATCATCCAGCCGCATATGTATCGCCCATGCTCAGCCGCATAGGACTTCGTCTGATCATAGCTGCATATGCTGTTGAACCCCGGCCGCCTGGCGATTACTCCCTTCGCAGCCGCATGAACCCGCCTTTCCAGCCGCATGCGCCTTGGGCTCCCTGAGCCGCATGAGCGTGCAGTCCCAGCCGCATGAACCGGTATTGACCCAGCCGCCTGGACTCACTCCCCTTGAGCCACATGGACTTTTGTGCCCTATCTTGTTACCTTATTATTATTATTATTATATATATTATATGCCCATTTTATATCCTTACGCCTTTTGTCCCGAGCATGATATGAGCACTAATGTGACCCCGGAGAACAAAGTGTTCCTACCTGATATATGTACCTGAATGTCCCAGTTCTTGTTCATGCTCGACAAATGACTCGTAACTCCACGTGGCATATTTGCAATGATGCATTACACTAAGGAGGGTAGAACATGTTGACATACTGATTGACATGGATCCTCTTTGGGGTACTCGTACTAAAGTACGACTTTAGGAGGATAATCATGCAGGCCACAGCATGTGAGTCCAAGATTTCACCTAGGGTTAAACTAGGCAACTAAATATACTAGATGCATGGGGAGGGCAAAATCCCGAGATCGTGTTACACCAGCCGCCTTGAGATACTGTCTTGACGCGCCGACTGGTCTCCACGGATACTGTGTCATCTGCAACGAGTGGATAACTGTATCCGATTAATTCCTGCTATATATTATATGTTTTAGCAAGGTGGCCTTGCGAGGGACCTGTGCTCAATCATACCTGTCTACGCGAACCCCTGTGTTGGCTAGCCTTGCTGGAAGGATACGATCTGAGGATTTCTAATAACATGACGCGAGGATAACCTCGTCCCACTAGAAACTCGTAGACTTGATTGGCCGTGAAAACGACTTGCTTGTACCCTATTACCTTTCGTGAGTAACTGAGGGAAGCGGACTGTCATGGTACGTGATCCAACCCATGTTCTTGTTTGATTGTTGGGTTGGTTATCGTACTATGATAGGCTGTGGACCGAAGTTATGAACGGAAGACTTATTCTGATTATGGAGTGCTACTTCTGTGAATGACTGAGGAACATGGTCTATCATGGTACATGATCCAACCCATGTTCTTGTTTGATTGTTGGGTTGGTTATTGTGCTGCGATAGGCTATTGACCGAAGTCACGATCAGGAGATTTTATTGCTTATACCTTTTAACTTATGTGAATGTTATAGAGTACGACACGTCCCGACTCCATGTGGCACCTTTTGTCCTTGTTTGGTTGTAAGGGTGCCATATGGGTTCGAGGATGTGGCGTTACCCTATAATGGTAGCATAAGTATTACTATTATCAATCATTCTATTTAACTGGGTTTTTAATCTTAACTCTTGTGCCCCTTTGTCGGTACTTGCTATTCGGGGCTGACCCTGCTGGTTTTGTTTGGCCAGATCCCGTAGCAGAGCCTGAGGACACGATCTTCCTCCCTGACATCCATGGTGCATACTAGGAGCATGGCAGTTCGGGGACTCGAGTGGGTTTTTTCTCCACCACTCCTGCTTATACTTTTGCGGCGTTTAGCCACCGGCACCTGTTAGCCGGATTACTTGATATTTTGTGTCAGTACATAATTGTAATTAAACAGACTGCAGCTGTGTATAATTTTGTACTCCTGACTCTCCGAGATAGCTAAATTATAAAGCTAGTCTCTCATGATCATTTTGATAAAGCGTCGGGGACGCCTTACTGCTTTATCTTTAATGTTCATTTATTTGCTGATGTGATTCGATTGATTGAGACATAGAACTCTGTGGGACCATAGGACACTTGATTGTAGCATGTACCCCCAAGTCTCTCGACAGCCACGATCGCCGTATGACGTTACATACCTCATATGGTGTAGCTGGCCTAGTCCGTCTCCGTATTTCGGTACTGGGGCGTGACAACCTCACCAAAGCTATTCTCAAATTCTAGCTAAAAGTTGAAAGACTTTTGGAAACAGAAGGCGAGGCTTAAATGGGGCAGTGAGGGGGACAAAAATACAGCCTACTTTCACACCTGTGTCAATGGCCGCAGACAGAAACTCAAACTCCATCAGATTGCCGACGAATCTGGTAACATCATCAATAACCAACGGGGAATTCAAGTAGCTGCAGAGAAGTTCTACTCTCAGTTGTTCACCAAAGAATGGGTCTACAGAGGCAACAACTTCCTGGCTGAGATACCTCACCTCATCAATGACAATGATAACATCAAGCTGGAACTCCCCCCGTCCAAGTAGGAGGTGAAAGACGCGGTCTGGGCACTTGATGCACACAGTGCACCAGGACCAGACAGATTTTTGGGGGTGTTTTTTTGAGAGTGCTAGGATATAATCAAGAAAGACATCCATGAAGCGGTAACTGCCTTTTTCCAGGGGGCTACTTACCCCAGAGCCATCTCTTCCGCCAACCTGATCCTCATCCCGAAGAAAGATAACCCAGAGACTTTCAGTGACTTCTGCCCCATTAGTCTGTGCACCTTCACCAACAAGATCATCTCTAAGATCATCGCTTCCCGTATGTAAGACCTGCTTCCCAAGATCATCTCTGAGGAGCAAAGTGGCTTCGTCCGAGGTAGAAACATCCAAGATAACATCATGCTTGCTCAAGAGTTAATCACCTGCATGAAACTTCCTGCTAGAGGTGGCAACATCGTGATCAAACTGTACATGGAGAAAGCTTATGACAGGGTGGATTGGCAATTCATGATCTAGGTTTTCAGGGTCTTTGGTTTCTCGGAAACCTGGACCAACATCGTCTGGAGATCGATCAGCAACTTCTGGTTTTCTATGGTGATCAACGGTCAAGCCGAAGGATTCTTTAAATCGAGTCACGGCGTCAGGCAAGGAGACCCCTTATCGTCCACCATCTTCATCATTACGTCAGAAGCTGAGCAAAAATCTAAACAAAATGGTTCGCACCCCGAACTTCCAGTACTTCCATACTGCCAACGGATGCCCGATCATCACCCACCTGGCATATGCAGACGATATCCTCATATTCACATCCGGGGATGTTGGGTCGGTGGAGGTGGTCCAAAACACCCTCCAGAGATACTCCTCTTGCTCAGGTTAGAAGGTCAATCCCGCTAAGAGCGTCATCTATGCCCACCACAACATCAAAAAAGAGAACGCGGCTAGCATCTCCAATATCACCTCTTTCTCTATTAAACACCCTCCGTTCCAATACCTCGGATGTCCCCTCGTATACGGTAAATCCAACGCTGGTATTTTTGATGTGCTGATTAACAGAATCAGGAGAAAATTGGAGGGGTGGCACAACACCAACTTATCCCCAGGCGGCAAGATGATCCTCGTCAAAAATGTTCTCACATCCATACCTATATATACCCTGGCAACGTGCTCTCCTCCCAAGAAGGTTCTTCCTTTGGTTGAAAGCATCCTTACCGACTTCTTTTGGGGGCACAGTGGAGGCCACGTCAAGCATCATTGGGCTAGTTGGGACACCATGGCTAGACCCCCCGAGGAAGGGGGCATGGGCTTCGCAAAACTTTCTCACATTGTGGATGCCTTCTCGATGAAGCTGTGGTGGAAGCTTCGAACGAATCAGAACCTATGGGCTAGATTCATGAAGGCCGGATATTTCAAGCACATTCACCCGTCTCAGGCCATCCCTAACAGCAGATCATCAGCGGCGTAGCGACGTATCCTCATCGGGCGTAATATTGTTGAACCGGTGATCCGCCTGCATTTGGGCGATGAAGAATCTTCGACCTTCCTTGAACGTTGGGCTAGATACTCCTTACTCCCAGTCTGCCGGCGGCCCGGGGGAACAGCAAGATCCAGGATTTATGGGACTACTCTGGGAACGACTGGAATTGGGCCAAGGTCCATGACTGGACCGGAGATGAGGCTGAAGAATGCATCCATCGTCGAGGTCTGAAGATCGATAACGAAGTAGATGAGCTGAGGTGGTCGGCCGAACTTTTGGGATGCTTCTCCGTTCGCTTGGCCAGACAGTGGCCTGCGGTCCTGGGACGCAAACTCCGATTATTGCAGCCTTCTGGCAGACTTACATCCCCAAGAATGGTCCATCCTTCTTTGGAGAAAATTTCAGAAGAAGCTAGCCAGTGATGACAATCTGCTCACTATTGGGTTCAGCTTAGCTTCTGTATGCAATTGCTGCTCAGAGCGTCAGACGAAAACCGTCGACCACATCCTCTGTAAGGGGGAACTACCCGTCAAGGTCTGGCGAGTTCTGTCCCAGCGATGCAGTTAGGTTCAGGGAGGCGGGTGCTTCTAGATCTCTTGGCTGGATGGGCATCCGTATCCCACGGATACCAGATCGTTGCGGCAGCTACCACATGGGTCTTATGGAAGAATCGTAACAAGGCGAGATATGAGGGCCACCAGTACGTCGCCGACAAGATCATATGGGAGGTCCTCCGACAGTGTCGTAAGATCAGGAACTTCTGTTCGCATGGTCAGACAGACTTTTGGGTTTCCCTTCTCTCCTAATCTCCTATTTTCAGGTTTTGATGGTATACTTGTATAGGCGTCAGCATTTTGTGCCTAGGGGTATACTTGTATAGGCTTCGACATTTTAAGCCTTTATGCAATAAAAAGGGGGAGTTTCCAAAATAAAAAATTATATATATATATATATATATATATATATATATATATATATATATATATATATATATATATATATATAACTCTATCCTAACCCCAATAATTGTAGAAATATATTTTTCTATTAAATTAATTCCTTAGCATATTTTTATCAAAATATTTCCATGAATATGTTCGCACGTAGTATAAAATCATATATAGTAATATTATATAATATATTAAAACCACACCAATATATATATTTATGTCTATATTAGTCTAGTCCAATCTCACCAAAAATTATGAAAATATATATACATATATATTTTAAAATTCCTGAAATACCTAAAATACTTTGGTAGCAAATATTTATTTTCTTTATATACAAGCAACACTTATTTAATAATGAACCCCTTAATATTAGTAAACAAAATATAATTACCAAATTTATAAAATAAATGAATAATATAAAAAGAAAAATTATAAACAAGTACAAAATAGTTCATAAAGAAAATATGAATATTACAACAAATAACTGAGGGGGTACGACTGGTACACTAGTCAGGGCACCCAATTGTACTAGCCATGCCATAATGTCTAGTCAATGTCCATAACAAAATTTAAGTATGACTAAGACTATAAAAATCTAAATAATTCAAATAATTATTTAAGCAAGTGTAAAATAAAAAAATTAATAAAATCTTTTAAAATTTTGGGCATTTATATCCTACCCAACTTATAAAAATTTCGTCCTAGAAATTAAAATAATATTAATATATAAAAATAACAAGATTTAATACAGGAGAGGGCATGTACGTCCCCTCGTAACTTGGTTTCCGAAAGGATGGGAAGGTGGTTATCACAGGAGTCCAAATTGACGTCATATTCTGCAAGATATGGTATTCTTGGTTTAAAGCCCTACCCAACTTATAGAAGTTGGCTAACCGTAGGAATCATCGTTACAAGACTTCGAGTAAAGTCAAATTCTAAGGAAGGATATGAGAATATTTGGCACATCTGACCTTAGTCCTGGATCCTAAGAAAGCTAATGATTTGCCATAGCATTCTTGGCGATTAATTGCTATAAGAGGATTATTAAAATCTAACACTGTTCCTATCGGTCATGCCTTCAACAGGAGGGGAGGAATTTCTTATTTAAATATAACTAGAACATGTTGGTTCAAAGGAATTCTAATCTTTGTCTAACATAGGTACTAAGAGATGATATTGAAGAAACAAGGGAAGGAGAGTTCATGCGCCAAGAGGTGGGGACTACATAATAGGTGTAGGGACCTATTTCATAAATTTTGGTTTTATAGTCCAATTGTGGCGATATACATGGATGGGTTTAACTGGGGTTTAATGGGCTCCCTAATTTGGACAACAATCTTTGATTGAATGAATCTTGGGTTTTAATCTATGTTCGCTGGACAAGATCCCCTAAATCAATCTTAACCGTTCCTATTAGATTAGGGTAACCTATAATAGATTCCAACTCAAGTGGTTGGGCTAATTGATAGTTGGGTTGGTTAACTAGGTTCCTTAAGCCCAAAAATGCACCTTCTGTGACTTTTGTGTTTAAGTAGCATATGTTGACACCATTAATTGTGTGAAACCCATATTCTCGTAATTAATTATTAAATAGTGATTTAGTATTATTATTAGTATTTCTAAAATTATTATTATTATTATTATTATATATTTATTTTTGGAGTGCAAATGATTTCGAAAATATTAATAACAAGGATCTTTGATTTTCGGACCCAGACCCGAGTCCGAGCCCAGACCCAGGCCTGAGCCCAATTCCATTCTTTTAGATTCTGGTTTTTGACTTGGTTTTTATTAATTAAAAAAAAGAAAAAAAAATATATATATATATATATATATAATAACGTTGGCTGGTCCCGTAGGACCAGCACCCCACCTGCAGACTTTTTCCTTCCCACTACCTATTCTTCCTCCCTTAATCTACGCTCACCACACGTCACTCACACTCCATCACCCTTTATTTAGTTCCCACTTCTCCCACACTCTTACGAATTCACAAGAGGCCATTTCCCTCATAACTCCTTCTTCTCTAACTCTCCCTCACCAAACCCATTTCTCACCATTCCCACCAAACCCCCTTCCATACCAGTGAACCCATGCCCCTCCTCGGCCGTCACCCCCGTCGGCGCCCTCACCCCCGAGTTCGGCCGACCACCGAAGTCCGGCCACCCTATGCGCCGCTTCCTCCGCGCTGTTCAGGCCAAGCGCCGCCCTAGCGCACCAGCGCACTCTAGCGCCCCCTGCGCCGCCACGCGCCGGCTCCCCGCGGGTCCGCCCGACCAGCGCGCCCCTTTCGGAACTCCTCCGGCGACCACCTTCGCGATCGAGTTCCCTGGCCATGCCCCATGCGGCCACACCCCTCTGTCAGCGCCTCTCCCTCAGCGCTCTTCGCGCCCTCCGGCAAACCCGACAGCGTTGCTCTGTCGGTCAGCGCTGCCCACCGTGCCCCGTTGGCCGATCCCTTTGGCCAGCGCCCGTTCTTCCCCGTGCGCCCCTGGTCAGTACTCTGTTCTTGGGCTAGCACGCTGCCGTGCCCTAGTTCTTGAGATTTTACGGCATTGCATCGTCGACGTTGGGTCCAGCACTATTTTGGGAGTTCGTCGCTGATTCTGGATTATTTTATTCTTTCTATTTTTGCATCTCAGAGTTCTAGCCGAGCAACCCGAGGTATAACCCCCTGTCCCGCTATTTTATTATTATTTATCGATGATGAAATGGTCCCCGATTCCCTTTTGGGAATTCGGTATTAGCGACGTCGTATTTTTCTGGGACTTTTGAAAAAGTCTCGTGAATTATTTTGGACTCCCGGAATATTTCGGGAATGGTTTTTGGTGTGTTTTAGTTTTCGGAAATTTCTGGGAACGTTCTGTGACTTGTGGATTTGGAATCGGACTTCCGAAATTATTTCGGGTGGTCCCGATTATTCTGTGAATTGGCTGTGGATGTTTTATATATATAAAATGTGGGTTTTTCCCTGGTTTTGGACTTGCAGGAATTATCGGCACCATTTTCCCAGTTTTTGGGTTGACCAAAAACAGAGGAGATGCTGTCCGATTTTTCCGTAAATCCCGAATTATTTTCAAAATGAATTTAAAATGATTTTCGGAATTTATTCGATATTTTATTTTTGGGTGACGACCGTATCGGTCAATGGATCCGACTAAGTGCAAACGATACCGGCCCCGCCCGGACGTTGAGGCAATTAGCCAGATGAGGATCGGACCATTATCTGAGACATATGATTTATCATTATTTTATTATTTATTTCTGTTTACATTTATTTAATATTTTTAGTTAGGACTAACGGCAGTTTATTCTTATTTCAATTTATGTAAATAAATTGTAATGGGCATAAGCCCAGCTGGCTGGTCTGTGACTGTAATAGCTTAGATTTTCTACATTTTCCGGTTTTTTCGAGTTTGCGTATTTAACGATTAAAATGATTAAAAATTATTTTTCGTATAAAATTAATTAATATTTTCTCACTTAAAATTTACCAGTTTATTAATAATTAAAAATTATGTATTTTCGGATTTTGCATGGTTTGATCTACTTTAGTTGGATTTTATGGGTTTTTGATGCTTCCATGTGGAAGAGCATTCAGTTTCACCCAAGTTGGAGCTTTGGAAATCTGGATTTGGAGTTCGGATGGCCAAGTTACGATACTTTGAAGCTTGGGTTCAGCCATGGTGTTCTTGCTGTTTTGGAGAAGACAGTGAACAGTGTGCTCCTGTTTGAGCACGCTTCCTGTTGGAAGCGTGTCTTCCCTTGAGCCTGTGTGACTTTTCACGCAGCTCTTCCCTTGAGCTTGCGTGACTTTTCACGCTGCTCTTTCCCTTGAGCTTGCGTGACTTTTTACGCTGCTCTTTCCCTTGAGCTTGCGTGACTTTTCACGCTGCTCTTTCCCTTGAGCTTGCGTGACTTTTTACGCAGCTCTTCCCTTGAGCTTGTGTGACTTTTCACACAGCTCTTCCCTTAAGTCTGCGTGACTTTTCATGCAGCACTCTCCCCTTGAGCTTGCGTGACTTTTCACGCTGCTCTTTCCCTTGAGCTTGCGTGACTTTTCACGCTGCTCTTTCCCTTGAGCTTGCGTGACTTTTCACACAGCTCTTCCCTTGAGTCTGTGTGACTTTTCACGCAGCACTCTCCCCTTGAGCTTGCGTGACTTTTCATGCTGCTCTTTCCCTTGAGCTTGCGTGACTTTTCACGCTGCTCTTTCCCTTGAGCCTGCGTGACTTTTCACGCACGCTGCCTTGTTGTGCGTATGTTTTTGATATTTTATTAGATATTATATGCCCATTTTATATCCTTACGCTTTTTGTTCCGAGCATGATATGAGCACTAATGTGACCCCGGAGAACAAAATGTTCCTACCAGATACATGTACCTGAATGTCCCAGTTCTTGTTTAAGCTCGACAAATGACTCGTAACTCCACGTGGCGTATTTGTAATGATGCATTACACTAAGGAGGGTAGCACATGTTGACATACTGATTGACATGGATCCTCACATAGGGTACTCGTACTAAAGTACGACTTTAGGAGGATAATCATGCAGGCCACAGCATGAGAGTCCAAGATTTCACCTAGGGTTAAACTAGGCAACTGAATATACTAGATGCATGGGGAGGGCAGAGTCCCGAGATCGTGTTACACCAGTCGCCCTGAGATATTGTCTTGGCACGCCGGCTGGTCTCCACGGATACTGTGTCATCCGCAACGAGTGGATGACTGTATCCGATTAATTCCTGCTATATATTACATGTCTTGGCATGGTGGCCTCACGAGGGACCTGTGCTCCATGACACCTGTCTACGCGAACCCCTGGGTTGGCTAGCCTTGCTGGAAAGATACGATCTGAGGATTTTCTAATAGCATGACACGAGGATAACCTCGTTCCACTAGAAACTCGTAGACTTGATTGGCCGTGAAAATGACTTGCATGTTTCCTATTTACCTTCCGTGAATAACTGAGGGAAGCGTACTGTCATGGTGCGTGATCCAACCCATGTTCTTGTTTGATTGTTGGGTTGGTTATTGTACTATGACAGGCTGTGGACCGAAGTTATGAACGGAAGACTTATTCTGGTTGTGAAGTGCTACTTTTGTGAATGACTGAGGAACATGGTCTATCATGGTACATGATCCAACCCATATTCTTGTTTGATTATTGGGTTGGTTATTGTGCTGCGATAGGCTATCGACCGAAGTCACGATCAGGAGATTTTATGGTTTATACCTTTTTAACTTATGTGAAAGTTATAGTGTACGACACGTCTCGACTCCATGCGGCACCTTTTGTCCTTGTTTGGTTGTAAGGGTGCCATATGGGTTCGAGGATGTTGTGCTACCCTATAATAGTAGCATAAGTATTACTATTATCAGTCATTCTATTAGTTGGGTTTTTAATCTTAACTCTTGTGCCCCTTTGGCAGTACTTGCTATTCGGGGCTGACCCCGCTGGTTTTGTTTGGCCAGATCTCGTAGCAGAGCCAGAGGACACGATCTTCCTCCCTGACATCCATGGTGCATACTAGGAGCATGGCGGTTCGGGGACTCGAGTGGGTTTCTTCTCCACCACTCCTGTTTATACTTTTGCGGCGTTTAGCCACCGGCACCTGTTAGCCGGATTACTTGATATTTTGTGTCAGTGCATAATTGTAATTAAACATACTGCAGCTGTGTATAATTTTGTACTCCTGACTCTCTGAGATAGCTAAATTATAAAGCTAGTCTCTCATGATCATTTTGATGAAGCGTCAGGGACGCCTTACTGCTTTATCTTTAATGTTCATTTAATTGCTGATTTGACTTAATTGATTGAGACATAGAACTCTGTGGGACCATAGGAGACTTGATTGTAGCATGTACCCCCTAGTCTCTCGACAGCCACGATCGCCGTATGACGTTACGTACCTCATATGGAGTAGCTGGCCTAGTCCATCCCCATATTTCGGTACTGGGGCGTGACAAGGTTTTAGTGGTGGCCCATGCAGGTCTAATTTTCAGACTTGTGGGGTATTACGAATTATTAGGAGTCTCAATCAAAACTTGTTTCCCTTGAAATTCCATTTCGAATTCTCTGTCCTTGCCTTGATCTCTAACCTGACTTACATCCTCGAAATCTTTCTCGTCCGGACTTGATAATCTTATATCTTTCTCTATAGGGGTGCTTCATTCTCAGTAGCGGGTGAGGCCCATGAGGAAGAGCAGCAAGAGCACGGCTCGGCTGGGTAGCAACAGGGGAGAGAACCTTCCCCAGGGCAGGCACAAGCAGAAGTGGAACCAGAAGCAGTGCAGCCGCAGGTTATTAGAACTCCTGCAGCACCAGCAGCGACGGCAGTACCAGATGCCGTAGCACTCCTGGAGATCGTCCGAGGGATTCTTGTCACTCACCAACAGCAACAGACTCGGCAGCAGGAGCAGAACGTGTTGCTGAACCAGGGGATTCAGTTAGCTCTTGAGAGGAGTGCCGGGGTTGACTCGGGAGCATCAGGAAGGTTCCGTCGCTTGAACCCGAGGTATTTTGATGGCACGGAGGATGCCATCACTGCGGATGCATGGATTCAAGACATTGAAGCCATTCTTGTGGCGGCCAAGGTTCCAGATGATGAGAAGGTTGATCAGGTCAAACTGGTACTTCAGGATCTTGCCCGCGACTGGTGGGCATCAGAAGAAGTTGGTATAAGACGTCCTGTTCGTTGGACCACCTTCAGTGACAGATTCAAGGCCAAGTATTTTGGCGTAGTAGCTCGATATGAGCTCCAGTAGAAGTTTATCAGTCTCAAGCAAGTAGGCAAGACCGTAGATGGGTATGCAGCAGAGTTCTGCAGATTGTGCCGTTTTGCACCAGCAATGGAGGCAACGGAGCCGGAGAAGGCTATGAGGTTCCAGCAGGGACTTCATTTGGAACTATTACAGCTTGTGGAAGGACACGACTACCAGACGTTTGACGCTGTTTTGACGGCCGCTCGGAGGCACGAGCTTACCCAGCAGAGGTTAGCATCAAGGACAGGAGGTCAGAAGAGATCTCATTCCCAGGTTGGAGGAGGAGCAGTGCAGCGAACGTCGGCACCAGCACCCGGTGTGCGTATTCATGATGCAGGAGTGCCGCGGAGGACGGCCGTGTCAACTAATACAGCGCCAGTTCGGCATCAGCAGCCGAGGAACCAGCAGCAGCGTCAGGGAGCACCCCAGGGCTGTACCTTCTGTGGGAAGGCAGGGCACACGAGGGAGGTATGTCGGTCAGCGAATGGCTTATGTTTGAGGTGTGGTCGTGCAGACCACCGTATTTTCACTTGTCCTATGATGCAGAGGCCAGGAGGGCCAGCTCAGCAGTTTCCAGCATTGCCAGCTCCGGTGGCAACTCCGAGTGGAGGGCCAGTATTAGCAGTAAGGCCCCTAGCCCAGCGCTTACCAACGCAGGCTCAGATGTTCCGCCAGGCACAGAAAGCCGAAGGCCCTCAGGGGCAGCAACAGCATGGTCGAGGAAGGCCGCAACAAGGGGCTCCGCGGGGCCAGGCTCTCACATTGACCTTGGGAGAGGCTCTAGCGTCTAGTGACGTGGTGGCAGGTAAAATTCTCGTCACCTTATTTCCCGCTGTAGCATTATTTGATTCAGGTGCTACTCATTCATTCATCTCTGCACAATATGCTACACGGATTGGATTAGAGTTTGAGGCATTGCCGGAGAGGATGGATATACTCACCAGCAATGGGCTCGTAGAAGTTAGCAGAGTGCACTTTTCATGTCCGGTGGAGGTGTGTGGGCATTTACTGCTCGCATCATTGATTGAATTCCCTATGGGGAATTTTGATGTCGTTCTTGGCATGGACTGGTTGAGAGACAGTCATACGACAATTGATTGTAGAGGAGGTAGGGTCATATTCAGCATTCCTGGGATGGAGCAGTTCATCTTTACTCGAACCTTGAAGAATCAGGCTGGAGGCGTCATCTCAGCAGCAGTGTCAGAGCCAGGACAGATTCCGAGAGTGGTCGAAGATTTTCTCGACGTCTTTCCTGATGAGCTCCCAGGGATACCCCCAGTCAGAGAGGTAGAATTTAGCATTGAGTTGAACCCTGGAACGAGGCCTATTGCAGACAGAGTTTACAGAATGTCGCCGTCAGAACAGGATAAGTTGTTTTAACATGAAGAAGAGTTGAAGTCTAAGGGATTCATCCGAGACAGTAAATCGCCCTGGGCCGTACCAGTGATTCTAGTTCCCAAGAAGGATGGGTCGACGAGGATGTGCATCGACTACCGCAAGCTGAATGCAGTAACAGTGAAGAATAAGTACCCACTACCAAGGATTGATGACCTGTTTGACCAGTTGAGCAAGGCCAGCGTCTTTTCCAAGATTGATCTTCGGTCAGGATACTATCAAGTAAGAGTCCAGGAGCAAGACATACCGAAGACAGCATTCAGATCTAGATATGGACATTATGAGTTTTTAGTAATGCCCTTTGGACTAACCAACGCTCCCGCAGTATTCATGGATTTAATGAACCGCATCTTTCTGTCGTATTTGGATAAATTTGTGGTGGTGTTCATAGATGACATTCTTGTCTATTCCAGCAGTAAAGAGGAGCATGAGAAACATCTTAGGACTGTCTTACAGACATTGAGGGAGCATTAACTTTATACGAAGCTTGACAAGTGTGAATTTTGGTTAGATCACATTTCGTTCCTGGGGCATGTAATTTCTAGGACAGGAGTGTCAGTGGATCCGAAGAAGATTGAGGCCGTAGAGCATTGGCCAGTTCCAAAAACGGTTGCAGAAGTGCGAAGTTTCTTAGGATTAGCTGGTTACTACAGAAGGTTCGTGGCGGACTTTGCCAAGATCTCTGTACCCTTAATGCGTTTGACGCACAAGAACGTAGAGTTTGTTTGGTCAGCTAGCTGTCAGGCATCATTTGAAGAATTGAAGAAGAGATTGATCTCAGCCCCGATCTTGACGCTTCTAGTAGGAGCTGGAGGCTTTACAGTATATTGTGACGCATCTGGGAAGGGTCTTGGATGTGTATTGATGCAGCATGGAAAAGTGATAGCATATGCGTCTCGGCAGCTTCGGGACCATGAGAAGAATTACCCGACTCACAATTTGGAGTTAGCAGCTGTGGTGTTTTCACTCAAGTTGTGGAGGCATTATTTATACGGGGATCGGGTAGAGATCTATACTGATCATAAGAGTTTGAAATACGTATTCACGCAGCGAGATTTGAACATGAGGCAAAGAAGATGGTTAGAACTGCTGAAGGATTTTGATTTAGATCTTTAGTATCATCCAGGCAAGACGAATGTAGTTGCAGATGCACTGAGTAGGAGAGACAGTGCCTTTATCTTGACCTCGCAGAAGCATATTCTAGAAGACCTTCAGAGTATGGGAATCGAAGTAGTCTTGCCAAGGAATATAGGAAGAATGACCAGTATGCAGATTCAGTCAACCTTAGTAGAGAGGATAAGGGCAGCACAAGCAGGAGATCCACAGATTCAGAAGTTGCGGTCGGAGTGTGAATCAGGCCGTAGGAAGGAGTTAGTGATTCATGAAGATGGTATGCTCAGGTTTGGAAACAGACTCTGTGTACCGAGTGGAGACCTCCGGCAAGAAGTTATGTCCGAAGCTCATAGTTCTATTTACTCCATTCATCCAGGAGGAACGAAGATGTATCGAGATATCAGGCAGTTCTTTTGGTGGAATGGCATGAAAAGAGAGATAGCGAGATTTGTATCCAAGTGTCTGGTATGTCAGCAGGTGAAAGCCGAGCAGCAGAGACCAGCAGGGTTGCTACAGCCACTTCCTATCCCAGAATGGAAATGGGAGCACATCACGATAGATTTTGTGACCGGTTTACCTAGATCCCCGACTGGTAAGAATGCAGTCTGGGTAATAGTAGATCGACTCACGAAGGTCGCTCATTTCCTTCCCTTCCGAGTTGGATAGACTACTGAGCAGTTAGCAGAAATGTACATGAAACAGATAGTAAGGCAGCACGGTGTTCCAGTTAGTATAGTATCAGATCGGAATACGCGGTTTACTTCCCATTTTTGGTGGAGCTTGCACCAAAGTTTGGGAACCAAGTTAAGATTCAGTACTGCTTATCATCCACAAACCGACGGGCAATCAGAAAGAGCCATTCAGACATTAGAAGATATGCTACGGGCGTGTACCTTGGATTTTGGCAGATCATGGGAGGATCACCTTCATCTAGTGGAGTTCTCCTATAACAACAGCTATCAGGCTAGCATTCAGATGGCCCCGTTCGAAGCATTGTACGGAAGGAAGTGCAGGTCCCCTTTGGCATGGGACGACGTCGGAGAACGAAAGTTGTTGGGGCCAGAGATGATCACGCAGACTGTGGAGATAGTTAAGTTAGTCAGAGAGCGCCTTCGAGTTGCACAGGACCGACATCGTCATTGGGCAGATCAGCATCGTAGGCCTCTAGAGTTCAGAGTTGGCGACCAAGTGTTTCTGCGGATTTCGCCTACTCGGGGTATCATCAGATTTGGAACCCGGGGAAAGCTTAGTCCAAGATACGTTGGTCCTTTTAAGATTCTCGCTCGGGTAGGCGATGTGGCTTATCGACTTGCCCTTCCGCCTTCGTTAACTGGCATACATGATGTGTTTCATGTGTCCCAATTACGTGGGTATGTCCCGGATCCGAGTCATGTCCTCGATCATTCTGAGTTAGTCGTTGGTACCGACCTAACTTACGAGGAACAACCCGTATCTATTTTGGACCGGCGAGAGAAGGTACTCAAGAATCGGACGATAAGCCTTGTCCGTGTTTCTTGGAACCATCACTCTCCGGGAGAGTCAACCTGGGAGCGCGAGGACGAGATCAGATCTCGGTATCCGCATTTGTTTGACTAATAAGGTATATTTATGCACCTTATTGACACGATTCTATGCTTTTCTGCACCTGCTTATTTTGCACCTTGTGATGTATGATAATAACTGCTATGATAGTTAACTTATATATATGATTGTGCCTTGCTTGCCCTGATTTCACTATCCTGTCTTGGCTGGAATTTCGAGGAAGGAATTTTTCTAAGAAGGGTAGAGATGTCACTCCCCAATCCTGGAATACTTATTTTAATACGTAAACCGATAAATTGTATTTATCTTGAATTTATACGATATTTATTATGCAGTATTTTTTCATGCATTTCCCAAAAATATTCGACAAATATTATTTCCTAATTTATTTTCTGCATTTGGGCCTACAGTTTTGGCTCATTCGGGTAACCTATTCTTGGTTCACCCATGGTTCATCATGAACCCTTTGGTTTATCATGAACCCATGGGTTCAAGATTCTATATAATAACTCATCTCCTTCTCTCTCCTCTCATTTACTTCTTCTCATTTACTTCCTCCACCAACCAAGGCAAGTACCAACTTGCTCAAGAGAAGGATCCATTATTTTGTTAATGATTCTTACAAAACTATTTGCCAAAACATGTTCTTCTCCTCAATCTATACTAGTTTAGAACTTGGAAATTTCTATTTTGAAGCTTTGATTTTTGTAGATCTAAGTTTTAATCATTTTCGGATTTTGCATGGTTTGATCTACTTTAGTTGGATTTTATGGGTTTTTGATGCTTCCATGTGGAAGAGCATTCAGTTTCACCCAAGTTGGAGCTTTGGAAATCTGGATTTGGAGTTCGGATGGCCAAGTTATAATACTTTGAAGCTTGGGTTCAGCCATGGTGTTCTTGCTGTTTTGGAGAAGACAGTGAACAGTGTGCTCCTGTTTGAGCACGCTTCCTGTTGGAAGCGTGTCTTCCCTTGAGCTTGCGTGACTTTTCACGCAGCTCTTCCCTTGAGCTTGCGTGACTTTTCACGCTGCTCTTTCCCTTGAGCTTGCGTGACTTTTTACGCTGCTCTTTCCCTTGAGCTTGCGTGACTTTTCACGCTGCTCTTTCCCTTGAGCTTGCGTGACTTTTCACGCAGCTCTTCCCTTGAGCTTGCGTGACTTTTCACACAGCTCTTTCCTTGAGTCTGCGTGACTTTTCACGCAGCACTCTCCCCTTGAGCTTGCGTGACTTTTCACGCTGCTCTTTTCCTTGAGCTTGCGTGACTTTTCACGCTGCTCTTTCCTTGAGTCTGCGTGACTTTTCACGCAGCACTCTCCCCTTGAGCTTGCGTGACTTTTCACGCTGCTCTTTCCCTTGAGCCTGCGTGACTTTTCACGCACGCTGCCTTGTTGTGCGTATGCTTTTGATATTTTATTAGATATTATATGCCCATTTTATATCCTTACGCCTTTTGTCCCGAGCATGATATGAGCACTGATGTGATCCCGGAGAACAAAATGTTCCTACCTGATACATGTACCTGAATGTCCCAGTTCTTGTTTATGCTCGACAAATGACTCGTAACTCCACGTGGCGTATTTGTAATGATGCATTACACTAAGGAGGGTAGCACATGTTGACATACTGATTGACATGGATCCTCACTTAGGGTACTCGTACTAAAGTACGACTTTAGGAGGATAATCATGCAGGCCACAGCATGAGAGTCCAAGATTTCACCTAGGGTTAAACTAGGCAACTGAATATACTAGATGCATGGGGAGGGCAGAGTCCCGAGATCGTGTTACACCAGTCGCCCTGAGATATTGTCTTGGCGCGCCGGCTGGTCTCCACGGATACTGTGTCATCCGCAACGAGTGGATGACTGTATCCGATTAATTCCTGCTATATATTACATGTCTTGGCAAGGTGGCCTCACGAGGGACTTGTGCTCCATGACACCTGTCTACGCGAACCCCTGGGTTGGCTAGCCTTGCTGGAAAGATACGATCTGAGGATTTTCTAATAGCATAACGCGAGGATAACCTCATTCCACTAGAAACTCGTAGACTTGATTGGCCGTGAAAATGACTTGCATGTTTCCTATTTACCTTCCGTGAATAACTGAGGGAAGCGGACTGTCATGGTGTGTAATCCAACCCATGTTCTTGTTTGAATGTTGGGTTGGTTATCATACTATGATAGGCTGTGGACCGAAGTTATGAACGGAAGACTTATTCTGGTTGTGAAGTGCTACTTCTGTGAATGACTGTGAAACATGGTCTATCATGGTACATGATCCAACCCATGTTCTTGTTTGATTGTTGGGTTGGTTATTGTGCTACGATAGGCTATCGGCCGAAGTCACGATCAGAAGATTTTATGGTTTATACCTTTTTAACTTATGTGAAAGTTATAGAGTACGACACGTCCCGACTCCATGCGGCACCTTTTGTCCTTGTTTGGTTGTAAGGGTGCCATATGGGTTCAAGGATGTTGCGCTACCCTATAATAGTAGCATAAGTATTACTATTATCAGTCATTCTATTAGTTGCATTTTTAATCTTAACTCTTGTGCCCCTTTGGTGGTACTTGCTATTCGGGGCTGACCCCGCTGGTTTTTTTGGCCAGATCTCGTAGCAGAGCCAGAGGACACGATCTTCCTCCCTGACATCCATGGTGCATACTAGGAGCATGGCGGTTCGAGGACTCGAGTGGGTTTCTTCTCCACCACTCCTGCTTATACTTTTGCGGCGTTTAACCACCGGCACCTGTTAGCCGGATTACTTGATATTTTGTGTCAGTGCATAATTATAATTAAACAGACTGCAGCTGTGTATAATTTTGTACTCCTGACTCTCTGAGATAGCTAAATTATAAAGCTAGTCTCTCATGATCATTTTGATGAAGCGTCAGGGACGCCTTACTGCTTTATCTTTAATGTTCATTTAATTGCTGATTTGACTTAATTGATTGAGACATAGAACTCTGTGGGACCATAGGAGACTTGATTGTAGCATGTACCCCCTAGTCTCTCGACAGCCACGATCGCCGTATGACGTTACGTACCTCATATGGAGTAGCTGGCCTAGTCCGTCCCCGTATTTCGGTACTGGGGCGTGACAGTAACTACTGTAACTATTGGCTTACCCCTCATACACACGGGGATAAGCTGTACCCTCCTGTAACAAACCCAAGCCGGTCATATGTCATTACCTGTTCAAATCACTGTTTTATACTGTAACAAAACCTGTTTTAAAATTGTTTAGAACTGTATGATTCTATTTCTTATTTAACTGTTTAAAATTAGCATGAATTGTACTTTGCTCCCTCCTGACTGGAGACCCAACATTTTAGGTATCACTGATGAGGCTTTGTTCTGCGGTATTTTCCGAGGTCCCAACTAGAAGACGAGGATTTCGAGACTGATGAGCTGTGTACCTAGAGTTTTCTCTTCTTCTTGATTTATGTGGAAAATGGTTTAAGTTGTAGCCTTCACTTCATTGTAAAAGATCAATAAAGTTTTAAATTTCTGAATTTTGAGTTGTGACAAATACAGATGTTGTTGTGGTTACCTGCTAATGAACAGCTTACTGCCGCCGTCTCAACAACGGTGCAGGCTGGGCATGATCCGGTTCGACCCAATTATTTGGGATCGGGTCGTGACATGTTTTTAGTGGTGTCCCATGCAAGTCCACAACAACTTAGGAAAACATACCTAGAAACAATTAGAACACTAGAACATTGATTTGTCACAATATAGGTCCGATTTATATATAAATAAATATTTTTGTTTGATTATAGACCGGTAGGCTACCTTGCTTATGTGTGCATCCTAAACCTTCCAGAGAATGACCATTGACAAGACCAAATCCTGCTGGCGATGAGGTGTCATCTCCGGATCATACCCCATCTCCTCAACCAAGTCCAGAGTTTATTCTCTCGCGGCTGACTGACCGTCCCCATAATGCATCTAGTGAAGTTTTCACTATACTGGCGATTCCTACCTCATCTCAACTAAGTTGCATTTCCTTGGTGGAGTATCCATTTTAGTTGCTCCACCAATACCAGCAAACACCTTCCAAATGGTTGCCCTATTTCGAGAAATCCTGGAGTTTCAGAAAGCTCAAGATGAAGCCCAGCAGGAACAGAAGAATACCACGAGAGAAGACATGAAGAACGTCAATGATGTAGCCTTAGCTATCTCCAAACCAAGTTGGAGCGGAACCTCGTCCTAGGAGGGATACCCCTGAATCTAGAAGATAGTTGAGCCTTTCCGACAGTCTTATCGTAAGAGGCTATTGGCTTGTGACTACTGCAAGAGGCCTGGTCACCAAGCCAATATTTGTCGCAAGAGATTGGAAAATATTTGGCATATGGATCTGCTGAACATCGGGTAAAGGACTGCCCTTATCTTTCCATCAAACCAGAGCTCATATCCCAGCAACACCTGTTAGGCCACAACCTAGGGACCCTCTTCCTATCCAGCAGACCCTGCCTCTTACAATAAGGCATGATCCATACTCGAGGTTCATAGAAGATGAAGTAGTTGGAGACTGCTCATGCAAGAGCCAGAACCATGAAGAATAGTACCTAGGACTGCTGAATAGCATTATCTATTTTTTTTGGAAGTTGTAACAGGATGTCCTTAGATCAATCATAAGAGTTTTTGCTGTAATTCTCCACATGAATAAACTTCTTAGTTACACCTTTATGGCAGATGTTTTCCCTGATAGTCTTCCCGGATTAACCCAGATCTAGACATAGGATTCACCACTGACCTAGTCCCTGGCTCTTTTCCTAATTCTAAAGGATGTTATAGAGTCAACCCGAAGGTGGCCAAGAAGATGAAGGACCAGATCAGTGAAGGCTCTAGGATTTTTTCAGGGTAGAACTTCACCTTAGGGAACACATAACTTGTTTGTGCCCAAGAAGGATGAAACAACAGATGTGCATCGATTACCAGACACTAAAGAACAAGTACTCTCTGCCCGGATTGAGGATCTGTTTGATCTGTTTATGTGGAGTTAGGGTGTTTCGAAGTTTGACTTAAGATCTGACTACCATCAAATCAAAGTCAGGAAGGAGGACATTTCCAAGACGGCGTTCAAACACCAAGTATGGGTAGTTTTCTTTGGTCATGACGTTGGACTGACAAATGCTCCTGCTGTGTTCATGAATCTCATGAACAGAGTTTTTCATGAGTATTTGAATCAATTTATCTTCTTCAAAGATAATATTCTGATATATTCGAAGGCTGAAGAAGAGCATGAAGAACTTCTGAGGAAAGTTCTGGAAACTTGGAAGAAAAAGAAGTTTTATGGTAAATTATCTGAACGTGGAATTTTCTTTGACAAGGTGGACTTTTGGCCATGTTGTCAAGAGAAGAAATTTCGATGGAAGATAGCTGTTGTTGAAAAGTGGTATACCCCAAGTTCAATTCGAAAGTTTCTTAAACTTGGCTGGCTACTATCAGAAGTTCGTGAAGGATTTCGCCAAGATTGCTGAGCCGATGACGAAGCTCACTTGGAAGAATGAAGAGTTCATCTGAACGAAAGATTGCCAGGCGGTATTGAGGAGCTGAAGAAGAGACTTACCACTACACCAATCTTTGCGCTACCCGCAGGAACCGGTGGTTTCTCAATTTACAGTAATGCCTCTGGAAAAGGACTGGGTTGCGTTCTTCAACAACATGGAAAAGTAATTGCTTACACGTATAGGCAACTACAGACTCTTGAGAAGAATTATTCCACACCTAATTTGAAGTTTGCTGCAATTATCTTTACTTTGAAGCTATGGAAGCATGATTTTTATGGAAAGGAAGTGAAAATATATACGAACTACAAAAGTCTGAAATATGTCTTCACTCGGAAAGGGCTGAATGTTAGACTAAGAAAATGGCTGAAGCAGATGAAGGATTTCGACATCAACCTGCAGTACCATTCAGGTAAGGCTAATGTGGTCACTGATGCACTTGGTCGATACTGATGGCGAAGTTCTTAACCAAGGACCAGCACCTGCTAGAAGACATCGAGAAGTTTGGACTGGAGATTATACTGCCTGGAAATGGAAGGAAGAAGCTGGATGCTGATTCAGTGTTGATGAAGTTGCAAATGAGCTCGAGTCTGATGGACAAAGTCAAGGAGACTCAGTTTCAAGACGAGACACTTTGCAAACTTAGAGATCAAGTGTTGGCAGGAACACTTGAGGGTTTCTAAATCGATCAGCAGTAGAACTCTGAAGAATGGTACGAGACTTTGCGTATCGGCTGACAAACGGAGGAACAAGTTGATGAAAGGAATGCACCAGTCGCAGTATTCCATATATTCAGGAGCTAATAAGATGTATCGGAATATGCCTCCATTGATTGGTGCTAAGGAATGAAGAAGGACAATTCCAGGTATGGGATTAGATGTGAATTTGTCAACATGGGGAATTTAGCAAGAGAACAACAAGTTTGTTGCAGCCGCTGGACAATTCGAAGTGGAAGTAGAAGCATATAACAATGAACTTTGAGTAAGGATTGCCTTGTTTCTAAGGAGGGAAGGGCACCAATTGGATTATAGTGGACCGACTGACTAAGTCAGCATACTTTATTCCCTTCAAGGTTAGTTTATTCACCGAGAAGTTGGCAGCATTGTACGAGAGGCACCCCTATCGGATTTATGGAGTACAACCGGCGGACAATCAAAGAAGATAATCCAGACGCTTGAAGATATGTTAGATCTTGTGTTTTGGAATTGGAGGGTCTTGGTGAAGATCATTTAAAATTGGCAGAGTTTCCTTACAACAACTACCAAGTTAGCATCGTCAATCAGTGGAGTTTGAAGAAGGAGATATCATTTCTGTGAAGTTTTCTCCTACCAGAGGAACAATCAGTTTTGACGGAGCTGGAAATTGAGGTCAGGTACATCAGGCCATTTGAAGTTTAAGACGAGTTGGAAGTAGCGTACCAGTTAGCTCTACCAGCTAATCTTGAGAGTGTGCAACGTCTTCTACGTCACAGCTCAGACGCTACATTTCGGATCCGAGTCACGTTTTGGATAATTCAGAGCTGAAGATTAGACTCAACCTTTCAGTGCCAGAGAAACCAGTTGCAAGCCTAGTCAGAGATGAGAAGAAAATCAGAATTTGAGCCATCACTTAAACTCCTATTCCTTATCTTTTTCGTTCTAAACTTGACTAATGCTGCTAAGTTAGCCTAGTTTTGCAAGCTATCTCTTTAATCAAGCTTGATCATGACGATATTTTATTGGGTGCACCCACTAATATATTGTCTAATCAGGACCGGTGCATGATGGTCTGATCAAACTCGTGTACTTTGGTTCGCTTTTGTATTTTTCTGCGTGGATAATATCATAAGAAGAAACTTGTCCCTAAACCGTCTCATCCACGACTACCATGGAAATTCTTATGGTTGGACCTGAGTTACGGGCGCAGTACCCGTACCTGTTTGTCTTTTCTACCCTACCTTTAAATTTCGAGGACGAAATTTTCTAAGGAGGAAAGATTGTGAAACCCATATTCTCGTAATTAATTATTAAATAGTGATTTAGTATTATTATTAGTATTTCTAAAATTATTATTATTATTATATATTTATTTTTGGAGTGCAAATGATTTCGAAAATATTAATAACAAGGATCTTTGATTTTCGGACCCAGACCCGAGTCCGAGCCCAGACCCAGGCCTGAGCCCAATTCCATTCTTTTAGATTCTGGTTTTTGACTTGGTTTTTATAAATTAAAAATATATATATATATATATAATAACGTTGGCTGGTCCCGTAGGACTAGCACCCCACCTGCAGACTTTTTCCTTCCCACTACCTATTCTTCCTCCCTTAATCCACGCTCACCACACGTCACTCACACTCTATCACCCTTTATTTAGTTCCCACTTCTCCCACACTCTTACGAATTCACAAGAGGCCATTTCCCTCATAACTCCTTCTTCTCTAACTCCCCCTCACCAAACCCATTTCTCACCATTCCCACCAAACCCCCTTCCACACCAGTGAACCCACACCCCTCCTCGGCCGTCACCCCCGCCGGTGCCCTCTCCCCCGAGTTCGGCCGACCACCGAAGTCCGGCCACCCTATGCGCCGCTTCCTCCGTGCTATTCCGGCCAAGCGCCGCCCTAGCGCACTAGCGCACTCCAGCGCCCCCTGCGCCGCCACCCGCCGGCTCTCCGCGGGTCCGCCCGACCAGCGTGCCCCTTTCGGAACTCCTCCGACGACCACCTTCGCGGTCGAGTTCCCTGGCCACGCCCCGTGCGGCCACACCCCTCTGTCAGTGCCTCTCCCTCAGCGCTCTTCGCGCCCTCCGGCAAACCCGACAGCGTTGCTCTGCCGGTCAGCGCTGCCGACCGTGCCCCGTTGGCCGATCCCTTTGGCCAGCGCCCGTTCTTCCCCGTACGCCCCTGGTCAGTACTCTGTTCTTGGGCTAGCACGCTGCCGTGCCCTAGTTCTGAGATTTTACGGCGTTGCGTCGTCGACGTTGGGTCCAGCACTATTTTGGGAGTTCATCGCTGATTCTGGATTATTCTATTCTTTCTATTTTTGCATCTGAGAGCTCTAGCCGAGCAACCCGAGGTATAACCCCCTGTCCCGCTATTTTATTATTATTTGTCGATGATGAAATGGTCCCCGGTTCCCTTTTGGGAATTCGGTATTAGCGACGTCGTATTTTTCCGGGACTTTCGGAAAAGTCCCGTGAATTATTTTGGACTCCCGGAATATTTCGGGAATGGTTTTTAGTGTGTTTTAGTTTTCGGAAATTTCCGGGAACGTTCTGTGACTTGTGGATTTGGAATCGGACTTCCGAAATTATTTCGGGTCGTCCCGATTATTCTGTGAATTGGCTGTGGATGTTTTATATATATAAAATGTGGGTTTTTCCCTGGTTTTGGACTTGCAGGAATTATCGGCGCCATTTTCCCAGTTTTTGGGTTGACCAAAAACATAGGAGATGCTGCCCGATTTTTCCGTAAATCCTGAATTATTTTCAAAATGAATTTAAAATGATTTTCGGAATTTATTCGATATTTTATTTTTGGGTGACGACCGTATCGGTCAATGGATCCGGCTAAGTGCAAACGATACCGGCCCCGCCCAGACGTTGAGGCAATTAGCCAGATGAGGATCGGACCATTATCTGAGACTTATGATTTATCATTATTTTATTATTTATTTCTGTTTACATTTATTTAATATTTTCAGTTAGGACTAACGGCAGTTTATTCTTATTTCAATTTATGTAAATAAATTGTAATGGGCATAAGCCCAGCTGGCTGGTCTGTGACTGTAATAGCTTAGATTTCCTGCATTTTCTGGGTTTTCGAGTTTGCGTATTTAACGATTAAAATGATTAAAAAGTATTTTTCGTATAAAATTAATTAATATTTTCTCACTTAAAATTTACCAGTTTATTAATAATTAAAAATCACGTATTTCTCACTAAACAAGAAAATTAGTTTTATATTTATATTTATAGAAAATACCAAGTTTTCCTAAACTAATCTGGTAGCGACGTTTTCCCGAATTCAGTTAAAATGATATTTTTCCTCGTATTAAATCAACGCACTTAATAAACGCATTTTTTTCTGTGTTAGTTAATTAAATAACTAAAATTGGACTAGGACGCAAATAGAGATTACAACTAGCATAGCTAAGTTGGTTAACCTGAAAGCTAAGTCTATCTCTCGAATGTAGGAATTCGAGGACAACTCTAAACTTCCCGTCTCGGAGTCGTCCATCTCTTCAGTCATTTTCCTGAGGCAAGTATAGTTTATGTTAGTTTACAGTTATCTATTTAATTGTTTTACTGCATGTCTAAACCACGATGCAAACACGAAACTCTCTCCGAGAGTACTGTACTGTAACTACTGTAACTATTGGGGACTGGGGGAGTAGTGTAATGAGTATGACCACATCCAAACTACTGTAACTACTGTAACTATTGGCTTACCCCTCATACACACGGGGATAAGCTGTACCCTCCTGTAACAAACCCAAGCCGGTCATATGTCATTACCTGTTCAAATCACTGTTTTATACTGTAACAAACCTGTTTTAAAACTGTTTAGAACTGCATGATTCTATTTCTTATTTAACTGTTTAAAATTAGCATGAATTGTACTTTGCTTCCTCCTGACTGGAGACCCAACATTTTAGGTATCACTGATGAGGCTTTGTTCCGCAATATTTCCCGAGGTCCCAACTAGAAGACAAGGATTTCGAGACTGATGAGCTGTGTACCTAGAGTTTTCTCTTCTTCTTGATGTATGTAGAAAATGGTTTAAGTTGTAGCCTTCACTTCATTGTAAAAGATCAATAAAGTTTTAAATTTCTGAATTTTGAGTTGTGACAAATACAGATGTTGTTGTGGTTACCTGCTAATGGAACAGCTTACTGCCGCCGTCTCAACAACGGTGCAGGCTGGGCATGATCCGGTTCGACCCAAATATTTGGGATCGGGTCGTGACAAATTGACACACTAGTGGCATGTGCGCAGTGGGCTTCGAGTAGATCACAAACATATATTGGGTCGAAAGATTTGAGTCGAGGTTGGATTTCTAACTGAAGTCAGAAAGTACATCGGTATTACGGTAAGAGTTATAGTTAGCCTTTTTGACCTGAAAGTCGAATCATAAAAATAGAGTACAAGGGGACATGTTAGAGTGGGACACGTGTCACATCCATTTTTCTAGTTTAAGGGTATTTTGGTGATTGTAAATTTTTGATTATTTTAATATATTATATTATTGGTATTGCATTTTTTGGCCTTTTGATAGTATAGCCTTGGTGCAACCTAGCCTAGTGTCTCACCATGACTTAGTGACTTAGTTAGCATGATTAGTTAGTGTTAGTAATCCTATTCTAGTTAGTTTCAAGTTAGAAGCTAATTAGAAATCAATAGTTAACATTAAGTTAGAACCCCTTGATTAATAATTCATTTTAACCTATAGAAAGAAGCCCAAGCCCAATTATTATGAAACCTTAGCCCAATCCCATAGGTGGCCGGCTAAGTAAGGTTCCAAAACCCTATTTAATATCTCTTAGTGAGACTTGCATCTTTTTTTCTATTCCTTCTCATCCTGGCAAAACCCTAGGTATGCATCTTTCTTATTCTCTTCATTTCTCTTCCTTTTTAACCCTAGTCTTTTGCATTGGGTTTTGATTTGTGTTTGTGGACTGTTAGTGGCTAGCAATCTCAGCTTTGAAGAGTTACAGATCATTCACGTTGAAGGAAGGATCTTCACTTTTGGACTTTCTATAGGGAATTCACCCTCAATAGGTAATCTCTCCAAATCCCTTCAAATCCATGAATTCTTTCCATAGATGCATCCATCTAGGAGTCCTCTAGCTGTAGGATGAGTTTTGTAAGAATTGGTATTGGTTTGGTGTCCATATCGGACACGTATCAGTGTTTTTGCGTACGTATTTGATGAAATGCCCAAAAGAAAGTTTTATTGTTATTTTTCAAATCTTTTTGAACAGAAATGTAGATCTATATATTGCTTATAGATTTGTGTCGCACTGAGGTAAAATTTGTGCTGTGTCCGTGTCCAAATTGGGCACGAACCCACTCGCGCACGAGCCGTGCCTGTGTCCTGCTACTCGGGCACTGTAGTAGACACGATAGGACACTTCGTGACCCCAAACTTGGTGGACACGTTGGGCACATGTCTAACATGGGGCTGATCAAGTTTTGTGAGATTTTATCGAGTAGATCTCGAGAAATCTCATGCGCACTGATTTTGCCTACACTGTGCGCACGGGAAAAATCTCGACTGATACGCGTGTCGTATCACGCGCACACGTGTCGATTGTGTCTCGTGTTGTGTCGTGTGTGTAGGCCTATACATGGGCTACACGTGGGCATGAGCACGAGACGTGTCGTGCCTCGTGTCGTGTCCACGAGTTCGTAGACTAGCCGTACGGGACAGTCTGTCCGTATGTGCGTATTTGGTGATTATGATGGTTTGGACACTTCGTGTTCTATTATATGGACAAGATACACTCTGTGTAACACAAACACATGTACACGACACGTTCTCGACCAGCAATTTGATATTTAATTGATTTTGTGATGATTAACTTAGGGTTTACTCATTTTACTGATACTAGGTTCTAATAAATGCATTTCAGAGTTTTTAAACTAAATTAAAATTGCTAATTTATGATTAATTTGTGAAGATTAACATGTATACATGTCTGGGTTGTTGTTACATAGCTGAGCCTCATACTAATTCATGACTGAGTTTGTATTCTGAGTTTTGAAATATATGGATACTCGATACATGACCGAAACATGGGTTTAGGTTTAATTCTTCACATGTTAGTTATTTCTGAGATATGAGTATAGATTTCCTGCAAACTGAAGGTTAGTTTTTAATGTAAATTGTGTAGGTTTAATATGTACCCGAGGCTGATTCATGTTCATGTAGATATTTGGTCTTCTTGTTGTGTTTCAAATTTAATTACTTTTAAGAGGAATGGCTCGGGATTGGACTGATACATATATGTATAGGTTCTGTCGATTTCCTTTGGATTCTTGAACATGGGGCTTATGAAAACTAGACTGAATGATAGGTTAAATGTCAACTGGAAATCTGAGATTCACTTGAGTACACCCACACTCCTTAATTGTACATTGTCCATGCACACACACACACACTAAACACTCTCCTCACTCTCACACATGGACACACACACAACCCCTATATCATTTTACTTTTATACTTATGACACACATTCGCACACACTCATATATATTTTTCACTCATTGACACTATACACACATTCATACCCTTTGCTATGTTGACACATATGACTGCCATTGCCAAGCTCAACATTACTATATATATATATATATATATATATATATACATATATATATATATATATATATATATATATATATATATATATATATATATATCTACTTGTGGGCCTATGTATATTATATGCACATATCTACTTGTGGGGGTGGTTGCTTGGTTTGGCATTGTACTTGTGTTTGTGTGACACTATATATCTATATTCATACCCATATGTAATGAATGAATATAATATTTAAGTAGATGTTGTGATTGCTATTAGATATAGTCTATAAGTTATGAGTCAGCTTAGGATTGACCCAATGAGCCTAAATTGGCCGAGTTGACTATCAAGTTGACCAAGTTGAGAAAAGTCAACTTTAAGTCAAACTTGATCCAAATCGACTCAAACGGACTTGGAATGACTAGATAATTTGTGTTTGACCTAAAATTTGGTAGATAGACTAGTTGACTTATAGTTGACCAGGTTTGACCAAAGTTGACCAGGTTTGACTAGAGTTGACCAAGGGTTGACTTTGACCTAGAAGGACCTAGAATCATTTAGAATGCATTGTAGGTTATTCTTATTTCATGTTAGACATGTTGTGACCTGTGTTGCTCTAAATAGGACTCAGATACTCCAGTTCAGACTCACTTCTCATCAGACAATCAGGATATCATGCGAGTACATTCTCTGACCGTTTCGTACTTGTTAGGAATTATATTTTCGTCATAGTTTAATTTACTTGATGCTGACACAATATTATCACGGACTAGTACTATATGGATCTTAACATGAGATGTTATCCCCCTCGGGTGCATCGAATGTATCATGTCATGTGTTTTTCATGAATATCATGTATTTTGTGGACCCATAAATTCATGTATACTTATGTGCTCTCATGTACTCTCATGATCTCATGAGCTTTAAACTGTCATGTATAATAACATAACCTGTCTAGATCCTTGTGTATTGATTGGGGAATGGGGGAGTAGAAATAGTCATGTGAACAATTCCAAAGTAGTGTAATCATGTACAAACTTTTTAGTGTAATCATGTGTAAATCAAGCCGTTCACATGTCTATCTTGTACTCTAAATCACGTAGTCACTTACAGTTCTCTATTATCATATATAGATAGCTTTGTTTATCAGTTTCTTTCTTTTTATGTTTTTTTCTTACAGCGTTTCATGTATCTTCACCTATCACATACTTTATATTTTCTGTCAAGATATGAACTGCGTGAGATGTATTGTGCTCGTTCCCGTCCTGATTGAACTATTAAAAATATTATAGGTGATGAGGAGGAGTTCTGTCCTACATATTATGACACAGACTTAGATGACACCGGTGACTTGGACCCCCAGGAGGATCCTACAGTCGCTGAGGACTTAACTATTGTCTAGATTAGAGTTCTAGACTAGTTTCCCTGTTTAGTTGTCTTATTTAATGTATTTTCAGTTGTTGGATATTTGTGTTGCTGTACATTCAGATATTACTCTCATTTGTGACTCTTGTTGGAGATTACCCTTTTTATCTTATCCATCCATTACTCTCTTTATTCCATCTTAGATTCTGTAATTGAGTTGTACCTTTATATTGTCCTTCTTTTAGAGCGTATATCATTGTACAGGTATAGTTATTGATAGATGTTTATACCTAGGATAGTGTTCTACCACCGACACTGCGGCGTAGGCTGGACGTACCCAGTTCTCGTGCCCTTACACTGGGTGCGGGTCGTAAAACATTTTTAGTGGTGGCCCATGCAGATCCAGTCGCAACTAGTACGATTTCATAGCGGTACTCGAACTAGAGTATCGCTACAGCCTGCAGTAGGATATAGGATATAAGTTAAGGTACTCAATCACATTAGAAAAACTCTTATCTAATTCTTGCTGCTAATTGCCTTCTTTTGAAATGAACTGTCCTCCTTTGATTATATCACTTCCTTCTCAGTAATTAATTCTTTGTTTATCTGTCTTCAGGATGGTGGAGACACGATCGCAGCATTCTGGTCAAAGGGATACCGCTGAGAGGTCCACCACTTCTCACCCGACTCAACAGGACCCTGGGACCATAGTACCTCTTATTCTAGCTCAGGTGGGACCGTTTGCAGCTTTTGGGGGTGCTCCTCCACGTGTTTCAAGGACTACCGCAGGGGTTCAGGGGATGCCACCACAACCGCCTCAGGAGACAGTTGATATGGGGCAGTTCTTTGCCTTCATACAACAGATGATAGAGACTCAGCGGCGTCAGACAGAGGATATGAGGCAGGGCATTGACAATGTCCATCAGCTAGCCATGGCAGCAGTAGAGAAGGTGACTGCCCAACCACAGGAAGGGCAGATACAGCCATACCAGCCGAGGACTCCGAGCATTCAGGACTTTTAGAAGATGCGGCCACGAGACTTCAAGGGTACTGAGGGTATCCTATATGCCGACGACTGGATCGAGCATATAGAGGAGATATTTTGCCTCACGGAGATACCCGCTAGGCTTCAGATAGAAGCAGCGGGCAGCCAGATGCAGGACCTTGTACGCACATAGTACCAGACCGACCCCAGGGTTGGTACAGAGGGGCAGACTTGGGAGGCTTTTAAGAAGCTCTTCAAGGAGAAGTTTTTCTCCGATACAGCACTTGGCACCTTGGAGACGCAGTTCAAAAATCTGGTCCAGAGGAACCAGACAGTAGAAGAGTATGCTGGAGAGTTCTGCGGTCTGGGCAGATTTGTGGAGGGCCTTAGCGAGACAGCGAAGGCTAGGAGGTTCAGGAAGGGCTTGATTAAGGAAGTCAAGTCCTTGACCAAGAGCAACATAAATACTACTTTTGAGAAGATTCTGACGGGAGCTATGGCAGCGGAGGACGACCTTGAACTGAAACTGAAGAGTGGTCGTGATTCATATGGAGCCAGCGCAGTGGAGGCCCAGCCAAAAGGCCCCATTATCAGCAGCAACATCAATAGAATTCGTTCCAGCAGCAGCAGTTCCAGAGTCAGGGTCGTGTGCCTTTTCAGCAGAAATAGATACAGCAGGCGCCTAGACAGCAGCAAGTCATCAGTTGCACTTTTTGCAAGAAGCCAGGACATGTGTGGAACGAGTGTAGGAAGAGGCTAGGCAAGTGCCTACTTTGTAGTTTAGCGGAGCACCAGCTGAGGGACTGTCCCATGTCTTCAGGACATACACTCAGGAAGCAGGAGCCAAGGCTCCGGCAGGTCAGCAGAAGGGACCATTGCAGACTCTGCAGCAGAAGTTTATCCAGCACTAGCAGCAGACCAGAAGAGGTCAGCAGGGGCAAGCCTTCGCCATGTCAGCTGAGGATGTAGAGGCAGTTGGAGATCTGATAACAGGTTCTGTTCTTTTCGACTCCTTTCCTGCATTCGCTTTGATTGATTTGGGGGCTTCCCATAGTTTTGCGTCTGTATCATTTGTTGTTAGACACCAGCTTTCTTCTGAACCATTGCCTAGGACTTGCAAGATCATGACTGGTGGTGGTATCATCCTCGTCCTTGACATTTACAAGGATCGGAGTGTAGTTTTGGGAGGCCGAGAACTAGATGTGATTTTTCTCATAATGCCATTACCGAACTACGACATTGTACTCGGTATGGATTGGTTGAGCAGGTACCATGCCAGTATAGATTGTCACGGTAGTAGAGTTCTTTTTAGATTGCCAGGAGAGCCAGAGTTCGAGTTCACCAGACGAGAGACGGACCAGAGCAGCGGAGTCTTCTGCGGAGTTTCAGTAGAGGAGCAGAGCGTACCACATCCATTGATAGCTGAGTTCATGGATGTATTCCCGGAGGAGTTGCCCGGATTATCTCTGGACAGATATGTAGAGTTCTCTATAGATTTGGTGCCCGATGCAGAGCCGATATCTCAGTACATCTATAGAGTAAACAACAACGAGCTAGTAGAGTTAAAGAAGCAGGTGGATGAGTTGCAGGACAAAGGCTTTATCTGATCGAGTTCTTCACCATGGGGTGCACCAGTACTCTTTGTGCCGTAGAAGGATGGGTCGGTACGGATGTGTACCGACTACAGGGCTCTCAACAACCTCACGATCAAGAACAAGTACCCGCTACCGAGGATCCATGATCTGTTCGATCAGTTGAGCGGAGTGAAAGTATTCTCCATGATTGATCTGAGGTCAGGTTACCATCAAGTGAAGGTAAAGAATGAGGACATTCCGAAGATAGCATTCAGGACACGGTATAGCCAATTTGAGTTCAGGGTGATGCCATTTTGGTTAACTAACGCACCGACGGTGTTCATGAACATAATGAACTAGGTGTTCTACCAGTACTTGGACAAGTTCGTGGTGGTGTTCATCGATGACATCTTGGTGTATTCGAAGACCCCATAGGAGCACGAGGAGCATTTGAGAGTGGTTCTGGACACTCTTAGGAAGGAGCAGCTTTATGGCAAGCTTTCAAAGTGTGAGTTCTTTTTGGACCAAGTTGATTTCCTAGGTCATGTTGTGACCGGAGATGGGATCTCAGTCGACTCGAAGAAGATCAGAGCAGTTGAGGCATGGACAGCACCGAGTTCAGTTGCGGAGATCAAGAACTTTCTAGGATTGGCAGGCTACTACAGGAGGTTCGTTCAGGATTTCTTCCGGATTGCAGAGCCATTGAGTAAGCTGACTCGAAAGGACGCATAGTTTATCTGGTCAGAGGAATGCCAGGTTGCTTTCGATAAGTTGAAGAAGAGACTGACGACAGCCCCAATTTTGACATTGCCATCAGGATTAGGCGGGTTCACTATCTACAGTGACGCCTCAGGGAAGGGTCTATGTTTTGTCTTACAGCAGCATGGAAAGGTGATTGCCTATGCATTTACGTCTGTATGAGAAGAACTATCCTACCCATGACTTGGAGTTGGCGGCAGTTATCTTTGCTCTTAAGTTATGGAAGCACTATCTATACGGAGAGCGTGTGGAGATCTTTACAGACCACAAAAGCTTGAAGTATGTGTTTACACAGAAGGAGCTCAACATAAGGCAGCGCAGATGGTTGGAGTTGATAAAGGACTTCGATATTTCCTTACAGTATCTTCAAGGGAAGGCCAACGTGGTTGCCGATGCCTTGAGTAGGTATCTGGTAGCTATGTGTTTGACGATGGATCGACACTTATTAGCAGATTTGGAGAGCCTGGGGATCGAGGTGATTGTGCCAGGAGTTCAGATGCAGATGTAGGGCCTTCAGATTCAGTCAAACTTGATAGAGAGGATCAAGTTGACTCAGTTTGACGATGTTGCTCTGTGGTGTATCCGAGAGCAGGTTCGGACAGGATTAATGGATGATGAGTTTATTCTTACAGAGGATGGCGCATTGAGGCACGGTTCCAGACTGTGTGTGCCTAGCAAAGAGCTTCGGGAGCAGGTTATGCAGGAGGCCATCGTTCTAAGTACACTATGCATCCAGGTGCCAACAAGATGTATAGGGATCTGAAGGAGCATGTTTGGTGGTATGGGATGAAGCGGGAGGTAGCTCGCTTCGTAGCCAGATGCTTGGTCTGTCAGCAGGTCAAGGCAGAGAGGCAGAGACCAGGAGGTCTGTTACAGTCATTGCCCATTCTGGAGTGGAAGTAGGAGCACATCACGATGGACTTTGTTTCTGGATTGCCACGTACACCAGGAGGAAAAGACACAATTTGGGTCATCGTAGACAGGTTGACCAAATCAGCCCACTTTTTGCCATTTAAGGTGGATACGTCTACTGAGAGGCTAGCAGAGATGTATATGCGGCAGATTATCAGGATATACGAAGTTTCGGTGAGCATTGTCTCGGATCGGGATAGTCGCTTTACTTCCTATTTCTGGCAGAGTTTGCAGACTAGTTTGGGCACTCAGCTCAAGTTCAGTACTGCATACCACCCTTAGACGGACGAACAGTTAGAAAGGACTATTCAGACGCTCGAGGACATGCTGCGAACTTGTGTCCTAGATTTTTGAGGTTCCTGGGAGGATTATTTGCATTAGTGGAGTTTACATACAACAACAGTTTCCAGGCCAGCATTGGGATGTCAACATTCAAGGCTCTGTACAGGCGTAGATGTCGTACACCCTTGTCTTGGGATGACGTAGGAGAGCGAGCTTTATTGGGACCTAAGATGGTTGTTGATGCAGCCGAGAAGGTGAAGCTCATCAGAGGTCGACTTCGCATGGCGCAGGACAGATAGCGGCACTGGGCCGATAGCCACCGAAGACCTTTGTAGTTTGAGGTACAGCTTAGACTTAGGAGTATGATTTTGTTTGTTTTGTGATTTTTTTGTTTGATCATGTAATTGTTATAGTTAAGCTTGAGACCATGTTTGTGCTTGGTTGGAGATCTGGTGTTCCTGAGAATATCTCTGATGCATGGTACTATTTGCTTTGGTGGGGGTGGAAAGCTTAGTCCGTATTTCATCAGACCTTTCGTTATCAACGGAAGAGTCGGTGATGTGTCATACAGACTGGACTTGCCCCCTACATTAGAGGGAGTCCACAATGTATTTCACGTGTCGCAGTTGAGACGGTATGTGGCAGATCCCAGCCATGTTCTGGATCATTCCGAGATCGAGGTGGGCCCTACTCTTAGTTATCCAGAACAGCCTGTGGAGATTATGGATCGACGGGAGAAGGTTCTGAGGAACCAGACGATACCCTTGGTTCGCGTAGCTTGGAGGCACCACTCTCCAGGTGAGTCTACCTATGAGAGGGAGGATGAGATGAACGAGTAATACCCTTATCTTTTTCAGTCTTGAGGTATGACTTTTCTATCCTTCTCATCTATTCAGTTTTGTCTTTAATTTTGAGGACGAAATTCTTTGTAGGAGGGTAGATTTGTCACATCCATTTTTCTAGTTTAAGGGTATTTTGGTGATTGTAAATTTTTTGATTATTTTAATATATTATATTATTGGTATTGTGATTTTTGGCCTTTTGATAGTATAGCCTTGGTGCAACCTAGCTTAGTGTCTCACCGTGACTTAGTGACGTAGTTAGCATGATTAGTTAGTGTTAGTAATCATATTCTAGTTAGTTTAAAGTTAGAAGCTAATTAGAAATCATTAGTTAACATTAAGTTAGAACCCCTTGATTAATAATTCATTTTAACCTATAGAGAGAAGCCCAAGCCCAATTATTAAGAAACCCTAGCCCAATCCCATAGGTGGCCGGCCAAGTAAGGTTCCACAGCCCTATTTAATATCTTTTAGGGAGACTTGCATCTCTTTTTCCATTCCTTATCATCCTGGCAAAACCCTAGGTATGTATCTTTCCTATTCTCTTCATTTCTCTTCCTTTTTAACCCTAGTCTTTTGCATTGGGTTCTGATTTATTTTTATGGACTGTTTATGGCTAGCAATCTCAGCTTTGAAGAGTTTCGGATCATTCAAGTTGAAGGAAGGATCTTCACTCTTGGAGCTTTTTATAGGGAATTCACCCTCAATAGGTAATCCCTCCAAATCCCTTCAAATCCATGAATTCTTTCCATAGATGCATCCATCTAGGTGTCCCCTAGCTGTAGGATGAGTTTTGTAAGAATTGGTATTGGTTTGGTGCCCGTATTGGACACGTATCAGTATCTTTGCGTACGTGTTTGATGAAATGCCCAAAAGGAATTTTTATTGTTGTTTTCCAAATCTTTTTAAACAGAAATGTAGATCTATATATTACTTATGGATTTGTGTCACACTGAGGTAAATTTTGTACTGTGTCCGTATCCAAATTGGGCACGAACCCACTCGTGCACGAGCCGTGCCTGTGTCATGCTGCTCGGGCACTGTAGCGGACACGATAGGACACTTCGTGACCCTAAACTTGGTGGAAACGTAGGGCACATGTCTGACACGGGGCTAATCAAGTTTCGTGAGATTTCATCGAGTAGATCTTAAGAAATCTTATACACACTGATTTTGCCTAAACTGTACGCACGAGAAAAATCATGACTATATGCGTGTCGTATCACGCGCACACATGTCGATTGTGTCTCGTGTTGTGTCGTGTGTGTAGGCCTATACATAGGCTACACGTGGACATGAGCACGAGATGTGTTGTGCCTCGTGTCATGTCCACGAGTTCGTGGACTTGCCGCACGAGACAGTCTGTCCGTGTGTGCGTATTTGGTGATTATGATGGTTTGGACACTTTGTGTCCTATTGTATGGACACGATACACTCTGTGGGACACATACACATGTACACGACATGTTCTCGACTAGCAATTTGATGTTTAATTGATTTTGTGATGATTAACTTAGGGTTTACTCATTTTACTGATATTAGGTTCTAATAAATGCATTTCAGAGTTTTTAAACTGCATTAAAATTGCTAATTTATGAAGATTAACATATATACATGTGTGGGTTGTTGTTACATAGCTGAGCCTCATACTAATTCATGACTGAGTTTGTATTCTGAGTTTTGAAATATGTGGGATACTCAATACATGACCGGAACATGGGTTTAGGTTTAATTCTTCACATGTTAGTTATTTCTGAGATATGAGTATAGATTAATTTCCTGAGAACTGAAGGTTAGTTTTTAATATAAATTGTGTGGGTTTGATATGTACCCGAGACTGATTCATGTTCATGTAGATATTTGGTCTTCTTGTTGTGTTTCAAATTGAGTTTTAAGAGGAATGGCTCGGGATTGGACTGATACATACATGTATAGGTTATGTTGATTTCCTTTGGATTTCTAAACATGGGGCTTATGAAAACTGGACTGGATGATAGGTTAATTGTCAACTGGAAATCTGAGATTCACTTGAGTACACCCACACTCCTTAATTGTACACTGTCCACACACACACACACACTAAACACTCTCTTCACTCTCACACATGGACACACACATAGCCCCTATCTCATTTTACTGTTACACTTATGACACACATTCGCACACACTTATATAGATTTCACTCATTGACACTATACACACATTTATACCCTTTGCTATGTTGACACATATGACTGCCATTGCCAAGCTCAACTTTACACTATATATATATATATATATATATATATATATATATATATATATATATATATATATATATATATATATATATATATATATATATTTTATATATATATATATATATATATATATATATATATATATATATATATATATATATATATATATATATATATATATATATATATATATATACATATCACTCACCCTTTATATGCAAGTATATATTATATGTACATTGTTTGTATTATAGGCATTTAGCCTATGTGAGCCTATGTATATTATATGCACATATCTACTTGTGGGGGTGGTTGCTTGGTTTGGCATTGTACTTGTGTTTGTGTGACACTATATATCTATATTCATACCCATATGTAATGAATGAATAGAATATATAAGTAGATGTTAGATATAGTCTATGGGTTATGAGTCAGCTTAGGATTGACCCAATGAGCCTAAATTGGCCTAGTTGACTATCGTTGACCAAGTTGACAAAAGTCAACTTTAAGTCAAACTTGATCCAAATCGACTCAAACAGACTTGGAATGACTAGATAATTTGTGTTTAACCTAAAATTTGGTAGATGGACTAGTTGACCAGGTTTGACCAGAGTTGACCAGGTTTGACCAGAGGTGACCAAGGGTTGACTTTGACCTAGAAGGACCTAGAATCATTTAGAATACATTGTAGGCTATTCTTATTTCATGTTAGACATGTTGTGACCTTTGTTGCTCTAAATAGGACTTAGATACTCCAGTTCAGACTCATTTCTCATCAGACAGTCAGGATATCAAGCGAGTACATTCTCTGACTGTTTCATACTTGTTAGGATTTATATTCTTGTCACAGTTTAATTTACTTGACGCTGACACGATATTATCACGGATTAGTACTATATGGACATTTACATGAGATATTATCCCCCTCAGGTGCATCGAATACATTATGGCATGTGCTTTTCACGAACATCATGTATTTTGTGGACCCTTATTATTCATGTATACTCATGTGCTCTTATGTACGCTCATGATCTCATGAGCTTCATGTATAAACTATCATGTAAAATAACATAACCTGTCTAGATTCTTGTGTATTGATTGGGGCATGGGAGAGTAGAAATAGTCATGTGAATAATTCCAAAGTAGTGTAATCATGTACAAACTCTTTAGTGTAATCATGTGCAAATCAAGTCGTTCACATGTCTATCTTGTACTCTAAATCATATAGTCACTTACAGTTCTCTATTATCATATATAGATAGCTTTGTTTATCATTTTCTTTCTTTCTTTTCATTCTTATTTCTTACAGCGTTTTATGTATCTTAACCTATCACATGCTTTATATTTCCTGTCAAGATATGAACTGCGTGAGATGTATTGTGCTCGTTCTCGTCCTGATTGGACTATTAAAAATATTACAGGTGATGAGGAAGAGTTCTGCCCTACATATTATGGCACAGGCTTAGATGGCACCGGTGACTTGGACCCCCAGGTGGATCCTACAGTCGTTGAGGACTTGCCTATTATCTAGATTAGAGTTCTAGACTAGTTTCCCTGTTAAGTTGTCTTATTTCATGTATTTTCAGTTATTGGATATTTGTGTTGCTGTACATTCAGATATTACTCTCATTTGTTACTCTTGTTGGAGATTACTTTTTTTATCTTATCCATTCATTACTCTCTTTATTCCATCTTATATTCTATGATTGAGTTGTACCTTTATATTGTCCTTCTTTTGGAGCGTATATTATTGTACAGGTATGGTTATTGATAGATGATGTGACCTAGGACAGCGTTCTACTGCCGACACTGCGACATAGGCTGGACGTACCCACTTCTCGTGCCCTTACACTGGGTGCGGGTCATGACAACACGATATGCCTAGAGGAGGGTGGAGTCATCTATGTCTTGCATATAAAATTTGTTGGAAGGTAACAGCTGGTTTTGCGCTCCGAATATCAACGTTACAGTAGAGGACATCAATTGATCTAAATAGAAAATGGGTGTTCATGAGGTACTGATTTATCCTCCTAGTGGGAACCAACTTATCCTAATCAATAGATGATCCTAGTAAATCCTAAAATTTGAAGAGCTTACAACCTATACATTTCATAAATTTCTTTCCTCGAAATTAAACTAAGTCTCGATCCAAGAATTAATGGAGTTAGAAAATTTTAAGTCGTGATATCGTACCTTGGCTTTTGTTTATAAAAGGATAGTACACGACGTAATAGATAACGAGATATGGTAGATCAAGTTTGAAGGTAGTTCTCCAATTTTGAATAGGTGGAAAATGATTGTGTATATATAGCTTTCATGGCCATAGGTGATATGGCGAACTAAAGGGGACATTCTATGTCTATCTTTCCTCAAATACAAGCATTTGTTTTTCCAAAATAAGTAAGGGCGAAAATAATAAATAGTTCAAGGAAGAGGAGATCGAATGTGAATATGTGGTTCCATGGGCGATTGAATAATTCAAAGGGAGTTGTCAAGGCAGTTGCGAATGAGATCCTAGAGACATCTATATCTCAATCCACGTAGGTTAATCTTATGAAGAGAGAAACAATGCACTAAGGTTGATCAGACCATAATATACTGATTCTAATTAGATAATATGTTAGTGGGTGTCCCCAAGAAATATATGTCCTGAACAAGCTCGATAAAGAATAAGCTTGCAAAACTAGGCTATAATAGCAGCATTAGTCAAGGTATTCCAAAACATAAGTATGCGAGATTTATGATTGAAAGAATGCACAAGTAGTTCAAGTTCATCAAAATCTAAGACTCGTCTGGTGTTGGTGCCTCTATAGTTATCTTACTTGTCTTTTTTTGTCTAAGGCCTTGGTCGACCAATGGGTTAGGGACTTCTAAACTCTATAGTCTAGGTAAACCTATTAGTATCATTCAATTACCTCGTTAATAGATCATAAGGATAATGGGATGCTAGGTTGGGAGGCATGCTACCCAACTTATAAAATTTCCACTAGTATTGGCTTTGAATCAATGGGACATACAGGTCATTTTCCTAACCTCTATAATATCTAAAAACTGTAATCATGTTTGAAGTCATTTTATCGAGAATTTATGCTTCGTCAGTGTACACCTGGATGTAGTAAACCCTTGGTTTCGTGACTCAAAAATGATATGATACCGAATATTTTATTAACTCTATCCAATATTAACATAAAGATAACTAAGATCAAAATAGGACAACTAAGACATAGTTTTAACATTATTCGATAATCTACGTTTACTTGAAATAATATCAACTTTAGGGGTCATGCCTCGCCAGTGCGCTGCTGGTTGCAGTGAACCCTGCAATCTCCATAACTCAATTAAATGGCGACAGTGCACTGCTGTCTTGCTATTATAAGTCATCAAAAATTGTTCCAACTATATCCATAAGTAATTCAAATGAGCTTGAATTCAAATAAGTCAATTATGATAGAAAAAGTGTAAGTATTCATTTCTTGAAATGAAAGTATCAATTTTGAAAATAAAATGATCGATGAGGTATCACTTTTGAAAATTAAACGATAGACTAGAAAAACGATCGAAGACGAGGAGAAAAAAAATCCAATTTCTATTTCTCTCATACTCAAGGATCGAGGGACAAACATGAAATAAACTGACTCGGAATTATTAGATGGATAACTAGGTCATGTTAGGCTCAAACGTCAACGGGTGAAAATAGAATATTGAATACTTACTTATGGAAACAAATAAGTAATATGGCTTAGTCAGGAAAGATAACTCGAACAAATTATCAATGTTAAGGATTGAATCATATGAAGGCCTAATTTACCAAGCAAATAGTCTACCCACCTTTGATCCTATCATCGTGTCAAAACACAATGATACATCTTTCTAGGAAAAAATTTCAAGTTATCTAATAGGGTTTAGGATTCAATAAATCTATTCCTAAATCACATGACCTATGTAGTAATCTTAACTACCCCATAGTCGAATTGAATAAGAGACTCCTAGTCTTATTCATTCTCCTAAAAATCAAATTACTCCTAATTGTGAATGAGCATTTTCTAGTCGCAGGCTTGCAATAGTACAACTAACCTAATTACTATCACGAGTTCGCACAATTTTGCAAAAACTGACCTACATAGGCCACCACAGGAGATTGTTGGCCCATTAGTCATGATCACTCCTGATTTGATAATCAATGTCAACTTTGGTCGATAAGCAAAATATACATACTATTATAGGTTTACAAGTTTCAAGACTGCACTTACTACTGCTACAAGCTACAAAAGTCTCGTCGTCATCAAGAACCACACGTAATGGAATCAAGATCAAGTTTTACATATTTTATTTTGTATTTTTACTTTTATTGAGTCTAGAAAAGATATGTAAGGTTGATCAGGATTAGTACTGACTTAGCTATTTCTCAGTCCACAAATATATAACCTTCCTATCCACAAACTTCTATCCAAAAGTCCACATACTAAAAAAGCCCAAAACCCAAATAATTGGCCCCCTGGCAGAACTCGACTAGAACTCGGACCGAGTTTGACCCGAGTTCGGTCAAGATTAGTTCAAATTGTTTTTGGTCTCCCTGGATATTTGTATCCAATGTTCGAATACAAGATTTCTGCATCTGAACTCTGCCCAAACTCTGGAATGTCGAATTCGGTCTATAAAAATACAAATAGAGAAGAGAAGATTGGTGTTGAAGAGTTTTATACTACTCTTAGCCAAGTCAGTACAGTTTCTGTTTAATCTAGAGTTTGGTGTTGAAGAGTTGTATCGGAGGCTGCATTCAGAAAATATTCCAGTTTTCAAATTGCCTTCTGGAGTCGATCGTGCACTCGTCGCCAAGCTCCGTGTTGTGAAGTCGGTCGTACACTTGTCCTTAAGTACGGTGTTGTAAGAGTTACAAGCACTCTGTTAAAGCTTGTGCCATAGTGGATTAACATTGAGTGGAGTACTCGAGACTGGACTAGTCCTCTCAGAGAAAAACCAGTATATATCGTTATGTCACTGAGTTTGATCTTCTTAACTCTTACTTTACTTTAAGTTATTTACTGTCATATCGTTTGATTTTACTTGCCATAGTATATAAATATTTAATTGGTGATATTTTCTGTTGTACATGTACACACTCTATTCACCCCCCTCTAGAGTTGCTCAACGGTCCTACACTCCGTGTATCCTCCACACCAACCATCTTATCTTGTAAGCCATAAAACCTAAGGTAGAAATCATCGATACCTACAACGTATCCAGTAAGAAAAGGATCAAAGTACAACCATACGATATAAATAATACTAAATAAACTGTAATGCAATGGTGCTAAGAACTAATATGTAAATGAAATAATATAACAATGGAAAAGGACAAATGCAACAGTGATTTGAAATAATAATTAACATGTGATCGACTTAGGGAGTATAATAGAACAATATTACAATCAGTGCGGTACGGCTTAATCACACGTGCACGATGTACGATTAAGCTATCAACAATTAGTACAATAGGGATTAATCACATATAAATTATGTCTTTCCCCAAATCCTCGACAATAAGTAATGAGTACAATAAAAGAACAATAGTATAATCAATGTCTCTGTGTCATCTATGTGTCCAATATGAATGCCATGCAAGACAATTATTTAAGTATAGAATTCAACCGTAGTGTACTTGCCTTTTTCTGAAAAGTTGCCAATGTCATTGAGTCTAGAAAATAGGGTTAGGCTTCTAATAGATGTTTCTAGAAACTAACTAACTAAGATTTACTTAAATCTAAATATTAATAATAATTATAAGGTTTAGTAGCTAAACTAGGAAGGATAAAACTATTTGCTAAAATATAACTAATTAGAATTTACTAGATCATACTAGCAAAATAGTTTTCAAAATATTCATAGCTATACATTTATTAACCAAATATTTACTAACTATTAAATAGAATACTAATTATCTATCTATATACTTAACTAAACATTGATATAACCAAATATCATAAAATCAGCCCACTAAATAAAACCCAAAGCAAACAAAATGGCTCAACCCATGGACTCGGGACTGTGAGCCTGCAATCCAGCCCCTCCAACTCTTCTTTTTCTTTCTTTCCTTTCTTTTCTTTTCCTTTTTCTGCATCCCATAGTCCCTGGCCCATAACCCGGCCCAATAACTACCCATATAAACCCTAATTCTTTTTTTTCTCTCTCTTCCTCACTTTCTTCACTTCCTCAGCCAAGTAGCCTAAACCCTAGAAATCCTACCCCAGCCACAATTTTAAAGAAACCCTAATCCATCGAAGAAATAGAAGAAGAAGAATGAAGAGGATGGAGGAGATCAAGAAGGGGTGTTCACCTTGGTAGGGATCTGGTGGCGAGATCGGGGTTCTCATGGCGACAGCAGGACGATGGCGACCATGGCAGAGCTGGCACTGTGGCAGTGGTGCTTGAAGAATGAGACGACGAGATCGACTGATGCGGCCCGTTGGCTTCTCGAGGTCAAGCAACTCTTTAACGGTGGATCGAGCGAACATCGGTCTAGATCTGGCTGAATAGCGGCCAGCTGTGGTGGTGGCAAGATCTGGAGAGGTGCGGATCACGTGAGGGACACATCGTCGGCAGATCTAGGCAAGGCGGTCCTCGGAGATGAACAACGGCTCCGACAAGATGACGGAGGTGGTCACTAGTGTTGGTGCACGAAGGAGAGCGTAGTAGATCTATAGAGGGGCGGAGACCGACGGCTCGAGTTGGTGGTGGTTCGATCAGGATATGACTCTGCTCAAGGAATTCCAGTCGATGGCGTGCCAGATATGGCCTGTGAGGCACTTGATCGGCCGCCGACGGTCGGCTATGGAAGGATCTAAGGCGGTGGCTCTGGACGACGATGACTCCGGCGATCAAGACTGCCAGACACGGCGATCGAAGACAGTGGTCCTCCATTAGAGTTAGGGTTTAGGTTCTGTTGTAGCATTGTTTATGTCGGGATGACACGAGATACATGAGGTTTGGGTGTCTCGATGTAATCCTGTGTCGGGGACACAGGACACGGAAATGGGGTGGGGTAACACGGGTGTGTCCGTGTCGAACTGAATGTAATTGTAAAAAAAAATTAATGAAATGGACATAGTAGAAACACGGTCATTATGACCACTTATGATTAGGAATAATAATCAGCAATTAATGGGGGCTATTTATAGCCTTATTAGGGAAGTCATAGAATCTCTAGGCACATGGACTGAGGGAATATTTCTGGAATATTCCAGACTAATCTTGATTGATTCTGATTAATCTAATGATTCCAGAATATTCTCACTAAGTCATGTAACTAGGCATTCTACAATGGATTCCTAGAATAGTCATGCTTCTTAGAGAAAATTATAAGTCTACCATTACCATATTAGGAAAATATAATTAATAAAACTTAAAATAATATTCCAGCTAATATTAATGAATTAAACTTAAAATAAATTCTATTAAGATAAACTCAATTAGAATAAACAATGATAGTTTAATTAAAATCATAAAAATATTTCAAAAAATATTAGAAGAAATTTCTAAAATGCCTTTTATTAGGAACCGTGGGTTTACAAATCTATCCACCTTAGAAAAATTTTGTCCTCGAAATTTCAAATGGCACGATAGGCACGACTAAAAAAAACCAAATACGGATATTGAAATAGCATGATCAAAATCAATTAGGCACGATTGTTAATAGAATCAAAAGTCACAATTTGGCACGGTCAGGAATAGAGTCAAATGGTTTAATCACAATCGATTTAGGTTCAGGATCCAAGTATGGTCATGATCAAAAATACCAAGGCACAATCAAAACATAGATTTGAAAATGGAGCAATTTAGCATGATCATGAGTCAAAGTTAGGCACGATCATGAATATGACTATAATATAATCAAAATAAGATTTTATTGAGAACTAGATGATAATCAAATGGTGATAGAAAAATCACTATCAAAAGGCAATTTAATGTGGAATGTATAGGAAGAAATTTTGTCACGCCCTAGTCCCAAAATATGTGGGACTAGGCTATGCGGCAATGGCCAGCTAAGCATTCGAGCGGACTCCAGTCCAACTTAAAAACGTATAAGCTGTACATATGATATCATAATCCATATATCTACTAGTAAACATCCACAAATCTATCTAAATAATATGAAAATACAGAGTAGGAAATGATTACTGTAGAATGAATATGGAGGCATCACTAGACGATACCTGAATCCCGAAGAAGTAAATCCTCAATATCCTATGTCAAATCTCAGCATATACCTGGAAGGAAACCAGGTCCTCAGTGGGATGTAGCAAGATACATAATATACATACCAAAATAAAGTACAGTAAATAATATGTGAAGGAAGTAACATGTGACCCAAGTAATAAATAGGTGATCAAGGAAATAAACAGGTGGCCCAGTAATACTACAACTAGGCAGACTATCTAGTATGTGTGAAATGCACTTGAAGACAACGTTCGATGTAGGGGCTGTCTATGGGTACTCGTGCAGTGGTGCTTCCTCCGGGCACCCGTCATGCAGCAACATCAAAGTGAACTCTACTCGTAGCCCCTACACCTAGTGATTGTCCTTCCTACCCAATGATATTGTCCGTGTCGCATCCATAATATATCCAATCTGACTGT